>BSUD01000005.1:149730126-149864483 GCA_033239045.1 Fagopyrum esculentum
AAAAAGTTAGATATTTAGCAAAATATGAATAATTTAGGGCAGAGTCGGCACATATTCTAAAAGTCGGGATATTTTAAGAAATTAAATACAAAACACAGAAGAAAAATCGATAATAACATGATTAATATCATAAATTTACTCTTTCAAAAATAATAAACTCACGAAACTTTTTAAATATTTGTTAGAATAATCAAATTTCTTCGTTGTTCGTAAATTTAGGACAACATTGCTAAAAAAAAGTTAAGGATATTTAGCAAAATATGAATAATTAAGGGAAGAGTCCCCAACTGTTCTAAAAGTTGGGATATTTTAAGAAATTAAATAGCAAACACAGGAGAAAAAAATTGATAATAACATGGTTAAGATCAGAAATTTATTCTTTCAAAAATAATAAAACTCGCTAAACTTTTTAAATATTGATTAGAATAATCAAATTTCTTCGTTGTTCGTAAAATTAGGATAATTTTGCAACATTTCTAAGAAAAAGTTAGGATATTTAGCAAAATATGAATAATTTAGGACAGAGTCCGTAACTATTCTAAAAGTTGGAATAATATAAGCAATTAAATACAAAATAGAAAAAAAAAATCGCCCACCGTGGGGCTCGAACCCACGACCACAAGGTTAAGAGCCTTGCGCTCTACCAACTGAGCTAGACGGGCTTATTGATATGATAGACGACTACACTTTTAAACTAAACGAGCTTCTTGATCTTCATGACAACAACACTTCAAAAATCAGAAGGGCCACACAACGATTCGTACCATACCGTTAGAATGTGAAGAAGCTAATGGCCCATAAACCTGACCTTAATAACCCCTTTTTTTTCCCAAAAAATATCGTGTGGTTTGATTACGGTCCGGTCCGTACCGTTAGCATGTGAAGAAGCTAATAATCCATAAAACTGGCCGCAATAATCCGTTTTTTTTTTTAAAAAAATATTGTGCGGTTGATTATGGTCCGGTTTAAACCCGAACTGTAACTAGTTTATTAAAAAAAAGTTTTTTTTTTTTTATCAAAAGTATAAAATAGTTTATTTTAATTTTTTTTTTATCAAAAGTATAAACACAATACTGACCGGATCCGACAGTGAGGGTCTAAGATCGGACCGTAATTTCCGGTCTGGTTCAAAAGAGCACAGCCTGGATTTCATATGTTTTCTGACTGAAATCAAACGATTGCTGAATGCTTTGATTTCATGACACAAACTCCTTTTCATTGATTTCTACTACAAAAGATTACCCTATACAGATTTTTTTTCATATAAGAAAAACAGTATGCTATGCTGATGTTATTTATCATCACAGATCCTCTCATGAACATCTACAGATTCAGTCTCAAGGCTAAGACAACATTCACAATCCACAATTCCTCTTTGATAATCCTACTTTCCGAGTCCCCATTCTCGACGATACGAAAGCACTTCTCCAATCATCCAATGCCTTCTCCTTCCTTTGCTCAAACTGTCTGTTCTTTCCTCTCCAACAACAGGCTGAGTAGCCGGCAAGCTACCAATCCATTTCAAAGGCATCAAAGCTGCTAAAAACTGTAAGAAAATCCCAACAGGAAGGCTAATGTAATTGCCATTAGTTATTCCAAGAACAGAAGCCAATCCAATGCCGAAAAAACCACTGATGATTGAAGATAAGCACAATGCTGATGCTAGGAAGGAAGTAAGCGACGCTTCACATCCCTGTGGGCATAAACTAGCTATTAGAACGAAGAAAGGTACAGTCTTGAATATGGCAATGGTTTCAGCTAAGCCTGAAAAGCAAAGGGCATAGACGCCGTTCGGTATGCCTAATTTTTGGTTTATCTGCTTGACAAGAGCTAAGTCAAGTAGAAGAGAGAACGCGTAAATGAGCTGCACAACACCGGTAAGTTTTCTCATGGGGACGTTTTTCCAGTACCGGTCATAGAGAAGCATTAAAGACAGAAGAAGCCCTTGGCTAATCACGCGTGACAGACCAATGATCGAAGGATCAAGATTCAGATGTTGTGTTTGATAGCAAAAGATAGAACCCGAAAGTATTGGTACCACTGCAATTGAAGCTACTACCCAGATCAAAGGCTTGACAATTTTCTCTTCTTGCAATGCAACTATAAGTCCGGAAAACTGGCTCCTTACGCTGTCAAAGACAGATTGCTCGGTATTACTGTGACATGTAGGGTGAGATAGACCGAGTGATTCTTCCTTTATCATCAAGGTGATCAAGAGATGGAGTAGGAGTAAGCCGGTAAATACGAAAAACACGGTTCTAGCATGTGCTGTGGATAAGATTACACCACCTAGTGAGTTACCTAGGATTCCAGCCACTGCAATGGCCATGAATGTATATGATTGTAAGCCAACCATTTTGTTCTTTTGGCCATATTCGGTAACAAGGGCATCTTGTGCAACCTCTGTAAGGGATGCACCGAGATTACTTAGAAGTACACAAGCCATGATGGTAGGAAGGGCTTCACCTACAAATGGATTCAGAGCTAACAGGCCCCATGATATGATCTGCAAGAAGACTAGAGAATTTGGTCTAATTAGGAGTGTTTAGCTTTTACATTAAGGGCTCGTTTGGTTTTAACTTCGGAATCGGAAACAGAATGGAAACAAATCTAGTTCATATGTATATCTTTATTCATGAAATTTTATGGAATCATGGTTTCATGCAAAATGCACTTGCATCCCCACATTTTGTTTCCCTATAGGGTATCAAAAGTAATCAAATTCTACTCCAATTACTTCAAACCATAAGGAATGATTCCAAAAACTTTCATGAACAAGGGTATACATGTGGACTAGATTCGTTTCTATTCCGTTTCCGATTCCGGAGTTAAAACCAAACGGGCCCTAAGTGACAACGAATATGACAAAATGTAAGAAAACAGGTTTGATAGTTACATATAACTCCTTGAGCTTTTGTCTAGTTCAAATACACAAGAATGAATAACATCCATAATCACAAAGAGGTATGTCTAAGTCTAAAGGCAATATATAGAATGACCAATCTAGATACCAAGCTTGACTTGTATTCTTTAATTAGTTTTCCATTCGGATTCTAATGCGGTTTATGCTCGAACTCTTGCCAGTTTACACAAGACTACAGAATCCAAGTTCATTAATATTCACAAGGAACTCTATTCATATGGAGAATGACAGATTTAACAGTATTATCACTTTATAAGACATCAACAAAAATCATTTTCTTTCTTCAACAATTGCCAAAATATGAAAGTAAATGACAGATACCCATTGCACAGCTAAGTTAAAAGATCCTGCATATCAAAAGCTTCCTAGTGAAGCCAATTGAAGATGAAGAAAAGAAACAGAAAAACAAAAAATCATGTGGAACAAGCAAAGCATAACAAATGACAGATACCAATTTCAAACATATCATTAAACTCAAATCAGAAAACTAATGAGCAAGTGTTAGTAGACTTGAAAGTTGAAACTAACCTCCAATGGAAACATATGGAATTCTATGGGCACCTCCAATGTAAAGAGCATCAGACAGAACTCCATAGAAAGGCTTAGCAACAAAGGGAAGGTTAGCAGAGTTCTGAACCAACTGAAGAACTGAAGGATTGAAATTGAGATTCTGAGCCATGTGAAAATTAAGGGCTAACCAAGGAAAACATCTAAACCCTTGAATCCAATACCCATATCCACACAAACCCAACATTTGAGTTCTACCCACTTGCTCTCTAACCCTTTTCTCCTCATCCAAATCATCACCGCCATTACCAAACCTTTGAAGCTTCTTCTTGCCCTTAAAAAAAGGGACAAGCTTTGGGGCCAAAACAAGCGCATTGATGAACCGGGTCCGGATATTGATATCTTCTGAAGAATTATTGGAAATATCAAGAAATTGTGGGGGTTGTGAGGCAAAACAAGAGATGGGTTTCAAAGATTGGACTCTTTGAAGTGATGGGTTTGTGTTAAATCTCAGCTGGAGAAAAGCCATGATAATACCAAATCACAATCAATGATTCAAGATCCAATTTAGGGCAGGAGATACAGAAATCCAGAAGTGTGAAGTGGGCATTTTGTAAATTTACAGAGAAGGATGAAAGGAATAAGTTACAAAGAAGAAGGATCATGTGAAGGGATTACGGCCTTACTAGGCAACCTCGCTATACCATTTGAAGCGTTTTGCCTAAACCTTTACAGCAGATTTGATGGGGTCCAGGAGATTGAGTGACACGCGCCCCAAGAGTGATAGAGACCCATCATGGCACGTCAGAGAAAGAACTGGCAAGCTCTAGGATTGCCGAAAACTACGTTGAGTACTCCAAGTCATCATCCATGGCGAATTTTGAGTCCTTCAAGTTTTTCCTTCTTAACTGACACACTTCTTTTGGCAAAAAATGCTCCATGTGTTTATGCAGTTTATGTGATACAAGTTACAGAAAATTTATGTTTGAAGTACTAGGAAAAGAATGAATCGGAAATTCGATTTCTCTTGCAATGGGAAATTTGATTTGAAAAACCCAACATTAAAGAGATTTGCATAAAATTCTTTTTTTTTTATAATTATTTTATTAAATTTAAGCAACACTATTAATAGGGTTGATGGCAATTTATAACTATTAAATCGTTAAAAAAATGAATTTATAATAAACCTTGAGTAGATATGTGTTTTATTTAGTTGATTATAACTAATACTTTCAAGTCCCAAAACCGTTTCATTATTCTTATTTTTCACAAATTTTGTTTCGAAAGAATTTGGTCAAATAAGTTCTTTTTAATTTCCTATTAACTAATTAACTATGATCGTTGAAGTAAACAAAATAGTTATATTTCACGTTTGCTAAACTTTTTCTATCCTCTTATGTTTTTAGGGACTTTTTCTATCCTCGGATGTTTTTAGCGAAACAAACCGAGTACTCGTTTAATCAACACTTACATCACCATTATATAGGTCTTGTTTGGTTAAGGGATTATTCGGGTTACTTGGAAGATCATTATAAAATTATTAAAATTGGAATTATTCTGATCATTTTTTTCATTCAATTAAACTTGAACCATAATCAACTCCTCAATCTTGTTCTAAAACTCATTTTCAAAACTAATGTGATTATTAGTATGAATGGAGAAGAAGAAAGTTGCAATCTTTACTCTATTTGCAATCTATGTTCAATACCCAACAGACACAATTGACAAGTAGAGACTTGAGAGAGCTTCAACGGTTGATGTTACACAAAACAAATGAAGCATGGGACCCAAAACCATTAGTAGGCCATATTCTAGGCTGTGTGTGTCATCTCAATCAAAACAAAAAAAATTGCTTGCACTACAAACAGAAAGAAGTTAAAGCAACAGGGTGGACTTTCAACATCATAACACATCAATGGAGGAGCTTTCACAGCTGTATGAAGTCAATAAGGTTACCAAAGAGTTGCATAGGTTAATCTTGATGGCTGCTATAGATACAAAGTACAGTGACATTGTAATGCTTGTCGCTACAGCGATGCAAATGCGGAGAAACAAGACGAGTTTTATGTAGAACATGAGATAGTTCAGTTTCGCCCTGAAAGCTTACGAGTACGTAGTCGGTATGGTACAACAAAAAATTTGCTTGCACTACAAAAAAAGAGAAGTCATAGCAACAGTGTAGATTTCAACATCATAACACATCAATGGAGGAGCTTTCACAGCTGTATGAAGTCAATAAGGTTACCAAAGAGTTGCACAGGCTAGTCTTGATGGCTGCTATAGATACAAACTACAGTACCGTCGTAACAAATGCGGGGAAACAAGACGAGTTTCATATGGAACACGAGTCCGATAAAAAGATCAGCGAATCAGTTCTGCCCTGAGAGTCTACAAGTACATTTGTCCATTCATGTTTACTTTATACATATATATATAAAGATGCAATTTTACAACTGAAAATACATAACATTGCTACCTCTGGCTACATAATCTGACAATTGATGACATTGCCATAGATTCCAAGATATTAAATGATACTTATCTAAAATGGTCTCTACTATCTCTCTCTCATTTTTGTTTCCCATATGGAAGTCAAACAGTTGAAATATGAACGACACACCAATTGGAGTCGTCGTGCAATTTCGGAGGGAAAAACAATTTTTTCCCCAAGCTTTTAGTTCTACAGGAACTGATATACTAGCTAAGGAGAAACATACAATTGAAGTTGAGATCATAGTAGAATGGATAATTTTTTCCGTTGATTATCATGGCGCCAAATGAAATTGCGTATCCAGAAGTGAAAGGACTTGGTTCAGGGAAGAAACCTTAAAATCTGGTTTGTATTCGGCGGATGACAACTGAGAAGAGTCATACCTTCCTGTTTCATCTAACAAGCATGTATAAGCCCCTGCTCTTTTACCACAAGCCACCTACACAAGGCAAGCAAATTAAGGCCAGTCACAAAATATGACATCCAAACTTGCTGAGATGGCATATCCAAATTTGGATTGAAATCGAATGATGTAAAAATGGCATGCTAGCAAGTATGATTGTTTTGAATGTATACTAAAAGATGGAGAGGGAGGCAGAAAATTGTAGGTTATTCAACAAAAAATGATTCATAAAAGAAATGACAAGTAGCAAGATCACTTACGTCATCTTTAAGGCTATCCCCAATCATTATCACTTCACTGGGTTCAATTTTCCAGACTGAACATATGTGTAATAGTGGAGCTGGGTTTGGTTTGTAAGGACGAAATTCCCTGCTCAATGCCGGAGTGAAATTTGACTGCATCAAAGCAAGCAACTTTAAGTTCGAAGCTTCAGACAGTATCGGTGGATACAAATGTGATGCTTAGCGTAGGCATGCGTTTACAATTAAGGGCAACATAATGCTTGATTTTAAAAATCAATTTTTTGTTATATATGTAAGAAGGTGAAGCTGAATAAGTGAATAGTACTAATATATGCAATCAAATGCGACAAATGACTTTGTTTTCCTCACCATGGATGTGTATGGTTACATTTAATTATATATCAGTTCACAAACCAAACAAACACGTACATGATATTAATCATATTACTATGTGTCAAAGCATTTTAGATGTTAAAAACTGCACTTGGTGTTCATGAAGTACAAACGAAATGATTATGCATTAAGTACTTACTCCAAATTGTTTATGAAATGCATCAACAGAATCCTTGACATTCCGAGTAATAAGTCCTCTCCTGAAAAAAAAAAAGCAAGCAAATCACAACAATGCAAAAGTAATCTAGATATTGGATGAAGATTGAGCAATAAGAAGCAACTGGCTTTTCTTTTTTTTTTTTTTTCCTATCAGCTCGATATGTATCTAGTAGAAAATAGTTACCAAACAAGAGAATGCCAAACATCTCAACTTACAGCAATATTATTATCATAAAAAATTCTATTCTTTGTTAAAGCTACATCAATAGAAATGAAATTTGCTCCATAAATCTTCTTCTTTGACCTTTGTGATGAGGAAAACATGTGAACAGAAATATGAATCTTAATTGCTGATTTTTCAGACAAGTGTCACTGCACTTGTACAAAATTTTCGCACATTTATGATCTTTTGTTCGGCTAGGTGATCAGTGATGCTATAGAGTATTGAGTACTTCCTGTGCTAATGAAGTAATAGCTCTACAGCTACGGCTACCTTGTCATACAAGAATAAGAAAGCAACCACTAAAATACCCTCAAGCTATGGATGATGAAGAACATATATGTAGTATGAGGTTTGTAATCCCCTGCGCCGCCAATCTCTAAACTACATTATCATGATCAATCAGGAAGAGAGTATTGCTTATATGCTAAATTCACCACAGTTTACATTTTATAGTCAATGTAGACAATATGAACCACGAAAGCAGAATGGAATATAATCTAAAAGAAAGCTTAATAATCACCTTATTTTCTTTGAGTCAAGAAAGCTACAAAGCTCGGATGCACCTGTACCATAACTGAACATCTTTTAGAATTTTCCTTAAAACATAATCAAACCTAATAGACAAGGTTGATTCCATCAATAACCAGACAATACCAGAACAATACTCTGGTAAGAAAATCAAATTGCGACCTCCATGGCCACGATTGCCTCAATTAAAATAATTTCTCCCACATTGAATCATTACACCCGACAAGTGATACTAGAGAGTGATTAGGGGGAATTGAAATCGGCATACCGGGCATGATTTGGAGACGATCAATCCCTTCCTTCTCATACCGCGCAATAACATCATACGCCTTTATCCGACGATCAGGACTCCAATTATCAATCTGTTGCAAAATATCTATTCCAGAAGGACTCTTAGATCTGATCTCAGCGTACAAATCCTCACCCAAAACCGCCTTATACATAGCCTGGAAATCGATAGCCGGAACAGTTAAGGTCCCATCCATGTCGAACACAACGCCCCGTAACCTAGACTTGGAGGTCCCGCCTTTGGATTCAGCATCGACGGAGGCGGCGCCGGCGGAGGACGAGGCGGAGGTGGCGGCGGAGCAACAGTGGGCCATCGCGAGGAGTTTAGGGGAGGAGAGAGATCGTGTATGGCGGAGGAGAAATTGCATAACAATGGAGGAGGAGATTTGAGATCGATAAATGGCGAGATTTTTGGGGGAGGTGTGTGGTGGAAGATGACTGGCGGTGGTGAAGGAGAAGGTGGGGCCAAGAAGTACGCTTTGGGACACTCCAAACATGCTTTGTACCTATGAGTCGTCCTGTACGAGAATTCTATGTTTCCTTGGTGCGATTTGCATAAATACATAGGTTCAACGTGTTTCTCGTTGGCTAATCCCAAGTCACGAATTTTCAACATATCAAAATAGCAAACTCATTTTTTGTAAATAAAATCTTCTTGGTAATGTATAGGATGAATCATTCTAAGTAAAAAAGTTAACAAATTTATAACTTGTTCTCGTATAGGGTTGATCGTCGTTGAAGATTGTTAGAATATATAAAGACACCACCATATTACACGCATTATCATGGTGAGGCTATTACACATTTGTTGTCACGTACCCTCAATTTTTTTTATAGTTAATTAAGGTTTTTATTAGATTATTGAATAAATGGATAAATAAAAAAAAAGTTTTTCATTATCCTATTTTCTCATTATCAATCTCAAGTGAAACATTGAAGTTGTATAGATGGAGAGATTCGTGAAAACCCGATCTTATAGCCAATGGTTATGTTATGAGAGGTTGAGTGACACCACGTGGGCTGGTGAGTGGTAGTAGCAGCCAACGGTTATGCTAAGAAGGGTTCACGATCTACAAGTCTAATCCATTATGTATGCATAGTGGTAGTCGAATAATCGTTTACTTCAAATTCCTCGTCAAGTGTTTTTATAGTACTCTCATACCAAATAATTTAATGTTTCTCCTAATTCAGACTATTTGGACAAAAAATAATAAACTCCTTAGCACTTAATATGTTAAAGGTTTTCATAGTTCTTAGGCCAACTCAACAATGGAGTTGCTTACAAATGTGTACCAATGACATATATCGGAGAATCACATCAAACTTTTGACAATTCACAACAATCATAAATGTATAATGTCTTTGTGTGACGTGTAAAAAAAACAATACATCATACACATTTTCTAAAAATGTACCACAAAACTAATATAATAGTAAAGTAGTACTGTATTATTTAACGTGAATCTTAAACGAAATCATCTCCCTAATTTCACACCTCAAGTGTGGAATTAGTATTCAGTTAATTTCGCATTTGAAATGCGAAAACGAAATCGAATTTAATCAATTAATCATTTATGATGCGAAAGCCTTGAAGTCCGAAAGCGAAATTCTTTTTTTTTTAAAAATAGTCTAATATATGGATACTGGATACATCTAACGTGCCACGCTTTTAAAAAATTTAAAGTTCAAATGTTTATCAATATAACTATACAAGTAGCACCATGCATATCTCGGTCCGGTCTGGATTTTTGGACCGGACTTACCCAGTGACCCTAGGTAAGGTCCTCGATCATAAATACCGGTCTTCCTAAATAGTGCTGAACAGAATTCGGTTCACCAACCGAACCAAACCGCAAATTACGGTCCAAACTGCAACTTTTCGGTTCAGTTTGCGGTTTGTCACATAGCGTTGCGGTTCGACCCGCAAACCGCACCGCTGCATTAAAAAAAAATTTGAACTTGCCTTTTGCTGGCAGCCCTATGAGTCCTCAGAAAGACTAAAGAGAACACAACCCAGGAGGCCAGGACCTAGGTTTCGCTCCGCCCCCACGCCTAGACGGCCGACGCCTCGTCTTCTCCGCCTCCTCCGCCTCCCCCTCCCCGAACCGACGCCTCCAGGCCAGGACCTAGGTTTCTTTCTTCTTCTGTTCTTGAGTTCTTCTTCTGAGTTGCTTCTGGTTTCTGGGCGAGATTTTACTAGGTTTCTTTCTTCTACTGAGTTTCATTGTTTGTATGCTGAACTGAGATTTATGGTGATTGGAAGTTGCTGTCTTGCTAATTTGTTGATAACCAAGCAATCACTGCTGTCTTGCTAGTATGCCCGATTTGATTTTTGAACAGCTTGCTATAATTATTTGCAAGTATCAATCAATCTTCTTGTTAATGGAAGTGAGTTTGAGAATTAGCTGAATTTTAAACAGTTTGTGACTTGGCTGAATTTTTAAAGTTAAGAGTGATGAAGTTTGTGAGATGGCCCTGCAATTTACAGTTTTTTAAACAATTACTTTGCTGTCTTGCTAGTATGCCCAATTTGATTTTTAAACAGCTTGCTATAATTACTTCCAAGTTCCAAGTATCAATCAATTTTCTTGTTAATCAAAGAGAGTTTGTGACTTAGCTGAAGAGGACAATGAAAGAGAGTTAAGAGTAATGAAGTGTGTTCCATATTTATGCAGAATTTCAGATGTCTAGTTTGCTATAATTACGGTTATGTGTGTAAGTGTGTAACTATGCATTCATAATGAAGTAGCAAAATCTCAATACTTTGAATATCTCACGTCTATTGTCCACACTCTGCACAGGTTTGTGTTGTAACCGGTCTAGGTCCGGACCTATGAACAGTCCTAAATATAAGTATATGTTGTTAGAAATGTTAGTAATGCAGATAATATGTGGTTTGGGTTTTAGGATTTTGTGGACAAAAAGTCACAAAATTTGCTAAAGTTGCCTAACATATTACACCGCTTAGATCCATCTCAAATTCTCAGGCATCGATTTACTGTTTGAAGGATAAGCCAAGATGCGTAGGCCCAGGAGACGAAACTCTGTCGCCGGCGGCGATAACTCAGAGCTCCACCGCATCGAATCCCTACAATGGAATTCTTCTTTTAAAGAGGACGACGATTTATCCTTCCTTACCGGCTCCAACGATCTAGATGGAGGTCTGATAACGACTATCAATCAGAGTGTATTATGCTTTTTTTTTTTTTTTTTTTTTCCCTTTTCCTGTCGTGTTAGAGTTTATGGTATGTGGAATTCATGTGTGGTTCTCTCTTTTAACGTGTTTGGTTGAATGTAGGTTTTTTGTCACTTGAAGAGATTGATGCATCCGAGTACAATTTCGAAGTTCCCAATATAGGGAAAGGGAGCGGAAAGAAAAGTTCAGGAGATCCTCAGAAGCTGAAGGAGTCGAAAATAGTAGAAGCCATTGAAATTGAAGCTGAAGATGATGATGATGATAGCAAAGAAGGTGATGCTGGAGATGTGCCGGAGAATGGTAGTGTGAAGAAAAAGAAGAATAATGATAAGAAGAGGAAAAGGGACGATAAGAGGAAGAAGAAGAAAAAGGAGGCGAAGAAAACAAGTCGAGAGTCCACTAACAACGATTTAGCTGATGGTTAGTGCTATAGTTTTCACAGAATGGCTTTTTCCTGTTGAAATGAAATGTAATTCATGTTTAGTATAGGATAGAGACTGGGTGGTTACATTTGCTATATTTATAAAGAGAGAACTATTGTCTATTTGTTTTAGATATTGAGAAGAGGTCGCTCCAAACCCCATGATCATAAGTTATGACTTATAACTAGTAGGCTTGTAAAAGTTAACAATTATCCGCCTCCTTAATTTCTCATGAAATCTATGGTAAGCGAGATGGTTCCTGTCTTGAAGTCTTATTACAGGCTGCTGTGGTTATATACTTATGTGTGCTTAAAGTAACAGGGTTTATCATACTGTTTGTACAAGGTCTTGCTTGCCCTCCCTTATAGATCCATAATAATGGATAAAATAACTAGTGTTTGTTACATAATTTATGATTTGTTTTTCACCTTAGATAGCACAAGGAAGGAGGATAATGAGGAGGACTTAATCGATGAAGATAAATTCTATGGATGGAGGGAGTTGAGGCTCCATCCCTTGCTTATGAAATCAATTTACAGACTTGGGTTTGAGGAGCCAACACCTATACAAAAAGAATGTATTCCTGCTGCTGCTCATAAGGGAAAGGTTTGTGTGGCTTTTTGGGTTTCGATGTAAAACTCTAGGAGCAGTTTGAATTTATACTTGCATATATATATATTTATGTTTTCTCGTTTCTTTGCAGGATGTGATTGGTGCGGCAGAGACCGGGTCTGGAAAAACACTTGCTTTTGGCCTGCCTATCTTGCAGCGTCTTCTTGATGAACTAGAAAAGGCTACAAACTTGCTATCTGAAGATACAGAAGTTATTCAAAGGATTGCACCAAGAGGCTTGCTACGTGCTTTGATAGTAACCCCTACTAGGGAACTTGCTCTTCAGGTAATCTGGTTCTATATATTTTTCTTATCTAATATACTTTGAATTAGGTTTTCCTTTTTTAAATAGCATCTTTAGGTTGACCTGCGTAGTCTGATCCTTAGAAGTACTTGTAAGCTAATCAAGCTGAAGTCGAGTGAATCTGACTTGTTCTGAGAAGCTCAAGATCAGCTGTAAAGACGCTGTTCTGATTGGACTATCCCCGGACTTCATATTTATTTTTAATATTTTGCTGTGACCGCTGCACCTTGATTCTGCAAGTTGGGAATGGATGGCAATGCCTATTGTTTGTTCCGCTTGGTAGAATGATGTCTGATTATGTACTTTGCTGATAAATAAACTCTTATGGAAGTATTGGACTACAGGTATTATATGGGCTGATTGCACACATCATATCTGCAGGTGACTGATCATATGAAAGCTGCAGCAAAATGCACGAATATAAGAGTAGTCCCGATTGTTGGCGGGATGTCTACACAAAAGCAGGAGCGGCTTTTAAAATTGAGGCCAGAAATAATCATTGGGACACCTGGAAGGTTGTGGCAACTTATGTCACAAGGTGAACAACATCTAGTTGAGGTAAGTTTACTGTTCTTCCAAATTACTAGATGGTATTTTCAAAAAGATTTTTTGAATTCTATTGAATTTTCTTTGCAATGCAATAAATTTTTTGTTGTTGGGTTAAACGAGATATTTTTGAGGGTCAAAATAAAGATTGAATTGCTGCTCAAAAGGTCGATTACAATGCTATTGAAAAAGATAAAAGAAATAACCTAACTACCTTAAAACCGTGACGTATAATTCCAATATCTGCTTCCATGAACCCATCAAATTAAAAACAGACCATTTAACGAATTTACTTATAAAATTTCGATCCAATATGCTCTCCCACCCTCTAAAATTAAAACAAAACTTTGAAACGGTAATACATTTTATAACCATAGGTTCTAATTTTTATTCCTGTATATAGGCAGTTACTAATTGAGTCTAGTTATAAGAAGGGTACAATCTGACGCGTCCATGAGTCAGTTGTTTTTCTTATAATGGGTGGGTCTTGATAAATATGGCGAGATTTGATTTATATATAGGAGAATTGCTGTTGGGTGAAACGTCAATCGTCTCAATCTGTAAATATTTTTCTGTTTCTGGCATTTTGAGCATTTAACAATTCAATCCACATCCATCTTTACTTTTTCCTCATTCTTTCTAAGTTCTATTTTATTTCCATGAGGGTCCTGGTCTGCATGACCTTTCTTGTAAATGTGCTATTGCCAAATAAGCATTTGGTGTGTCTAATTCTGGTACTGATGTGAGATATTTTTGAAACTTGCAGTTACATTCTTTATCTTTCTTTGTTCTGGATGAAGCTGATCGGATGATAGAAAATGGACATTTTCGTGAATTACAGTCGATAATTGACTTGCTTCCTGTTAGTGGTGCCCCTACAGGGGAGCAGCCGGAGGGAGCACAGAATTGTGTAACAGAATCTAATCTCCAAAGAAAGAAGAGACAGACCTTTGTTTTTTCAGCAACAATTGCACTCTCCTCAGATTTCCGTAAGAAGTTAAAGCGTGGATCATCTAGACCAAAGCATTCAACTGATGGTGATTTGACATCTATTGAAACCCTATCTGAGAGAGCAGGAGTGAGAGCTGATGCTGCTATAGTTAATTTAACCAATGCTGCTATAGTAGCAAATAAGCTTGAGGAGTCATTTCTTGAGTATGGATCTTCTTCCATTTCCACTTATTATATGCTTCCCTACTGTTCTGAAATAATCTTGCACCTTCAGGTCTAGGCCATTTATCTTACTTATTCATATTTTCCGGAGTTGAATTTTTTTTAAAAATCTCAAGTTTTGCCCTGCAGTTTGTTCAAACAAACAGCAGTTGTTAGTTGAGAAAGTCAATTAGGAAAACTGATGAATTTGATTATTGCTGCAGATGTCAAGAAGAAGATAAAGATTCTTACTTGTATTATATATTGTCTGTTCATGGACAAGGCCGCACTATAGTTTTCTGCTCATCACTTGGTGGGTTGCGTCACATTTCTTCTATTCTGCGCATTCTTGGCATCAATGTTTGCACTCTGCATTCTGAAATGCAACAAAGAGCTCGTTTAAAGGTTTGTTCTATCGTCGTTTGCAAAGATATTAGCCTATTTGCTTAGAAAATTTGCAGTGGATCTATATCTCTAGGTGAATTCATGTTGGTTTAGTTCAAGGGTGTCTGAATGCCTCATCTTTACTATAACCAATATGCCTTTTCTCTTTGCATCAAATGCAGGCATTGGACCGATTTCGTGGGAATGAAAATGGAATACTTGTTGCCACTGATGTTGCAGCTAGGGGTCTTGATATTCCTGGGGTTCGGACAGTTGTTCACTATCAACTTCCACATTCGGCAGAAGTGAGGAACCATTTTCAAGTTTGAATATTTGAAGATTCTTATTTTTAAATACATTATTTTCAATTTATCTCTTCTTTGCTTTAGGTTTATGTCCATAGATGTGGTAGAACTGCCAGGGCTTCTCGTGATGGATGCAGTGTGGCATTGATTTCACCAAATGATAGATCGAAATTTGCCCCTTTGTGCAAATCTTTCTCCAAGGTTGGTCAGTAACTACTTATATGGCTAAATGTGGGCTCTGCTGCAACCATCTATGCAAGTTCATTGATTATCCAAGAGAGATGCTGTAATATGAGTAGTATCTATCGTGGTTGGTTGTTTTGACTTGTTAACGTAGCTGAATTGATTTCTTCTGTTATATTCTTATAGAATGACAAATGGATAGAGTTTCTGAGAGCATTTTGCTCTAGCAATTCAAAATAAATAACATTTTTATAGATGTTGCAAGGCAGGCTTCCTTCAGAATTTTATTGACGACATCTTGTTCCCTTCTCTCTAAATGCAGGAGACTCTTCAACGATTTCCTGTTGAAAATTCATATATGCAAGAGGTTAAGAAACGGTTATCTCTTGCACGGCAAATTGATAAAATTTCGCAGAAGGAGTCCAAGGTAATCACGTAATATTTGTTCTTGGAACAGTGGATGTTATGTAATAATTTAATATATTGAAGCCAGTTGAAAGTAGTAGGAACTGTGGGTGTGATCTGTTTTCTTTTAATTTAGGAAAAGGCGAATGAAACCTGGACAAAGCGAAATGCTGAAACTATTGAGCGAGATATGGATGATAGTGACAGTGAAGAAGATAGAGTGAACACTCACAAGCGAAAGAAAGCTGGCTCCCTGCATCTTAATAAACTTCAGCAGGTAATATGATGCACTGCTTCGTCTTATGTTTCCTTCACCAACATACTTGTTATAGCACAAGCTGGATCCACCTTCACATATCCTGATCTTGATAAATGAGCATTTTATTGCTCCATATTCTACTTGACATAGTGATCGAAAAAATTGCAGGAACTGAATATGCTGCTCTCACGTCCACTGCAACCTCAAACCTTTTCACACCGCTATTTGGCCGGGGTAAGTTTCAGTTCTTATGCAAGATGTCATGCGACAAAGAATAGTAGTTTCAGCGTATTCTTTATCAGTAGTTAATATTGCATTAACTCTGCATGACTGTTGAATATCATCTGCTAGAGAGATGGCCGTAGATTTCTAGGTAATAGCCAATAACAGTAGACGTAGCTAGAAGGATAAATGTTAGCAGAATCTTGTACAGCACAACATAATGTTTTTGTGACATAGTTGAAATGAACAGCCTTGAACACAATAAGATAGCTTTTAGGATTTGTAATTTGATGTTTGCTAGATTGCTCCCTTTTGTTGATGCTGATCATGTCCCTCTGATTTTTATTCCTCATACTCGATTCTATGTATCAATTAGGCTGGTATTTCACCTCTCCTTCAACTACAATTGGAAGAACTGGCTCGGCAGCCGAAATCTGATAACAAAGATCAAGCACAAGGAAGAAAAGGGAAGTTGGTAGTAATCGGTCAGAATTGCATAGAACCACTTCAGGCTCTTCGAAAGGCTGGACCCGAGGTAAGTGCGCAATTATCAACCAAAAAGCCATCATAACCTTGAGTTGTTTATGAAGTTCTAAGTTCCATTTCAACCTTTGAACTTGTTTAGGACGTTATGGACATGAAACAACTTGCTGAAAAGCAAAGGAACATGGAGAACCTAAGGAGAAAACGAAAAGAGAAGAAGAAACGTAATCAACCATCTTCTTCTTTCCATTCGATAATACGTTACGTACCTCATTTCTTGTAAAGAGTATTCATTGTTCAGTCTGGCTACTTCCTTACAGGTCTACGCGTAGAGAAGAGAGATATGAAGAAAAGACGAAAGGAAAGTGCTGAATAGAGAATACTATGGCCCTTGAGACACACCGATTAATCTACGCGGTAACAATTTTGTTCTTCATTTAACGTCTTGTATTCGCTTGCTGTTTCAGCTGTAGTCTTCTTCTAGGACCCGGAGATCCGTTGCAGAGGAATGGGTCTTAGTTTCTGTAACTTAACGATTTCTTGGTTGTTTTACATAGATCAATGGCTTGTGTTTTGATTTAGATTGTGCCAGAACACATGCATGTTTTACGGTTTATGCCATTTCGTTTGCTCAACTCGGTTCTAAAAGCAGCTCGGCCTCTCCATTTTTTACATGAACAATAAAAGACAACAAAAGTTTTTTTGGTCGGTAGGAGAGTCGGTGGTCTCCGGGGCATCTGGACACGCTTTTATTAAAATAGAATGTGGGTGACAAACTAATAAACATGAATTTAGTTAAGCTTGATTAAATTTTACAAGATGCAAGAGTGCGATTAAAAAGAACACGATCCTCACCACCCAATGAGCCTTGTTAGTATGAAAAATGTGTGCTAATTCCTAACCGTAAATTGGTTCTCACCCGAACTCAACCCTATATGTATAGGGTTAGATCGGGTGAGGAGTGTGCGATTAAAAAAAACACGATCGTCACCACGACTTCTCCATCCGGGTCAATAAGACTTGACCATTTCCAAGGTCGATGGGGTCTCCCCCAGGGATGTCCCCTTCCCCCTCTGTTTGTGATATGCATGTATTGTACACGGATCATCCTTTGCTCCAAATCACCACTCACATACAACTCCAATAATCTGGTTCGGTTCGTTTTAAAATACAACATATACAAGGTAAAACATATCACCATCAACATTAACAAAATGTCATTCAAGTCAAAAACAATATCAAAACTTTCATAATCAATAAACTCATTAGTCATTTCTTTAAAACATTACAAATACATTGTTCATAAATATCAAATCAACGTCTTTAAAGTATCAAATCATGCATGTAACAAAATAAATTACGTTAAATTTAATCATGCTCATATAAAAGCCCACAAGTTATGAGAGTGAAGATTTTTCTTTTTTTTAGTACGAAACCTCACTAAACTCACCCTAACACGCATATGCGTTCAAACGTACGATAAACCCCACATCATACATAACTTGTATGAAATTCATAGTAAGAGTTCTTGAGTTATCTCTTTTATAGGATTCTAAAAAACTTCAGTATCACATTCATAGCATTGTACTTGTTATATCACTAATTAATTCTACTATATTCACATGACTTACATGCATATGTGTAGATATCACATCCTCTCAAAAGACTACTTTCACCTCTCATTTCATGCTATCAAACACTTTAGTTTGGTACATTTCTAGTAGCCATGAAAACCTCATGAACCTTCAAAATCAAGAATTCCTCACAATCACCAAACCCGACACACCCGAAATCAACCAAAACTCGAAACACACCCGTCGAGCATGTTTGGTTCAACAATCCATCACCTATCGCGATTTCTCTCCGGTATATAGCTCACTCACTAGAAGCAAACCAAAAATCAATCCGACATCCAAGCAAAAAAATGACTATCAAAATCCAATCTTCAGCTTTCTTTGCAGCCTCCATAGCATTTTACATTGCAATCATAACCCCAATGACTCACATTACTGCATCAAGAATCATCCTCCAAGAACTCACAATGCCATCTATGCAGACTATGCCCAATGAGCTTCCTTCTCCTGATCTTCCATTGCTACCCAAAATGCCAATGCCTAACCTCCCTCCACACCCCAAGCTCCAAATTCCGCCAATCCGGTTCATTCCGCCATTTGCTCGGCCGAGCTACCGTGCATCCTTGCCTAAGTTGCCCGAGCTACCCCAGCTCCCTCAGCTACCTAGCCTACCTAGCTTGCCGGCGCTACCTCTCCCGTCTCTACCGAGCTTGCCCAACATACCCGGGCTTCCGATCCCGAGCCTACCTAGCTTACCGACTATATCAAGCCCCTCGAATCCGAGCGTTCCTAGCTTGCCCAATTTACCCGGATTCCCGAGTCTGAGCCTGCCGAGCTTGCCCAGGATTCCGGGGCTTGCTCCCATTCCCGGTCTACCCACAGGTGTGTCGAAGCCTTGAGCTGATCAGACATTGCCGTCGTTGAAGTTCAAGGACGTAGCTTGATATAAGAGTATGAAAGTGTTATAAGTCATGTGTGGTTGCTAGAATAAAGTGTGGCTTGTAATGTAGTTGAATGAATTGATATGATTTGGTAGCTTAAAGATTGGTGTGGAAACTATAACATTATATGAAATGATGATCGATTGTTTAGACTCTTGGCTAATCTTCTTCGACAGCTATAGCTATCTTTTATGCTATTGTTGTATTTCAAGATTGAATCGGTAATGTTTGGTGAAGTCTATATTAGACAAGCAGACGGAAAGGCAGTAGGAAAACACAGACTTCCCACATCGAATGGTCTAGAATACTGATAAAAAAGCAAAATATATTTAATCCAAAGATGTCCGGAATTGTTAGGCATAATTTATTCTTGATCTACTTTATACAAGGCTAACAAATTACATGAATAATCCGTATTCAAATAAACAAGAAACCCGCTTTTAATATTCTAGCGGAATAGAATTGCGAAATTCTTTAATATTTCAGCTGTAAATCGTAAATTTTCACCTTCAAAATATGATAGATTGTAAGTTGCTCAATTTTCAAACAATCATCGATCACTTCACTTTCCTCAATTTTCAAACAATCATCGATCACTTCACTTTCCTCATTGTAACGATGGATGATCGATTGTAAGTTGCTCAATTTCAAACAATCATCGATCACTTTCCTCATTGTAACGATGTAATGGGATAATTATTTTTTGTGGGCAGGGATTTCAGCAAAGTAATGGAATCAGGATATAAAGATTGATTGCATATAATCCAATAAATGGAGGGGTGAAAGTGTTGATTTGAAGTTTGAGATTCACAAACGGAGTAGCATTGAGCCGAAACATGGATTTTGTTTTGGTGATGAAGATGACAAGTGTCGAGTTCATAGCTTTTGGTTGAAAGAAGATTCTCTTAACTTGGAGTAAATCCCGTCCGACAATACTTCAGGATTTGACGGCATGCCGGTGAACATTGACGGAGAAGGACGGATTTTGGAACGCTTGGATCTTGCAAGCGGAGAAGTTGTTGCACCGCTCCAATAATGTTATGGATCGGATCGTGGAATTGCTTACAGTAATTTAGATGTATATCAATATCAATTTTTTATGTATATCAATATACTAGGCACATTAACAGTTTTAAAAGAGTAAAATTTAGGTTTTGCTGAAGATAATAAGTTTTCTTATCGAAAGTGATGGAGAATTCGAACCTAGTATATAAGGTTGGTGGACTACCACCCCTATTGTCAATTGTTTTAAGACGGAACTTTGTCGGGTTTATGTGCTGGGCTTGGGCCTAATGCGCATATGTGTTCGTATGCACACAACCCCGCTCTACCAGTCCGTTTGTATCGAACTTTGACATAATAACAGAGCGGTTAGCCTCAATTTGGCTCGCGATCCTAACATGTGGTCAAGTGTCAACTCGGCCTATACCTAGTTGCACTTGCGGGGGCGTGTTGATCCTAACACCTGGTCAAGTGTCAACTCGATCTATACCAAATTGCACTTGTGGGGGCGCATTGAAGATAATACGATCCCACATCGAAAGTGGTGTGAACAATCCGAGCATAGTATATAAGGTCAGTGTGTTACTCCTATTGCCAATTGATTTTAAGATGGAACCTTGCCGGTTTAATGTGCTGGGCTAGGGCCCAAAGCGCATGTGCGCTCGTATGCACACGACCTCCGCTCTACCGGTCCGTTTGTATCGGACTTTGACATGGTATCAGAGCGGTTAGCCTCAAATGGTTTTAGGATGGAACCTTAATGCGCATGTGCACTCGTATGCACACGATTCCCGCTCTACCGGTCCGTCTGTATCGAACTTTGCCGGCCCTATATATTATTAAAAGTAATCAAACTCTACTCTAATTACCTCAACCCACAAGGAAGGATTCCAAAAGCTTTCATGAACAAGAGTATACGTATGAACTAGATTCGTTTCCATTCCGTTTTCGATTCCGGAGTTAAAACCAAACGGGCCCGTAATAACAAAAGATTCAGATTCCTGTGGAATTTGTATATATACAACATGAATCTTCGGATCAAATGTATGTAATAGTAACATTAATTTCTGAATTTCCCCAATAAATATATTCATATATGCAAATAAATAATAAATTCCTCAATCGAATATTCACTCTTTTTCCCACATCGGTTGATTCTTTCGTTTTTAAAACTCAATCCCTCTCATTTGCACATCACAATCTTTCATCCACAAAAAAAAAAAACGAAAAATCTCCACCATGTCTTCGGCCACCTTTTCCTGCTCGGCCGGAGACTTAGCCGGACTTCTCTCCACCACCAACTCAACCGCCGCTGCCGACTACATCTGCAACCAACTAACCACCATCTCCTCCGCCCTAACCGCCACCACACACGCCGTCGACTCAACTTACCTTCTTTTCTCGGCTTATCTTGTTTTCTCAATGCAACTCGGGTTCGCTATGCTTTGCGCCGGTTCAGTCCGAGCCAAGAACACCATGAACATAATGCTTACAAACGTCCTCGACGCAGCCGCTGGAGCCATATTCTATTTCCTATTCGGCTTCGCTTTCGCCTTCGGCTCCTCCAACGGCTTCATCGGAAGCCGATTCTTCGCGCTTAAATCCATCCCTGACGATAACTTCGACTATAGCTTCTTTCTATATCAATGGGCTTTCGCTATAGCCGCAGCTGGTATCACTAGCGGCTCGATAGCCGAGCGAACCCGGTTCGTTGCTTATCTTATTTACTCTGCGTTCTTGACCGGGTTTGTTTACCCGGTTGTTTCTCACTGGTTTTGGTCGCCCGAAGGATGGGCTAGCCCTGGTCGAGCTGAGGGCGGGTTGTTGTTTGGATCGGGTGTTATTGACTTTGCCGGGTCGGGTGTGGTTCATATGGTGGGTGGGATTGCGGGTCTTTGGGGAGCTTTGATTGAAGGCCCGAGAATCGGCCGGTTCGATCACGCTGGCCGGTCTGTTGCGCTTCGAGGCCATAGTGCTTCCTTGGTGGTTCTTGGTAACCCTTATTTCATATCAATATTTTTTTGTTAAAGTTAGGTTTAATTCAATTAATTATTATTTTTTACTTTATTACCCTTTTTATCACCACTAATCATTCATCATCACCCTAGTCCAAAATGTATTGAACCATTAAAATGACAAAATTATCCCTATAATTTTTCTATACAATCAATATAGTAATTTTAATGATTACGAGTTCTAACCAAACCTAAATTTTAACCGAGGTTTAGAATGTAGTTGTTTTTTGTTGGTTTAGGAAAAAATAAATTTGAACCGAACTTTTTTGAGCCCGATTTATAATTTTTTTTTAAAGATCTGGTTTAAAAAATGTATATATTTTAGACTCGTTTAGAAAGCAAACGAGATCTCGGGGTAAACGTGAATGGCAATGTAGCATAAAATCAGGAAGCTATTAATGGTATGTGGCTATACACGTTTGATTAGTTCAATCCTATGATATCTCAACTAATCTCTTATTAATGATGTGTAAATTTGTATTAATTTTGATATTATTTACTAATAATTCATGAATATATCAAAATTGAATAAGATTTGAGGTGATTTTATGAATTTCAGGCACATTTTTGCTATGGTTCGGGTGGTACGGGTTCAACCCGGGTTCATTCACAAAAATCCTAGTCCCTTACTCCACTAGCGCCGCCGGTAGCTTTTACGGCCAGTGGAGTGCCGTAGGCCGGACAGCCGTCACAACCACTCTCGCCGGCTGCACTGCTGCGCTCACCACCTTATTTGGGAAACGGGCCTTGTCGGGCCACTGGAACGTAACCGACGTGTGCAACGGGCTTCTAGGCGGGTTTGCAGCCATCACGTCAGGTTGTTCAGTTGTCGACCCATGGGCCTCAATCATCTGCGGCTTTGTAGCCGCAATCGTGCTCATCGGGTGCAACAAGCTCGCGGAATGGGCCAAGTACGACGACCCGTTAGAGGCGGCTCAACTCCACGGCGGGTGTGGAGCATGGGGAGTGATTTTCACAGCCTTGTTTGCAACTAATAAGTACGTGAATGAAGTATACCCGGGTCGGCCCGGTAGGCCCTACGGGCTTTTCATGGGCGGTGGATGGCGGTTGCTCGCGGCCCATTTAGTTCAAATCGTGACAATTATCGGGTGGGTGAGTTTAACAATGGGCCCGTTGTTTTGGATGCTTATGAAACTAGATCTTCTTCGAATCTCGCCCGATGATGAGATGTCGGGCATGGATCTAACCCGACACGGAGGTTTCGCATACTCGTACGAAGAAGGAGATTCTTCTTCGACAAAACACGGGATACAAATGGCTAAACTCGAGTCCGACGGGTTCGAATTGACGAATAACTAAAAACATGGGGCATTAAGTAACATTAAGTTTGTGGTTTGTTATTGTGTTTTGTGGGAACTAATTTATGTAAATTTGAATTATGTTACTATGAGTTTTGGTGATTTTATTTGGGTGGTTGAAGTTAAAGATAGGGTTTCTTATGGATACTTCAACGTGACACTTACGTTTTGTCTTTGTACTTATTATATAACTATTAACTACGTGACAATGACACAAAACTCTCGTGAGGTGATAAAATTTTTTAATAAATGATTTATTATAGCATTAAATTTACAAAACTAGCAAAAATACCCCTTATTTTCACATAGTTTGTAATAAATCACCCCATATCTATTATTTATTTATAAGAAATCATCCGAAGAGTGTTTTAAATAAGTTTTTTTTTTTTGAGTAGTTGTATTATAAATATCTATTTATATAATAATTACAAAATGAACATTAAAAAAGCAAAATTAAAGCTAAAGTCGCTGAAATTTAAAACATGAAAATACATTAAAAAAAAGTTGCAAATAAAAAAAATCAAGGTTAAAAATGTGCAATTACATAAAAATTACATTATTTTTAACATCTTAAGGACCAAAGAAGAAAAAAAATATATATAATATGAATATTTATGAGTATATAAAAAAAATATCTAATTGAACATTATTTACTCAAACAAAGCTTGACATAACGTTATACATTTTACATCACGTTATTTCAACCAAGAATTATAATGGTAAAACATAGTTGAAGAAATTCACTAAATAAAACCATTTTATCTTTATTAATATAAACATGTCCCTTATGCGAAAAGGGTTACGAATATTAAAAACAAACTAGTGTAAGAGCGAGTTTGAAAAAAAAGGTTTGTTTGTTATTTTGATCTATTAAAACATAAAGGTCAATTCGTGTGTCACTCAGTGATCACTTGATTCACTAAATTCGTGCAACAAATGTTTGTTCCTCGGCAGTCGGCACACGACCCTCACTCGAGATTTTTAGCATATAGCAATATAAATCCTTATATTGCTAAAAGGGCTCTATTTTCATGAAAATTCTAACTTTCTTTTGTAAAATTTGTTTGAGTATTGAGAGTGACGAGTTTGTTTGTAAGATGATAATGAAAGTGATAGTAGCTCCACAAAGGGAACCAATAAGATGTACAATAAGTTGTTGTCATATTGCAAATGGACAAATAAATTAGCATTGAATTGTCAACAACATTTGGTAGTCCATTGATTCACATGTTTTTCCACTGCAATAGTGTATGCCTATCTATAGTAAAAAGTAACCAAAAGGACCAAACTAAGTGGAGAATTTGTCATTTCTTTAATTTAAAGTCATTAATGATAAGTATAGGTGCGTGCATAATATAACCCAACTTTATTATCTTTGGGTTCACAACTTTATTATTTTTATTAAAATCATAGAGATTGAAGGAGATAACATGAAGCTTATCAACTCGATTAATCGAATTTGGAAGCCGTCACGGGAACTTGATATGATTATCAACGATATATCATTTATCATCTCCGAATTCTCCGTCGTCACCACTCGAAACGTTTTTAGGGAAATTAATTTGGTTGCGGACAAGATAGCTTCACATGGACATGATGTCGAGCTGCAAATTGAATCACTACCAGAAGATGTTCAAGACCTCATCCGCAAGGATGCCATAGGCCGATTGGTTTTTAAAAACTGATCCACCTCTTCTCTTACTTATGTATCAAAAAAATTAAAAAAAAATCATACAATTTTATTTTTTTGATGAGAAAGTTTAATGACATTTGCAATGGTAGTTGTTATTTTAAAGAAGTTTATGATATCATAAAAAAAATTACTTTTATTCAATCTTTAAATTTTTCATAACTAATGAATAATGACGATTGATATTAATTATTATATTTTATAACTTTTAATTTGAAACTAATAACTTTGTTTTTGAAATTCGAACTTTTTGTGTTTACAATTTTTTTTCGTGTTATATTAATTAAATTGTTTTAATGTCATATTATACGATGATACGAAATTGTGGCTGTCAGTCATCTTAGGTTTTAGGATGTGATTAAAAAAGATAATTTTTTCGATCATAGTAGAAAAGATTCTTTTCTTGAAACTTTAAAGATTATACTTTACGGCTTTGACTCTTTTGTCGATTCACATACTTGTCTATGTGAATTTGATAATCATCACTATATAGTATTATAGAGAAATATATTGAATTAATAGAAAATAACCTATTTTTTAACTAGAAATTTTCATTAATAACGTTGCAAATAATCGGGAAAAGTAGTATTTAAAGATATAATTTTCACATAAATTAAAATTAGACAAGCAGATATTTTATTTTAAAAAATATCACAGCAACAGGTCATTCTACATTGTGATATGTACTATGATATCATATCAAAAGATGTACAAATGTAAACAAACCAACTAGCCATATTTGATATTTAAGTATATCCAGACAAACGAATAGTGTTGTGCAACGGTCCGGCATACCGGATCATCACGGGTCCAATGTAGCCCGATCTGTGGTCCATACCGTACCGGATCATCACGGGTCCAATGTAGCCCGATCCGTGGTCCATACCGTTTTCAGTTTTTTTAATTGTACGGGTTCATTACAGTCGGTTGGACCGTTACTATTTTTTAAAATATTTTTTTAATGTAAAGTGTAAAACCAGTCCAGGACCGGACAGAATATTCCGACCCAAGTCCGGACCAGATCCAACAAGCAACCGTCCAAGACTGGACGGTAATTTTCGGTTCAAAAGTACACAACCCTAAAAACAACTCCTAAGAGATGTCAAAACATTTATAAATATTGCTGTCAAAAGAAATATAAACTCAAATAACACAATTAAAAAATAAAAACTGTGGAAATGAAAATCGGAATGTTGTATATGTGAGCATTTCAAACCCTGGTTCTAATTCATTCACTAAAGGGCCAAAAATCAGAAGGCAAAGTTACAACTTCGCGGAAACAAGCAAGTATTTTAGAGACTTTGAAGCATCAGAGCATCACTAGCAATGAAGAGTTTGATAGTTAAAGCGAAAGCAGATAAATGGATAGAGATTATTACCCATATAAGGGATGGAAGCTATGGAATGATATATCTTATTGATCAGACATTTATACCCATATCGGATAATTTCGTCATCCTTTTATTGAGGCTGTTCTTTTCCTGTTTGAGAAGCGATGATGTAGAGGCAACCTGTTGGATAAGAACGCGATCAGAATGCATATTATGATTGTTTGTGCAACTGTGCAAGTAGTATAGACTATAGAGTTATGGACATGCCTCTGCTCGGAGCCGTATGGCCTCTCTGAGAGGAAGTTCTCTAAGTTCTTCCATTAAATCTGGCATAAGAAAATGTATCATTTAGTCTCGATGCATTTTTACGGAAAAATGTAGCATCAAAATTAAGACTAGGTTGTCTAAAATGACTTTCAGCATGAGAGCCACTCCTAAATGCTCAACATTCAAAATTATAGAGGGCATGCATGACCTAGAAAAGATGAAAAGGCAGTAGCTAGGAAACAAAGAAGAGAAAAAATTAAAACAGAATATACTGTTGTTTTTGCTTTCTTAAAGCACTGCATTTTATAATTGACAAACATATACCTGAAGCTTGAGCTTCAGCCCGCTGGAATGATTTAGTTAGTCTTCGGAGATGATTTGTTGCATTCCTGGAAAAATAACGACACGATAAGCAAGCTGCTAGTTAAGGCCTAAACAATGTAAAACTTTTGGTGTGCTCAAAAACATACATGAGCTCAGTGCGACCCTGTTGCATTTCTTTCTCGGCGAAAGCAGCCCTTTGCAGCAATTTTTTACTTTCCCCTTTAGTCAAATCAATGGAGAGTTTTAACTCGTTCACATTCTTCTCTGCTTTAAGAAATTTTGTCTGCATATAAACCAATGGAACCCTTCAAGAGTTGCATAGATACATCTGGAATATCAGGTTGCATTTGGATGCATAGAATATACATCCAATACAGCTTAACTATAATACAACTTTTAACAAAATTCATACAGAGCCAAAAGAATGAACTTATGATCATATACACGATCAATATATTATGTCAAACTAGGATAAATCGTTCCTTTACAGAAGAAAGTTTAATTTGAAGCCATACTCTAGAGATTTATACCCTTATTTTCTTGTTTCTGTATAAAAGATGATTTATATATGATGCTTTTTGTATGTACTAGAGACATTATTTTTCACTCATAGACATATCAACAAGAAAATGTGATTCTTTTGCACGATTGGGGCTTATCTTAAGTGCAAGAGACATCACAAAAATAATCAACTTGCTTCATACATCTAAAGCAACAGTGGACAACTATTGCTTTGTAATGCATTTTTACCAGTCTGACTGCATTAGACTAAAAAGTACTGGCTTGCGGCATAAGCCTGTGAATACATGCTTGTTTACTGAGCAAACACATGCAAGAAAAACATCACCTCCTCACTTTGAAATCTTCCCAGAGTATTGCGTATCAAGAACCTTCTAGGGCCTGCAAATTTCATGAGGTTTAATCACTAAAAATCATTTGGGCTTCTGTAACATCGGAAACCAAGACATGCATGTAATGAAGCCAAAATTATAGGCAGAACCAAAATTTTGCAGATATAAAGACAAAGTCGACACAGAGCCTTAGGACAAAAACTATTTTACAGCACTAAAGAAGAAATTAACCAACAATTAATTCGGAGTTATCGTTATAATGTCAGCAAGGAGATGAATCTTTAGGTGTGTGCCCGAGTAAAAGACACGGATGGAATAGAGCAGAGACTAGCGCATAGGAATAAGTACAACAGAGAGAGATTAATAAATGAGGTAATACAGTAGATTTACCGTTTCCAGTTATTAAAGAACTTTGTAAATCCGAGATTGTACAGGATGGCTGCTAATATTTCCGCAAGAATCATGTTAGTGCAATAAGCTAAGCAATTTCCAACTGAACCTTCATTTCTCTTATCCTTAAGTTTTTCAATTCAAGTGTTCAATGCAAAAAGTACAACCGCTAATTCTGTCACCAGAATAAAAAATTCAGGCCAAGTAAATACAAAATATACATCGCATACCACAAACTACCACTTTACTAAAACACACAGTACTGCTGAAGTTATTCTAAATTTGTTACAGTAACTTCCTAAATGGAAAAGGAGAATAAAAAGAATTTGAACATTCCTGAACAGTGAACATAAATGTAGAAGTTGTCAAAGTTAAACGATTTCCTTGATGAAGTTGAATATACCTCTCATAAGAGTGAATGCCGCTGTAACAGCAACTCCTGCAACAATAGCTGGGTGTTCTTTTGCTTTCAGCACTTCACCTAAAACACGGGTAATTTTTAGCTAAAAGACCTATGAATGAAAGGATATCAATGTCATTTACTACTGTTACGAAACTGAACCAGAAACACAAAAGAAACAATGCATAGATATGAACTTATGCAGAAAAAGGATTTCGCCTCAGCTCAAATGTATACAGGAAGTAGGGAGAAGATTCCTTACAAAGCCATAATAATCACATACGAAATTTTTTATTCTCACAATGCCTCATTAGTATATACCTTTAGCAGTCGTAAAAAAAGCATCTTCATAGTATCCATATTTTTGCTTGATCTCTGATACAAGCTCCTGCAAGACAGCAATCCTTGTAATGGTTCAAAGGAGGACTTATTCAAGGACTTTATATGGTGCAAAATTACACAATATATCAACTTCAAGCTAGAATTCAAATCACAAACTGAACTTCAATGTTCCAAATTACGACCCAAAGTAGACAAATTACATACATAGCAGCGCCTCGCTAAAATCTTACAGGTCCGAGGCCCTCGTTTTCACCTTAATTCTTTCTATAGGCTCAAAAAAGCTACACATTCACCGATTATTCAATCCAGAACCACGCAATCATCAATAATTTCACTAACCATAAAAAAAAACCTAAATACCGAATCGAATCTTAATCAAAAAGCACTGGATCAAAACCTAGATTTTGAGAAAAATGAAACGCAATAGAAGATGACAATCAGAAGATTCACTCACCGAAAATGACGGAATCGGTCCTGTCGGCGCCATGCTGCTACCGCCAACGAATTTGCAATCAATCAAGCGGAATTACAATTCAATCTCCGAATGGAAGACTAAAGAGAGAAACCAAGAGGAGAGAATTCGTTTCGAAGTGGAACAATGGCGATTGGCGAGACAGAGAATGAATCGAAGGGACTATTATGTTTCATACGCATATATGAGTCTTTTGACGCCTCATTAGGTGCCAAAAAATGTCAAAATAAATTCATATTTTTTTTTGGCGAAAAAAGGAAATAAAGTATGTAATAGATTCATATATATTTCTTTTTACAAAAAGTTATAAATAATATTATTCATTTTCATATATTAAGATACAAACATTTGATTGAAGAAATGGAAATGAATTCAGAATTACAAGTCCATATAATGAATGTACAATGTAGGTCATTTCGATTTCACTTGACCATGTCACTCTCAAAATAATCCGATAATCCATATTGAGTTGAATGAAAAAAAATGTCGCATACTCTCATCCAACCGTACCCATAACCTCCATCAAGTGATAAAAAAACGATTGGAAAAACGAGCACAAGTGCTTATTATCTTCGGTTTGTAGGTCACCCGCGACAAAAGGTCGACGGCCACATGAAGTGGTTTGCAAGAGTCCGTCGAGGTTCACCTGTTGATAGCCTCTACGAATAGCCTCCATCACACCACTCTTGCCGCTACTGCTTATGCCAACCGTGAGGCCGGGTTGCAAGTATTCGGGTCACCCTTACCCCTAACACCAAGCCGGTGTGGTCACGCCACTGGGCTCCTCACACTACCACCAGCTTGTCCCCCGTTGTACTGCACCCTTCCATACGCGAGACAATGCTCGGGAAGCAGTCCCTCGCCAGTCGCCACTGGGATGCACGGTGCCACTTCGTCACAAATTAGCATCAATACAACAGCCAGAATTACACTTCCCTTTTCCCAATTGATATTTTAACTCGATTCCGTTCAATCGTGTTATGTTCTGATGTGTATCAAGTCATTGTTTTGGTATAATAAATCACTTTGATTCCAATTTGCATCAATACAACAGCCAGGAGGTAGCTTCCACAGCAAAACAATGATCATCAATATATTCTACTTAATCAAATGGCAACCAAACAATACAAATTATGCTAGCAGATTATCACCATTGTAATAGACATACAAAAAAACACTACCATTTGGCCTGTGAAGTGTGAGAACCTACACAGAAGTCTGCTCAGCTGTTGCCTCGTCTACGTTTGCATTTGTAGACGCCTCGCTTGAGGTCAATGACAGTTCATTCTCCGGTTCCTTCTTGCCAAACAACTTAGATGGGAGTATAGATGCAACCGCAGCTTTCTGGCTAGCCTTGATTCTTTCGGCCTCTTCAGCCTCCCTCTTCTTAGCTTCTTCCTTCTCCTTTGCCTTCTGCTCTATTAGTCTTGGCAGCTCCTCTTCTTCTCTTCCTGCTTTCCTCAAACCATCCTTGATAATCTCCGTCATATCCGAGTTTAGATCAACGCCGCCATCCTCAAGCATATTGTTAACCATCTTCATTACATCATCTAACTTCCCCGCATCACACAATGCTTTGTATATGAACTCGTAGCTCGCTGCATCCATTTTCAGCTTCTGTACCATCATATCAAAGTAAGATTTCGCCTCATCAATCTTCCCTACCTTAACCAACCCATCAACTAATCTGTTATAAACAGATAAATTCGGCCTCAGCTTTTCATCAATCATCTTTGTAAAGTATCCAGCTGCATCATCAGGCCTATTCTCCTTAAAGCATGCATCCATCAACAAACCATATGTAACCTCATCAGGACTCACTTCCTTCTCGCCCATCCTCCCACATAGCTCCTCGGCTTCAGCTAACAATTCATTATCACACAATTTCTCAATCAGATTATTAAAGGATAAGATATCTGGATTACACCTCATCTCATCCATGCTCATAAACACATCAACAGCATCCTTAAACCTTCCTTCTGCACAATATCCATCAACAACCACATTATAGCTACCGAGATTCACTGAAATAGTCCTAGGAGGATTATGCTTCTCCTTCATCATACCAAACAACTTCAATCCATCATCAAACTTCCCATTCTTGAATAAAGCATCCATAACAAAATTATAAGCCAAAGCCCCCATCTTAACATTAGAATTCTCTTCCATCACCTCATTAAACTTCTTCATAGCCTCCTCTTCTTCTCCCTTCAAGAAAAATCCCTTCATCAACCCACCATAAACAATTCCATCACTCAACTCCCCGCCCAATTTCTCCTTCAACTCCTCATAAAGACTGAAAATCCCATCTGCATCCTCCTTATTCGCGCATCCATCCATTAAATAAGCATACACAATCGGATCAGCAGACAATCCCTTACCCAACATCTCATCCTTAATCTCAATAGCCCTCTCAACCTTTCCATTAACCACCAACCCTTTAGCCAAAATCCTATAAGTAGTCGGCGAAGGATTAAACGGGGCATCATTAATCAACTGCTTATAATACTCAAGAGCAGTATCAGTTTTCCGGCACTCGAGATAAACAGTAATCAGAAGATTAAGCGTGACAACATTACCGGCGATTCCAGCCTGAGTGATGAACCGATGAAGCGAGAGAAGGTCCGAATAGCGAGATTGACGAAAGAGTGCATTCATGACAGCATTGCAAGTAAAGATAGTCGGTCGGCAATTGGAATATACAGAGTGGCGAGTGTAGAGTGCAGCCTCATCGAGATCGTTCTGGCGAATCAGGGTTAAGATTCGGTTGTGAAGAGTGAGGCGGTTTCCGGTGAGGGCCGTGACACTCTCCGGGATCTTTGGGACGTTAGGGTTTTGGGAGGGATGTGGACGAGGTTGCTGTTGGTTGGGGCGGACGGTGGTCATTGGAGGTTCGATACGCAGGCGGCGTTTGCGGCGGCGACGCTCGGCAGCGGCATCTTCAGGGGTGGCGAAGGAGAGGAATCGGAGGGAAACTCGTGGTGGTGGTAGGGGGATGAATCGGGATTTAGAGGTTAGGTTTTTCAGGTGGGAGAAGATGGCTAATTTTGAGAGCGCCATGGAAGAAGACTGATGTGCAGAGAAGATGAGTCTGAGATGTGGGAGAGAAAGACAAGGGTTTTTGAAGGGCTTAGGTCTTTGCTCGTCACCGGTGTTCTTTGAAAATTGCAAAAAATAGCCCAATATTTAGAGTTTTTAAGCACCCGAACTTTCAAGTTTTTTTTCTAAAAAAGGCTCAAACTTTAAAATGTTTTATTTAATGCACATGAAATAAATAGGCGTGACTACTTCCTCGAAGTACACCTACACCTAGTGCATCCTAAACGATTAGTGAAAAGTTAAAGTAGACAGTAAGACGTAAAAAGACTATAATATATCGACTAACCAACAATCCATTATCATGTGGACATCATTTTCCGACGTACTTAAACATGCAATCTCTTTATAGATGAGACATTCAATCTCATGTGACAAGTTGTGTTCGTCAGCATGAACAATGTGGTCAAGTGCGACGAGTTCGTCACAATGTGTATAAATTCTATTGAATATACGAGAGACGTAAACACAATCGAACCTCATAAAAATAAAAATGATAAACATAATATCAATTCCTCGACAGTTGACAATCTTAAAGTTGTCCCTCAAACTATAGAAATATAGTTTTTTTAACTATCATTAATTGTTCTACAAACAAATTTTACACTTATAAATGTAATCAAATAATTTGTGGTAAAAATTGTCTAAAATAGACAAATATTATATTGTAAAAGGGTATATTTTAGGAATTTGTTAAGTTTATTCCACTATATGCAACTAAAATTGGTCTAGTTTTGCAATTTTTGCTTTTGCCCAACGATAAGGTTTACTCTTTTTATTATTAAAAAAAATGAATGAATATAGTTTTTTCCAAAAAAAAAAAAAAGGAAAAAGCGAAAGGAAGGGTCAGTAGTAAGGTGCTGGAGATGGGGGTCATTCCGACTGCCATGGAGGTCTTGCCTAACTTCTCTTCTTCTACTCTTCCCTTCTCAAATCATTTTCGAAGACCCATTTCATCCTATTACTTCTGTAACTTTCAGGTACCACTTTAACCTAATTGGATACCTTGATGAGTTGTTTATGGCTACCTGCGGAAATTTTGTATACTGATTGTACACTATTGCATTCTGGTTTAATAACAGATTTTCTGGCATCATTCAATTCAGATTTGAATATTTTTCTTCTATTAGTCTAATTTCTGAATTTGCTGCTTTTCTGCGTGTAATTGGCATATGTGCTTACTATAAGTGTAAATAATGTGCTTGGATTGATATACTGAGTCACTGACGCTCAGTTTTGTAGCAAATCATGTGTAATTGTGTATTGATCGAAAGAATTGGTTTCAGAAGTGGAACATTTGTTGATCATGCTTTTGGATGCAATTTGTGCAGATTCATTCATCTATAGTTTACAAAGAGACCCTTGTTGCATCTTGGAAGGTCTTTCCATGGAAAGATACTCAAGCCGGAGGTTCAATAGGGAGACGCTTATCGACCAGGAGACAATTGATGATTTGCGATTTCCGTGGCATTTCAGATGTGTCTTTTACATGTCATTCATGTCTTAGACCAACATGGAGACCTCCTAAATTGTTCTTGTATCTAAGTGGTTTTCCTCAAGTAAGACAAAGGCTGAAAAAGTGTAGTGCCAAGTATGGAAGAATTGTGGATTTTTCTGATAAACTTAAAAACAATATATCTGCTATGTTCATCCGATTATTTATTGGCATGGTGCTGCTCGTGACAGTTTCTGTTGCTGTTAGCAACAGCCCTACATGTAAGCTTGACTTCATCTTGGAACTGTCAATTGAATAATTACTTAAGAAAACTGAGATTTTTATAAAGCTTAGACATTTGTCATCTGAAAGCCATGTTTTCTTTCTTCCAGTGGCTCTTACAGAAGAGAATCTCCTTTTCTTGGAGGCGTGGAGAACAATTGACCGTGCATATGTTGACAAGAGTTTTAATGGCCAAAGTTGGTTTCGCTACAGAGAGAATGCACTACGAAATGAGCCTATGAACAACCGTGAAGAGACATGTAAAAATCTATTTTTCTATTGCACTTTTCTAGTAGAATACTGAGTGGTCTTTGGGACTGTGGGAAAAATGTGTTTGCTGCACTTTGACATCCTAGTGATGTCTTCGAGTGACAATAGCACAAGATTTCCTTAATATTTGCTTGATGTGCTAGCCTTTGGAAGTTTATCCTGTTTTATTCACAGATATGGCTATCCGGAAGATGCTTGCTACACTCAATGATCCTTTCACGCGCTTTTTGGGACCTGAAGAATTTAAAAGTTTGCGGGTAGGAGTTTGATTTCTGGTTTCATAATATGTTTCATAATATGTTTCGGAATCTCTTGAGTTATTATAGACAAGCATTTATAACTTTATCAAATCATCTTGCTTGAAATATTGGGTGGTGTGTTTCAAGAAATAGTTCAATACTTAATTCTTCTTTGAAAGCAGTCTGGAACTCAGGGATCTCTTACAGGGGTAGGGTTGTCAATTGGATACCCTTCAGGCATTAATGGAGCATCCAATGGCCTTGTTGTTATCTCACCTGCCCCTGGAGGTCCTGCGAATAGGGCTGGTATATCATCTGGAGATGTAATTTTGGAGATTGACAACGCGAGTACAGATAACATGACCATATACGATGCAGCAGACCACTTGCAGTGAGTGTTTTTGTTATATTATTCTTTATACACATTTGCTTTATATTTTTTATTTGCCTATATTTTTATGCGGGCATTCAATTTCAGCTTCAATCACTTCATCATTTTTGCATAGATTTGTGGTCCTTATCTGTGAATATTGTCACATGTGACTGTGAGCAGGTTGGAAATAGTATTTGCCATTCTTGCCTTTTAATTGCTGGCTTAGTCAGTTAAAAATTTTGAAAGAGTAATGCAGGGGACCGGAAGGCAGCTCGGTGCATCTGACTATTCGCAGAGGGGATGAGATAAAGCATCTGGATTTGATGTAAGTTGGCACTTAATAGGAGTTGATTCCTCCTTTTCTTCATTTTTTTGGTGTAGATCATAAAAGCTTCACTTCATTATGTTACTGAGCTAAACTTTCATCTTTTGAGATGCTGTAAACTGTTTTTAGATCTTTCTAAAGGGTTCGTTTGGCTCAAACTCATTCTTTTTATAATGAACTCATAAGTAGTTGATAAGTTTTGGAAGATTATTTTTTTCGATAAATTAACACAAGATGGAATAAATTGACTACTTCTTTTGACAGACGGGAGAAGGTTACACTGAACCCAGTGAAATCCAGATTATGTGAGATTCCAAATTCAGGGAATGATGCTTCCAGGATAGGATATATCAAGTTAGCTTCATTCACCCAAAATGCTTCTGGTATGTTGGACATTGTTTCTGTATCTATCCCTTTTAAATTCTGAAACTGTTTAGTTAGTGGCTTCAGATTTCAACTTGAGAGTTGTAAAATTTTAATTCATCAACTGTGCTGGTTGTGACCTTTGTCTTGGTTTGACTGAAAAACATTTTAGAAACAAATAAAGCCTTCATAATCTGAAATCTTTTCGTTTATCATTGCGGGCAACATTTTCCTGAACTAGTTGTCTTGTACTAAAAGTGAGACGTGGTTTTCAGATGTCTTTATATATGTATTTCTGCTGAATTTTAACATTCATGGCAGGTGCTTTGAAGGAAGCAATTGGAACTTTGAGAAGTAACAACGTGAATGCGTTTGTACTGGATCTTCGAGATAATAGGTGACATATTGATCATACTTATATTCATATAAAGAGATGGAGTTGGTTATATGGCTTTTTTTATGTTTGCAGTGGTGGCCTCTTTCCTGAAGGAATTGAGATTGCCAAGCTTTGGTAAGAATTTATCTTTTAAGCCATACTCTTTTAAGAATAGTTCTCAATCTCTAATTGCATGTTTCTCATTTGCACCTAAATGGAGCCCATACTAACTGTTGATATCTTAGGCTGCTCCACACCCTGCTGGAGATTTATTATGTTTCGTATATTGGTGAATCGGAAATTCCCCTATAATTTAAGAGATTTCTCGTTATATAATATATACATTTCATTCTTATGTTCTTCCCCCAGAAAGCAAACAACATCTCTTTTTCTGTTGTTTCCTTCAATGGTCCTGGAAACTGCACTGTAGACCATCTTAAATCTAATTAGTTAAAACATACTAAGATAGTGTTACTGTTCAGGTTAGATAAAGGAGTGATTGTGTATATATGCGACAGCCGTGGTGTCCGAGACATATATGATACAGATGGAAGCAACTCCATAGCGCCTTCAGAACCCTTAGCTGTATTGGTAATAGAATATCTTCAGTATCTCCATAAATCCAAATTGTAACTCTTATATTAAACTTCTTCTTATGAATTAATTTTAGGTAAATAAGGGTACAGCAAGTGCTAGTGAAATCTTGGCCGGTGCCTTGAAGGATAATAAACGAGCTGTACTCTTCGGGGAGCCAACATACGGAAAAGGGTAATCATCACCGTTCTCCTCAACTCGTATGTGGTATATTTTCATCCTACTTAACTTGCCTGACAACGTTTACCAATACCCTTTTATGCAGAAAGATTCAGTCAGTGTTTGAACTATCTGATGGCTCTGGAATGGCTGTCACGGTTGCTCGTTATGAGACTCCTGCTCACACAGACATCGACAAGGTAAACTTTGTGTGCGGAAAGCTTATGGCTTGTTTGGATGCAAAACACACGTTATAATGCTGCATAGTTTGAATTTAAACTCCGATACTACATAATGATGTTGTAATGCATGGCAAGCTGAAACTCGAATTTGGCTTCTTTCTCTGCAGGTTGGAGTGATTCCAGACCATCCTTTGCCGGTATCATTCCCCAAGGACGAGACCGATTTCTGTAACTGTCTTCAGGATTCTTCTTCAGCTTGTTATCTTAACAGAGTCGAGCTGTTTTCAAGAAGATGATTTAGTATGAATTGCTTCCTTAAGTAGCTTATGAGAGAAAACATTTTCCTCCTACAAGTGATTGTTTCTTTGTTAAGATCTTGAACAAATTTTGGGGTCTTAGTTTCAACATTAAAGTACAGAAGAATTGGTGTACCATTGTTCATTGTAACTACAATTGTGATTCCTGCATAAAGATCAAATCTTTGGTGCAGAGCTATAAGAAGCAGCGATGGCAAAATGACCACCATTATTATTTGTACAATAAAAAGCTACAAAAGTTCAGTCCAGGAACTCAAGAATGGAAAAACAGCAACCAAAATTTTCAATAGCAATGGCAAATCTCTTTCGCCTCTTACAGTCGTCTTCAACTCTCTCATCCTCTTCTCAAGTGGTATTGATGTCCGGTTCATTGTTCTTCTTCGCCTTTGACCTCGTCTTGCTTTGAGTTCTCGTTCATCAATCAAATCCTCCCATCCACCGAAACTAGGTACACCATTACTGTCTACTGTCTCTGCTGAATATGATTCAGCCCTTGTTCTTTGCTTGCTATTATTCCACTGAATTTCTTCTTCTTCCTCTTCTGTTATTATGTTCTGGCTTGTAGGTTTGTAGCCTGTGTTACTTTGTATCCATGCCAGTAGCTTTTTGAACACATACATCAATACAGACACTCCAAATGGGATGGAGAAGGATGTCAAGAATGCCTTTGGACCTGTAGCTAATACCCATGATATCATAATAATTGGCAACGTCCAACCATAGGATCCCAAAACCTGCCCTAATTAAACAACAACAAAATCCAGTTGAGACTTGAAGATTCCAACATCTATACAGTTCTTCCACAACTTTGCAGCAACAAAATTGAACACAAATTCTAAGATTCTATCACTCTCCATCAGCTTTGCTGATTACACTACTAAGCTTATGCGCAAAAACCTCAATTGAAACAAGTCAATTGTATTTCCAGAGTTCATGAGCATTCTACTAATCAAATTCAAAAGCCCTAATTTCTACAATAAACAAGCAAGGAACCTAAAGTGAAATAAAATTCGTAGTAAAAGGAAGAATGCAGCATGATCGTAACGAGCTCACCTTGAGAAACCACATATTATCGATAAATTCCTCCCATAATCCAGGTGCCGACTCGTCCTGCTCCGATGTGCTATCATCGGACCACCTACCTCGATTCCGCTTGTTCACCCTCCATCTGGCGAAACTCCGGGTTTGTGAACCATCGGCGCCGGAATCCGGTGTTCGTCGGGGGAATTTGATGCAGAAGGCCGGGAGACAGGAAGAAAGAGGATATGATTGGAGATAGAAAGTGGACGGCCATGGATGATTTAGATGAAAATAGTGAAATGGAGTAGAGTGCGAGCGGTGGAGAAGACCACTCTGCATATCTCTCTGATCTTCGTCTTCTTCAATCCATCAGATATTGTCACTGGCACATCTGGCAGCTGACATTATCCGATTGGCCGTCGACGTCAAAATAGTATTCTTTTTTAGTGTTGTTGAAATTATGTGGAGGGAAAGATGATAGCTTATTGGGTTGAGAATTGAACACATCCATCTTTTGGCATCTTTTGGCATCTTTTGGCATCTTTACTCACTTTCGAAAAAAATACAAAATACAATACCGATCATTTTCAATATTTCCGTTAATATATAATTATCTTTAGCCTTTTAGATTCATTAATAAATGTTTGCCTTTTAGCTATCTTAAACAAATTGAGTTAATCATACCCATACTTTAGTTAATTGGTTCATTTAATTTTAACTGTCCATATTCATATTCATTTCCATTTCCTTTGAACAACAATAGATTATAGATATATCAATGTCATGTACTAATTTATAGCCAATTAATATGGGTATTTTCGTACAAACAAAATTTCCTTAATATGTATGGAGAACTCTAAGTCTACGATTAAATGTTCAATAGACGATTAAAAACAAAATATAAAAACAAAAAGCTTCACAATGTTAGAACATGTTGAGCCTACATGAGTTCTCCTAGTGTAATAATGTCATTTTAAGCTTAGGAGTTAGGGTTCTCAGTTATCACGCTAAAACTCGGTATAAACAACATTTTCATGTTGACATTAATGTAAAAACCACATCGAAAGGCAATATAAGCTTAAAATGTCATTTTAAGCTTATAAGAACGAGTCAAACCTAGGGTGTGTTTGTTAAGAGATTGAGGTTATTTTGAAGATTATTCTAGATGGAATTTAAAAGGGGTTAAACTTTATATGGGATTTATTAGGGATTATTTGATATAAAATAATTTACGTGGAGCTGTTTGGTTGAAGATCTTTTAATAGGTTTAATTGATATTGATTTACAAATTTACCCTTATTTTAACCTTAAATAGGGGGCATGAGTGGAATCCTAATTGATATTTGAAAATTAATCTCCTTTAACCTTGGTAATATAAGGTTATTTTTTTGCCCTTTTTAATCTCAATTAATCCTTCTATAATATTTTTTCATAATCTCCACCTTCATCCAAACACGTACACAAATTTAATCTCCTAAATTTAATCTAAATGAACCTCCTTTAATCTCCAACCAAACACACCCCTAGCCTGAGTTTTATGCGAACTTCAAAATGTGTTTATAACCTAGCCTGAGTTTTATACGCACTTCGAAGTGTGTATAATGTATATTCGGCTAGGTTGGAATCCGAATAAGCTTGAACCAAACTTTTCTCGAACCGAGGCAAGCGGAGTCCGAGTATGGTGGCTCATACAACAGCCCTAATCCAGGTTCAGTGTCGGTCGAGACCGATAAACATCCCTGCTTTTCCCCACAAGAGAGATACAGAGGCAATTGCAAAGGAGGGTTAGAAATTTAAGAGCAATAATGCAAAGCAGTCGTGCATGATATAACTAAACCACCAACCTAACAAAGACGACCCTCAATAAAAACTAAAACCACCATTAGATTCTATATTAGACATCCCCTGCATGATCATCCACCTATGTTGCACATTCCTCCAAAAATTATAAAAATACAATATAAAATCATAACATATAATTCAATCATAATATTCATATGATTTATGTTCATGAGCATGTAGTGTGCAGAACGTGGTGAATGAAGTTCATCCTGATTATTACTTGTATGGCTCAATATCATATCTGTAAGTTGATCACCAAAGAAAATCAGAAAAATGGATCCTGAACTATACAATGCAGCAAAAGAAGGAAATCAGAGTTTGTTCGAGGAGATTATTACCAACGCGGGAGAAGAGGCTTCGTATGAGCAATATTTCAGTTCTCGAACAGATGAGGGAGACAACATACTCCATCTAGCAGCTCGAGAAGGTCATACCCAGTTCATAGAAGTTGCACTTGACAAACTTCCTACATTGATTCTGCTAGTGTGTCACAGCAACAACAATGGAGAAAACCCTCTTCACGTGGCGGCTGAGCTTGGCCATGTTGGAATTGCCAGGCTGCTTGTGGGCGTTTTCAGGTCACATCAGGTTGGGGATTCAACGAGAAGTTCGTCTCTGTTGCGTATTACTGTTGTAGAGGAAGGTTGGCCAACAGAGCCATGGAAGGCTAGGGATACTTGTGGTGAGACGTCGTTGCATAAGGCGTTGAAAGGTGGACATGAGGAGCTAGCTATTTTCCTGTTGCAGGAGGATCCGGTGCTTGCTTTGTATGACAACAATGAAGGTGAAAGTCCCCTCTATCTGGCTGCAGATAATGGCCATGGGAACTTTATGGAGAAGACGTTGTCATCGAGCTGGCCTTATAGTACAGAGGGGCCAAATGAGGCAACTCCATTACATGCTGCAGTGTATAGAGGCACGGGTAAGAATAACAGCTATCATTCTATCTGATTAATTCAGTAAACATTATTAGTATAATCTTCTTATTTATAAAAGTGTCAATACGCAGGCCATCTACATGTAAAACTTACAAAAGGCTAGTTTCAAAGTCTTGCCTGCCGTTATCATGTTCTATGCATGATTGTTTTTCACTACTATCAACACTTTATTGGAAATCCTGTTAGAACAAATCAACTTATATGTGGACATTTAAACCATTTTTTGCAGATAAAACTGTAGGGTTACTCCTCCAAAAGCGTCCAGATTTAATTAGAAAAGCAGATAGTAATAAAGAGACAGCTCTGCACATGGCAGCTAAGGAAGATAAAGTATATTTTACAGAGCTGATAATAAAGGCAGATAGATCTACTGCTTACCAGCGTGATGCGGACGGTTTTACCCCTCTGTTAAGAGCAGCAAACTTGGGTCTGGTACGTGTTGTAGGGGTCATCCTCCGCTATAGTCCCCCGTCGATTGCAATATGTGATGGGAATGGTCGAACAGCTTTGCATCTTATGAAGCTCAATAGCTATCAGGATGGATCATTGTTATTAGAGTTCCCAGCTATACAAAGGCTCATAAATGAACCTGATCTTGATGGAAACACCCCATTACATCTAGCAGTGAAAAGCCAAGACCACATCATGGCAAATATCCTGTTAACCACTATTAACATACAGCCACATGTCAAAAACAAGGAGGGACTCACACCAATTGATCTTATTAAGTCACATCCAGAACCATCTGACAAAATGGTAAGTGAAAAACAAATGTTGCATTGAATCTAGAATTGTGTATGATTGAACTGTGAAGTTCTAGCTGATTGCTCAATAAGAAATGACATGTGTGTTTTTCATAAGGTGGACATAGGCTATCATGTCATGATGCAAGAAAGACACAGGCAAATAAATCCTGATTATGAAACTGTTGCCTCACCAACAACGCAAGAAGAACCACCTCAGAGAAGCTTTGAAGCAATTCGAGAAAGGCCATCCATCTGCCCCATTGAAATACATGAAAGAAATCTTCCACAGTATGCCAGCAAAGAGTTGCAGGAAAGCTTCAAATTACTTTCATCAATTTCTACAATTCTAGCTGCAGTCAGTTTTGCAGCTATATTTGCAATACCAGGCAGTTTCAACCAAATTGGAGAACCCATTCTAACAACGAACGTCGTGTTCAAGGCATTCATGCTTTCTAATGCATCTGCAATGTGTGGCTATGTGCTCGTACTGTTCTGTGTCCTACGGGCAATGATGATCACTCAACATGGAGATGAGCCAAGAATTCTACTTACTTTCAGCACTCGTTTGCTCCAATTATCCATTTATGCAACTCTGGCTGCTTTTGCAATGGGTGCATATGCAACAATATCAGCAAAGGTGTTTTGGTTGGCTATTGTGCTCGTCAGTCTCCCAGCCTGTGTTATTATAGTCACTTTCCCAACATTTCTTTCACTGCACATGCCTAGAATACTCTCCAGACTGTGTGCATGAAAATGAGTCATTTGTGTAATTGTTCTCCTTTCTTCTTCCAAAGAGTCATCAGCTTAGTAGCTTGATGATGAATTCCTGAAACATAGAACTAGAAGAAGCACCAGCTTCTTCTATTTGTTAAAAAGTTTTTGCATTCAAAATTATAGCCATCTATAGAAGCTTATGAGCATAAACCAAAACAAAGACAGTTTAATAATTTAGAAAGATGAATACCTCAAACAAGTCCCTAACTCAAAACTCAACTCCATACTCTCACATAGTCACCCGCCTCAATCCACCTGAAAGTTCTTGAAAACCAGCTAATAATGGATTCATGATATCATCCGACTCCTTGAAGAAAGTAGTATAGTCGAACATCACTCAATAAAAACGCATTACTTTTCACTGCTAATGAGTCAACATTCAACAATGACAATTAAAGGCACCAAATGTCTGGATTTAGGAGAACATACAGGTTATAATTGAAGCCTATTTTACTATTTCCATATTAAACCGCTACTAATGAATCAATTACGATATACAAACAAGCGCTCAACAGACATATTATCATTAAGCAACATGGAATCACAAAGTACAACAAACAGCAACCGATGGAATACTATCTTCCAAAAGACTCTCATGATGCAAATGAGAGGATATCACCAATTCTATTGTCATTACATCCATTAGACCGCGGAAAAAAGACACAATCACAGCAATCCATTCATTATACCACAAACTCGTTACAAAGAACAGGGAATCAGTTGATGTCGGTGTCGTCGAAGTCGTCCTGGAAGGAGTTGAAGAAATCGCGATCGACAAGCTTGTTGGAGTCGGCAGGGTGGAAGCTCTCGCCAAAGAGCTCGAGAGGCTCAAGGTCGTCGTCAACGTCCATGGCAAGAACGGATCCATGATCTTCCATCTCTGATGCGTGGTCTTCTCCAAAAGGCCTCAACGACATCACTTCGTTCCTCACCATCCTCTCTGGTTTTGTTGAAATCGATAAGGAAAGAACTCGAAGGATGACTGGACTCGACGATTGCCATCAAAGTCAAAGACTCGGTTATTTACGATTTTACCTTTACGGTCTCAAACGACGTCGTACCATCCTTTACTCCTGTAATTTTGTTGCATAGTGATATTACGTTATCAATTCATAAAATGTTACCTTTAGTTTATAAACAAGCGGAGCCCAAGATGTACCAAAATTTTATATGAACTATAAAATGTGCACATATTTGAGCTCAAGACGAACCTAAATTTTATATGAACTATAAAATGTGCTCATATTTGACTCATTTAGAAAGATAACAAGCTTGAGTTGAGTTTTTACGAGTCCAGCCCAAGTAGTTCAGTTAACATAACACACATAGTGTGATATACAAGCCCAAGTAGTTTTTACGAAAGAGCTTGTTTAGAAAATGAAAAATCTCGACCCGAGCTTTTTATGAGTACCAACTTAGATTCAAGATAGGTATCATATTCAATGAAAAATCCTAGATTTCATCAGCTTCAAAGAAGAGTAAAAATCATATAGACTATTTCACACGTCTAAACGACGATTGTATACAAGAAATGATAATTTGGACACACAAATGTTATAAAATCCAAGACCAGTTTAGACACTAATTAAATGACATCCCAAGATAAATCCAAGTATAATTGTAGGAGATGAGCTCTCATTTTTTACATTCCACATGCAACAAACACAGAAAACCAGAAACACCTTTGACAGTCAATTACAGTTGCAATACATTTGGCTTTGGTCAGCAGTTGGATGAGTAAGTTCTACTTGCCCTGCAGATATTTTGCGGTTAAAATAACCGAAACACATTAGATGGGTAAGTTGCTGTCTATGTTTGTAAGATGATGACGGGAACATGGAGATGCAGCTGACTTCTGCTTAGTAACTTTGGCTGAAATCTCATCCCAGGTTGGCATTGGGTTTCTAAGATTTGTTTTAAGAAAGAATGTACAACAACATTGCTTGACAAAATCAGCAGAGCTGCGCGTTCTATGGGGAGGTTTGTTTTGTCAAGCACCAACCTTCCCTGATGAAGCATTTGAAAGCAAACTGGAAGCTGAGAAAAGCCGAAAACCTGAGTAGTAATGGACAGGAGTTGGTGTTTACACAAACTCGAGAAAGATGATGTGCATTTGAAAGAAAATGGCTTACCTTTAACATCGTTTGAGCTATATGGTGGTTAGTTATGTCATTTAGCATTCTAGAGCATAGGTTGGCACCTACATAACCCACAAGCGCAAAAGATAATCATCAAAATGATTACACAATCAACAAAAACAACAACAGTAGGCGGGTGGGTGGCCTCGTTTCCCATACCTCAATCATGTTTTCATCTAGATAGCAAGATGTCATGGTATTAAGACTTTGGGAACTATTGTATTGGAGAATTCTAAGCTTCCCCTCCTGCAATTAAAAATAAAACTAATGTATAGGTGCATGCAGATGATAGTGTATAGAACTTGGAAGTTGGGAAGTGGAAACAAATTTTTTTTTAAAAAGAAAAATCTACCTTAGTCCCATAAACAAGGCCACCACCTACTGAAGGGTGAAAACAAGCTACATTGACTTCATCCTCGGCATTTGGAAGAACTCTCACAAGCTCCATATCAGACACTCGGTACACCTGGAAAATGATAAAGTTGATAACTCGATTTAGACTAGCACATCTAGTTATGCACGCAACCATAAAAAATAATACCAAATAAAGAGCAAAGAAATATGCATGCGTCTTCAATTCTAACTAGTCTATATTAAGTGTTGGGGAATGCAGAGGCATAACAAGTCCTTGAAAATTGGCATTTTTAAAAAAAAGATTAACATAATAATAAAGAACAAAGAAATGTACAAAGATCATTGACCACAAACACTATACAACTTCAGAAGCGATAAATAAAAATGCTAAAAGCAGGTATTTACCTCTAAAATTGTGTAGATAGGAACTGTTGCCTCTCCATCAATAACAATGCTTTTGAGAAGAGAACTATGGCGGCGGCCATAGGCAAGCAACAGGTGATCAGATGTAGGCGAGAACTGCAGACACATGAAGTAGACGAAAATGTCAAAAGGTAATTAATATTTGCCACTGCCAAATTGGTATAAAAAAAAAGGTGGTCATGAGTGACAGGTTGGTATATAAACAATGCAGGCTTGGCTAAATTGGAATATTCCGTTGCCTAGAAGGGCTTCTTAAACTAAAGTAGGCTTACTTGAACTTGAACCAGTTTACCTAAATTATAATAATAATCCCCAAACCCAATTTCCCATTCCAATACCAGTCTTCTGCGAGGACCAGTTTTCTTCTCTGCTTTTCTTGCTACAGCTCAAACAAATAAATACCGCCTCTTTCCAAAAATACAACAAAACGGAAATTATAGGAAATAAGGGGCAAGCTTCCACAGGAACCAAAAATGCAAACAGCACAGAAACTGTAATGGATCAATAATTAGTTAAATTATAATTTTAAATTAGGTCAAAGAAAGGGTCTGGAAGGGGAGCAGCAGAAGATGGTGGAATGAGAATCAAAGGACGAGCCGATCGGCCGATATGGAGTCGAAAATTGGTAATTATTATTTTCCTATTTCGTCAAGCTAGTGCCGAAGTTCTGATCTTGCTTGTTACTGTTGGGGGTCAAATCATTGTTTTTTTATGAACAGAGAATTTGAGTCTGATTCTTCTCTTAGGTATACAATTCCTCGAAGTTTGAATGGAATGGGGGTAAGAGAAGGTCTAAGAAAGGGGCTGGAAGCCTGGAAGAGGAGGTAGCTAGAAGACAGTGGTGGGATGGGAAATTAGGGTTGGGTACTAAGGTTTTAATTTAGCTAACCAGACTATTTAAGTAAACCTAAGTTTTGGTGAACGGATTATAAATAGATTTAACCCTTTTCCAGTCATTAACATGCCAATTTGACTGACCGGGCTTTACTTTATGCCTATTTATCGCCTGCATTATCTTCTATACTAATTTGTAACTTTTTTTATACCAATTTGGCACTCTTTCCACATTTGAATATGCTAAGCATTACATGAACCAATGTAATCAAGAACCAAAGAGGTGGAAGCAAGAGCTCACCTGAATAGAAGTCAAACAATGGGCTGCTCTGATAGCCCGTGAAGCAAGCACTAAACCAAATCTGCAAAAATAGTGCCGGTGAAGAAAAATGTGATGCTACCATATACCAGAAGAAAAAACAAAAAGAACGAATAGCAACAAAAAAAACCGAAAAAAAGAGTTAAGTACTTCATTAAGAGACTTACGTTGCTTCCTCAAGTGAATATATCCTAAGCTCATAGATAACTTGATGGGCAGAAATTGGATGTCGTGTCGGAGATGTCCCAGCTCCTGTAAGATCATGACTGGGTTGTGATTGTATCCCAGAATCACCTTCCATATTTGGCAACATGCATGCAACACATGCAGCCAAAAATCTACCACAAGGAGAAAAATGGGCCCCCATCTCACTGCAATTATTAAGAGAAGATCAGGCCACTGAAACAAGGGACACCATGCCCTAAGAACATCTTTATTCATGATACTTGGGGGAGGACTTATTTTGAGTATCAATAAATTAAAATTTAGGAGAAGTCAAATTTTTAAATAATCAAAAAAGAAGTGTGATATTGTGCCAGGGGATACTTTCCCTGACAAAATATTACAGCATGTCATTGGCTATCAAAATTTTCCGACTCTTTTTATTGTTCGAAGTTATACTCAGAGTATCATGGTTAAAGGTTCCCTAAGGAAAGTCATGTGTTTATTCTGTAAGCTCATAATATCGTCCACAATAACAACAAGATAAAACAAGTAGCTGGCATGCAAAGCTTAATCGCAATTTTAAGAAACCAATAACAAAAACTTTACTGGACGATAGTCTACCTGCAAAGCACAGCATGCGGAATGGTTAGGCGACATTTATCCGCCTCAAGTGGGGCACATGAATCCTTTATATTATGTGGCCATATTCTTAATTTTACAGTGCAAGGCAACTCTGCTGCTGCAGCTGCAGCCAAAGACGTGGCCAGCTCAGACTGAATTCTACTGACAACAGGTTGTGGGTCACTCTGTTCATTTGGATTTCCATTCCCGTTTCCCTCGGGGATTGAAGGATTTGCACGGGATCTGGACGCCCAAATTCTTGAGGTATATCTGCCACTTCCACGTGCATAGGTTGTACCTGTCGGCACAGTTGAAGAAGCAAGTAGATCTTGATTTGATACTTCTCTACTCATAGATGGATTTTCTTCACTTGTATTAAGTGGACGCATCATTCGCTTTTCAGCTTGACTTTGACCTATTAACCATCCTTGCAAAAACGGCAGTTCCCATGAAGAAGGATCCCTAAATGGAAAGAATTGATTAGGGCGATCTTCAGGCTGCACACCAGCAGTCTCCCTAACATCAACGGCAGTCTCCCTAACTTCAACACTAGATTCAGGTGCAGCTGCTTCCATTTCACTAGATGTGTTATCAGTTCTCATTTCAACTGGAAGAGGGGGTGAATTATTGGGATCAACAGGAGACAATAATAGCTCATACTGCCCAGACGGGGTTGAATATGTCAACAGCCTTAGTGAAGATGAACCAGTTCTTTGTTGAGCCCCAGATGAACCTACATCTGCATCTGCATGCTGTGAAGACATCCTATCATCATCTCTAGAATGTGAAGGCCAGATCAAAAAAGGAAGAGACATCAATGGGAGTCCCTCTGCCAGGCTCGAGCGATCAGAAGATTGAGTATTGGCGAAATATACTGTTGGAGGGGGATAACGTAAGTAACCCTGAGAAGTTGCCACAGTCATGGAGGAATCTGATGAATCAAGGTCGTTCACCTTTAAAACAGAAAAATATCAGACATGTAAATAATGAAGAGGGAAAACATGCAGGTAAATGACACTTAATGTGAAAGGACAAAGCACACCTCAGCTGTCAACAATAAAGGTGCAGCATGCGGGTGAAAATGCACAGCACGAAGAGAACGGCGAGTCTTCAACACAACCGTAGGTGTCAATGTGTCACCTCCTCTGTTATAATGCCACATGTAAAGCTACAAGGTAATTTGTGACGTCAATATCTTCAAATATACAAATAACAAGCAATTTAGAGAGCAGGAAGAATTGGTACCTTATGACCAGAAGCTACTGCTAGCAGCTCTTCTTGTGCATGGAAAGCAATAGAGGCAATGGGACGATCTGCACAAATATATTAGACTATGAGTACTTGTAGACCACTTATGGAAAATATGAAAGGGGGGTCGTAGGGAAACAAAAGGTTCAAATGATATTATTACGGAAATCGCGAGATCCAATGCATTCTCCGCTCCTCGCATTCCACAATCTAACATCATGATCCAAACTTCCACTAGCCAAAGTCTCCGGAAACATAGGATGGAATCTAACCTGCCGTATTTACATCATAGCATATATTTGTAGCAGTTAGAAAGATCACAAGACAACCCTTCCTGACCCAAACATTCACTACAAAGAAATTCCCAAATAACTGAAAAAGTATAAAAGGTGATGCAAATAAACATAATGAGCAGATTGGATCAGTACTTTACGAGGTCAGCTAATGATTATAGCACAAGATGAGTGTAATACCCCAGATAATTACTATCTTAGCATAGCTCAAAAACCTGAAGCCTTTCTTTACATTACAAATATGCACTAGAAAAAAATGCTTAATAACAAAAACGAATCAAAGTTTTCATGATATAAATGTATATATGATTAAACAGATAAGATTCTCAGCCTTATAAATAGTACTTACCACCCAAGGAGTCCTCCTGTGACCACAGAGCACTTTCAAACAGCTACCTTTCAGACAATCTATAATCTTTACAGTATGATCCCCACTACAACCACAAAAGTAGCGGCAAAGAATTATTCGTTTCATAAGAGCCTACAACATTGACAAGAATCCACGCCGAAAAGGAAGGGGGGTGGAAGCAACATACTGTGTGGAAGCAAGTGTCTTCCCATCAGGACTGAATGCTGCTGCAATGGTCGACCTAGGAGGAGGCAACAATGGGCAATAATTGGCTGAAAAATGTCGCAACGAATCTGCCTCTACCCTGGAATTTTAAATACGTTATCTACGTTAATCCTATACATTTGGAAAGAAACATAAAGGAAGCAAATGAGGAAACACATTAAAAGCACAAATGTTTCCGCCTCAACTCATTGATAAAATTAACCTACACATCAATAGGTTAGAAATATTAATGAAATCCATTCATAATTAGATTACCACGAGAGGAGATCCTGTCTAGCATCTTTCCCAGACTCAAATCCATTGGTAACCGAATTAACTTGCCCACGAGACTTGTCTCCCCACAATCTTTTGGCCGAATTCTTTGCCCGAGGAGTTATCTCTCTACGTGCTAGCAGATTAAAGACGTTTCCACAACTGGTAAACCAAGTAACAAGAGTGCAATCAGTGTAATTCCCTTACAATAACTAAGAATTTCTCAACTAAGCAATGGTTGCCCCAATGAATAATCCCAAGATGAAAGTGAAGGCATGCAGTGAATAATATAACCCTCCAGCAGCAGAGAGTGACAGAGACTCGAACTAATCCAAAAGAAATGAATCCTACAAAATTTCAGCTGAAATCTACTATCAAAAACAAGAACAGAAAAGAATTTATGAAAGACTCGTTACAAGGTTTTTAAAAGAACACAAACGGTAAAACGAATAAACATGAAAATAAATCACAACTCACAAGCAACAGTAAGAATAACACACACCCCATCCCGATCTAGAAATACAGCATCAACCACATGAAATCAATAAGGGACTATCGGAACAACAAAACTTGACTAACTCAAACACAAAGCTCGGAATCTAATCAAATATTTCAGATCTTCAACGATTAACTTCGAGCAAAAATCAAAGAATTCCTGAACCAATCAAACCATGGGAATTGCACAAGAGATTTCTAATCACAATAGATGCAAAGCAATCAAAACGCACCCGTGTCTCGAGTTTGCATCAGCAAGAACATCAGGAGGACGGTGTAGATGAGAACTAGAGGTCGATGGAGTGCTTGCATCGTCCACCCACATCGAATCTCTCATTTATCTTCAACAAAAATGCTCAAAATTTCAACAACATCAGATCGAATTTTCAGAGATCAAACGATAATTCAACAAACATCACGAGCATATCGAATTATCCAAAACAGGTTGCAAGACTCAGATTTTTAATCCTTCGATTAGGTTAGGTACATGGACGAATTGAACGACCGAACTAATTTGACTTGGATTGTTTCTGAGGTGAACTTATGAGAGAAGAATGACGGCAGATCGACGAAAGCAATGAGGGTAGGGTCGGTGTAACTAGCAGCCACCAGAGAGAGATCGGAGATGGCGATGAAAGAAGGAAAAATAAACCTAAATTCGACGACGACAGTGGTGGATGAAATTTCGTTTCTTTGTTGTTTATTTTTCAAATGAAATGGGCTGGGCCGGCCCAGCCCATGTTGACTTTGTTGGACTAGAGTTGAACACTAACTAAGTAATTACACATTAATTCATAGACTATATTTATGCAATATTTTACATTTTAGTTCATTTATTTAATATTTAATTATTAATACTAACTTATTTCATTTCATTTATTGCTCATATAAGAACATAATGAGCCTTATTCAATGTTTCTATCGTTGTAATAATGTCATGAACTTGTAATAAAATAATGGATTGCAAAATTAATATACATATTTAACCATCATTTATGTAATTGTATTTTAAAATTTGTTTTTAAACGTTTTCTAACACCCATTAAGTATAAAAAGATTTATTAAAATGTAATGATGATATTTTTAATGATATATCATAGAAAATATTTTTAAAATTATATTTTTATCCAATAATTGGTTGTAGGAATACGAAAATATAATGCCATACAATTTGTTGTCTATGATAGAACACAAAAAATGTAATCTTCTGTAATCTATTAAATAAGATGATTTGAATATATAATGAGAATTAAATAAAAAAAAAATGGGATATACAATGATTACGATAAAGTTATGTGGTAATATCACGTATAAAACTAATTAAGAAATGCAAATTATTTTATTATTAGTTTCGGGTTGGTTGGAGGTGCCAAATAAAAACGATAAAGAGAGTTAAATGGATTGAAAATGATTATGTTACTTTTATGAGTTAAAATAATTTTAATATTAAATTTTAGTCACTAAATAAATATAAATTTTTATTTATTGATAATATTTCGTTTTTGGGAATGATTGTTAGTGATTATAGATGGACATGATTTTAACTTACACACTCATGTTCAACAAATGATTAATAGTTAGCCTTAAAGGCTAAACATTTAACTTTTAAGTAGCAGTCGAAAAAGAAATATTGATGAAAAACAAACGCATTAAAAGGGTGTATTACTACGAACGAAAGTAAAATGAGACGACACAGGTTTATGAACGGAAAAAGTGTTGTTTTTTATATTGTTGCGTAGATAGGTAAATATTAAATCAAAATGTATTTTTCCGAAAAGTTATGAATTATAAGGTTGTGAACTTTTTCATATATTTTCGATCGAAAAGTTCCGAAATAGGTATTATGAGAGGCAAACTAGTTAGCAAAAAAAGACGGGAAATCCTTGGAAACTATATCATATTGATTATGAAGCTGATTATCTTGCTTCCTTCTCTTTTCACCTATCATCAAGTGTATTGGTTGACCCTCCTGAGGGTGTAGTTGATTTGTTACATAATGACGTAAACTTAGCCTTTTTTTTTTTTATAATAAGCGCGGTCAGATGAGTGAAGATCAGTGTCTCTCCTTCATGCAAACAAAAATGACAATCCTACTACGGAGCTCAACATGAGCATAAAAATGATCAAATTGAGAGTTTTTATATGCAAGAACAATATATTAATCTAATGTCGACCGCAGTAAAAATGACAAAGGACATAAGCACGAAGTACATTCGCAATACGATAAACAAACCAATAACATAGTGTATAAATTCGTTTGATTAGTTTTCCTATTATTGATAGTTTTAGATTAAATTTGTTGAAGATAATAAATTTTCACATCAAAAATTAAAAAGTCCAAGTATAGTATATTAGGTAAGTGACCTACTTCTTTTATTGTCAAATAATTTAGTAGAAACATGTCGAATTTATGTGATGAAGTTATACCAGTATATAAGGTCGGGGACTATTACTATAGTACTTCGACAAAACCTTATAGTTATATAAACTCACAGTTATTGTGTACATTCTTACAAGTTACACGATTCGAATATAGGGGTGTAATATGAGAAAAGCTATTCGGGCTCGGCTCTGGCTCGGCTCGAGCTCATTCACTTTCTAAACGAGCCAAGTTTGAGCACGTTTTAAAGCTCGTATAAGTTTTAGACTCGGCTCGGGCTCGGCTCGTTTATAAATGAGCCGAGCTTGAGCATGTCACTACTCGGCTCGTTCGGCTAAAATAACACTATAGGAGCTAGTGGTGGGTCGCAAACCTAAACCTAAACCGTCAAAATCCAAACCGACGGTTTAGGTTTAACCTAAACCGCCGGTTTATAAAAAATAAAAAAATATAAAAATTTTTTAAAAACTGGACCAAACCGGACCAAACCGGCGGTTAATCGCCGGTTTTGAGGACCAAACCGGCGGTTAACCGACGGTTTGATCTCCAAACCGCCGGTTTGGTCCATTTTTAAAAAAAAAATAAAAAATGGGGTAAACCGTCAGTTTAGGTTTGACCTTTATCTAAACCGTAAACCCACGGTTTGGCCAAGCCGGTTTGGGCCGGTTCACAAACCGCCGGTTTGACGGTTTGGTTCAAACCGGACCCAACTCTAATAGGAGCATTATCTTAGCCGAGCTACTCGGGTTCGGCTCGAGCTCGTTCACTTCCTAAATGAGCAAAATTTGAGCACATTTTAAAGCTCGTGTAAATTGTAGGCTCGACTCGTTTATAAACGAGTCAAGCTTGAGCATGCCGATGCTCGACTCGTATTACACCCCGATTCGAATACAAAACAACCCAATTCACTAATGGATGAACACTAACCGGGCCGACCCGATACTACCGACCCGAGAAATACAAGCTCAGATTCCCATATGCACAAACTCGCATATCATAACGTGGATCCCCGTCACCATCTTTACCCTCCTTCATCTGACGCCACGTCATCCCTCTCTATCAAAGATCAAAACACTATCTCCAACTCTCCCCCTTTCGTGGACGTTATGGCTGCCGTTGAACGGTAAAATACAAATCCACATCCCTAATTTTCCGAAACCCCCCAAATTTTGAACGCTTGCCAAAAGTTGACGTCACACTACATCACACGTGTCGTCTTTTCATTCGGTGTACATCCCACCGGCTTTCGGTTTCCGATGTTTAGAAGGGAGATTACTTTAGCTTAATTACTTTAACGACCCCATTACTTTAGTGGAGTACACTCTAACTATATATGACGTTTTAAATTTATAGAAAATATCTAGTTATGATTGAATGTGTTAATTACGTAAATGAAAAGTAATAATCATCAAATTTATTACTTCGTAATAATTAGCCTTGGAGAAAATATGACCAAAATGTTTTAGTTTTATAATTATTTCCCACAAATATGAACAAATTATGTATACACGTATAAAGTTTGGAAAAATATGACTGCAATATATAAGATCGGTGGACTACTTATTAGTAGTCAGTTTTATTTATGAAACTCAAGGATCTACGTGTTGGATGTGTGTGTTGTGCCTAACATGCATGTGCATTCGTATGTACATGATCATTGTTCTCACTGTAATGTACGTTAACAAGTATAGTAATTTAACACTTTAGCCTCTAGCACGTGGACTCTTTAAAGAAAGAATAAGGACCTGTTTGGTTTTAACTGCGGAATCGGAAACGGAATGAAAATGAATCTAGTACATACGTATACCCTTGTTATGAAAATTTTTGGAATTATTCCTTGTGGTTTAAAGTAATTGGGGTTGAGTTTGATTACTTTTAATACCCTATAGGGAAACAAAATGTGGAGAATCAAATGCATTTTGTCTTAAACCACAAGGAATGATTCCATACAATTTCATGAATAAGGATATAGTTATGGATTAAATTCGTTTCCATTCCGTTTCCGTTTTCGGAGTTTGAAACAAACGGAACCTAAAAATGTTAGACCACCTTGTTAGTATATAAGATGTTGTAATAATTAGTTTTATATGTAATTTCACTAATCTTTAAGCATTTTACGGGTTTTGGGTGAAACTGATTGATTTTCATAATGGAATTGCTTTAGTGCAAACTCTAGAAAATAGCGGGCGTTTTACGCAATTAATCCAAGTTTCTAAATCTGTCACATTTTCAATCGGCGCGTTGATTAGAAATTCACGCGCTTCCTCGTTTCTACTCATATCCACCGTCCCTCTCGTATGATCCGGAAAGCAGTTTGGATCCTCTGAAATTTGGTATGTAACACCAAATGTGTCTCCAATAAGAATAAGACACATGTACACCTAATTAGACAAATTAGAATTAAACAAAAATTACTTTATCTATTTATTATCCACGTGGCAGTATATTATTGGAGACACAGGGTGAGTTACATATATTTGACTCAGAAGATCCTGACTGTCCGGAAAGATCTCATCTGCTACCACCCTCTACATACCCGCCACGTCGCACAGAGGACACGCGTCACAATCTCATGGATCGTTGATTTTTCTTTTTTCTAAATATATTATCCTCATCCTTGATCCTTTCATGCTTATATATTTGCAGTCTCTTCGCCTCTCAATAGCTTACAGATTCAACTTCAAACACTTTTTCCATACCAAAAGAAATACAAATCGAACTTTATCGACTTCAATTCATTGGATCAGTTTTTAATTTCCGCAATGGCTCTTAGTTTAACTCACCAGATCGGAGCACTTTCCGGAGCTCCGATTCCTGTGGATTCCGGCAACGGGGTCAATACCAGCGACATGACATCTTCGGTGAGCGCAGCGGCAGTTTGGAAGTCTCCGGCAGCGAAGCTGAAGTGCAGAGTTTCACGGCCTGGAGGTGAGATCGACACAGTTTCGCCGCCTGTGAGTCCGTGCAGGTCGCCGGTGTTGTCAGGAATCCGGCCAGATCTATCTGTTGCGTGCCAGGCTTTCGCGACGGAGATGGAGACGATGACGGAAGAGGCGGAGATGGAGTATATGAAGGGACAAAGAAGCTCGCACGGTAAGGAAGGTTCTGGTGTACCGGTGTATGTTATGATGCCTTTGGATAGTGTGACGATGAATCATACGGTGAATAGGAGGAAGGCGATGAATGCTTCGCTACAGGCGTTGAAGAGTGCTGGTGTGGAAGGGATTATGATGGATGTGTGGTGGGGATTGGTGGAAGGGGACGCGCCTGGCGCGTATAATTGGGGAGGCTATGCTGAGCTTCTGGAGATGGCGAAGAAGCACGGGCTTAAGGTTCAGGCGGTGATGTCCTTCCATCAGTGCGGTGGAAACGTCGGCGACTCCGTTACGTGAGTATCTTGGCATCCTTGCCCTCTTTTGCTATCATACGCTTTTCTAATTTTGTCTGTTTTTCACTTTTTTCCCTGCGACCTTTCTGGAAACTGCTTTCTGGTATTCTATAAAGATTTCCTAAACTGGTTGCGGATTTTTTTACAGGATTCCCTTGCCAAAGTGGGCTGTAGAGGAAATTAACAATGATCCTGACCTAGTATATACTGATCAATGGGGAAGGAGGAACTATGAGTATATCTCGCTTGGCTGTGATACGCTGCCTGTGTTGAAAGGAAGAACTCCTATTCAATGTTACTCTGATTTCATGCGTGCTTTTAGAGACAACTTTAAGCATCTCCTTGGAGACACCATAGTGGTAATTTCTCAAACTCATCTGACGATTGTAATTGACAGTTGATACTCATTTCCTGTAGTTCATCTGTGATTAATCTGTTCTGTTGATCTCTTTAGTATTTGATGGTCTTCTGCTGGATCTTCTTTAAAACTTAAAGACTAAGGAATACCTGTTTTAGCTTTTGAATAGAAAAAGTTGCTGAAACCAAAGAAAAATGAAATCATTAGTGACTAGAGATGGTGTTTGTTGAACCGTTTTGTTTTGAGTAAATCCAATCTTTTATATGAATCTGATATTCGAACCCTTCTGTAATCAGGAAATCCAAGTGGGAATGGGGCCAGCAGGCGAACTCAGATACCCATCATACCCAGAAGCTGAGGGAACATGGAAATTCCCAGGGATTGGTGCTTTTCAATGCTATGACAAGGTAGTTCTTGATTCTTGCATAGTCACATTTGTGTTTTATGAATCAACTTGAATGCTAAATTTCAGAATCTCTCTTGCAGTACATGCGTAGTAGTCTGAAAGCTGCCGCGGAAGCTGCAGGCAAGCCAGAATGGGACTCTGCCCCTACAGATGCAGGACACTACAACAATTGGCCAGAAGACACAACCTTCTTCCGCAAAGAAGGCGGCGGCTGGAACACAGAATACGGCGAGTTCTTCCTAAATTGGTACTCCAAAATGCTCCTAGACCACGGCGAGAGAATCCTTACATCTGCGAAATCCATCTTCGACGACACCGGCGTCAAAATCTCAGTCAAGATAGCAGGAATCCACTGGCACTACGGAACTCGATCCCACGCTCCAGAACTCACAGCCGGCTACTACAACACAAGGTTCCGCGACGGCTATCTCCCCATAGCTCAAATGCTGGCTCGCCATGGAGCTATATTCAACTTCACTTGTATCGAAATGCGCGATCACGAACAGCCTCAAGACGCTCTATGTGCACCTGAGAAGCTAGTAAGACAAGTAATCTTAGCTACAAACCAAGCTCAAGTCCCACTTGCCGGCGAAAACGCCTTACCAAGGTACGACGAATACGCACACGAACAGATCCTCAATGCTGCTTCCGGTGAGAACGAAATGTGCGCGTTTACGTACTTGAGGATGAACCCGGACTTGTTCCAGGCCGATAACTGGCGAAAGTTTGTCGGGTTTGTGAAGAAGATGAAGGAAGGTAAGGATGCTAACAAGTGTTGGGAGCAAGTTGAGAGGGAAGCTGAACATTTTGTTCATGTTACACAGCCTTTGGTTCAGGAAGCTGCTGTTGCACTGATGCATTAGTTACAAGAGTACTTGTTAATGATTAATGAGAGGTTAATTTCTTAAGTGCAAGTTTAATGATGTGATTAGTGTCTTAGTTTATAATGATGATGAAAATATGCCCTTGTAAGAAGTAAGGTTACTTGTAATAGTGGCTGGCCCTTGGTATTTGTAAAGGGAAGCTATACTTTCTTTTCTTTGGCTTTATTTTCCTCTTATGTGTTATCAGTGTATAGAGCTGAGCCATTGAAGGAAAGAAACGTACATTACTGTGTGGAGAGATCATCTCAAAAAAATAAAAATGCAATATATAGTTTTTTTTATGGTTACATTATCTTCTTGTTTGCATTTGCTAATTAATTTTGGGACACATTTAGTTCAAACTTTTTGTTTTTGGGGTCATGTTCGAAGGGACCTTATGACCCCCATCGAACCGGCCTTATAACGAAAATGTAATGATACAATAGACTAACATAATATATTTGATGATATTATCTTCATTATCCTAACACAAACTAATAGGCTAAGTTTAAAAAAACTTCGGTTAATAAAGAAACTTTAAACTAAAATTGTAATAACTACAATCCATTTACGTCCAGGATATTTAGGGCATTTGTCCGTCACGGACAAATGGCCTTTGTCCGTAACGGACAAAGTGAATATTTGTAATATGACTATTTTGTTGATTAAAGTACTAAAATTTGGTTTGTTTGAAATGTTTGAAATAAATTTGTAATCTTTTGAATAATAAAAATTTGATTTTATTGTCTTTTGTTAACATAAAATTTAAATCATTTCAATAACGTTATTTTGAATTGATCGTATTTATGTTTTAAGTTCAATGTCAGGTTTAAAAACGTGACATTGATATTGAAACTTTGATTCCTTTGTAATTGTTATGTTTGTAATTAAGTTTGATTTCTTTGTTGAAAGAAAGTGTTAATCCTTTGAATAAAATATCTTTGATTTGATCGTCTTTTGTAAAAGAAAGTTTAAATCCTTTCAATAGCATAACTTTGATTTGATCGTAGATATGTATGATAGGAAATTACGTTTATTTCTTGAAACTTTATATGTTTGATATCAAATCTTAAAATTTTGAATGATAGTAACGTTTTATTTATTGAACATTTATATGTTCGTTACGAAATCTATAAATTTTGAACGAAAGAAACGTTTATTTTTTTGAAACAAGATATGTTCGTCATGAAATCGTAAAACTTTGAACAAAAGTAACGTTTATTTCTTGAAACTTTATATGGCTTTCAATAACGTAATTTTGTTTGAAAGGAATTTATAATCCTCTCAATAACGCTAAGTTGATATTTTTATGTCATTATGTTCGTTATAACTCGTTATGTTCATTCAAAGATGTTACTAAATTAAAATTTGACGAAAATGTTACTAAAGTAAAATAAACTCATTAATTTAATAAAGGTGTATATAATAGGTATTACACATTATTGGTTGGTTTAAAATATACAAATATATGTTGTAAGTCTCAAGTTTTGATGTAATGTGATGTCCGTGACGGACAACAAAGAATTGTCCGTCACGGACAAACAACATCTGTCCGTGACGGACACATAACTTCCGTGACGGACAAAAACGTTTGCGTATTAGAGTGTAAAACTTTGTCCGTCACGGACAAGGTAATTTGTCCGTCACGGACAATTTTAATACATATACTAAATAACGCACATTTGTCCGTAACGGACAAATGTGCGTTATTAGTAAAAATTTACGGACAAATGTGCGTTATTAGTAAAAAAAATGCGCTAAATAACGGTGGTCTATTTTTAAATATATTTTTTAACAAAGACTATTAGAATATAAATTTTGCTAATAAAATATTATTTTAGTTCATCTTAATTCATATTGTGTGCACATTCATTTTTTGGTTTATTTTCAAAATATTTACATATTGTGTTCACATACTATTATAACGATTTATACTTTAGTAACACACCTCTATATAAAAAGTCCCCTATTTTACCCGTATCACTCCTTAATCTTATTTATGTTTATTGATAATATTAAGTATTAAGGTGGTTATATATGCATGATGCGGACTACTCGAACCGTTAACTTTTATAAACGAGTCCAATACGAATATGTAGAAACCGCAATAGGTAAATAAACTGTAAAACGCACTATAAAATTAGGATCGGAAAAATTACTGATTTAAAACCTGAGTTTTGCAGAGTCGAGATATTATATATTTCCTTAATTTAAAAAGACTCCGTGATATTGCTTTAACTCTCGAAAAATAGAATGGAAGGAATCCTACGGCTCGGCGCGCGCTTGGTTGGCTACGCCCCATTGAAAATGGGTAGTGACTCAAGACCACGGTCTTAATACGTTTCTTCTTATTATATATCGTAGGATTCCTCACATTCTAGTCAATCTGAGATAACCACATTTTTTTAAAAAAAAAATTCCCAAGTTTTTGTCTCGCGTGCAACCAATTTCGACTCTTCATTTATATTTGACTCGTTCATTTTTTGAACGAGTCAAATACAACTGTCATCTAAATATCTGACTTAGGCTCGACTAACTCATTCGATTAAAATTTAGGCTCGGACTCAACTAATTCATAAACTAAGGCTGTGCAAAATTAGACGGACCGGAAAACCGGTCCGGTCAACGGTCCAGGTTTTTTTGAAAATCCGGGTTACGGTCCGGTCCGGTTTTTGGACCGTAACCCGGGTTGGACCGTAAACTATGCATTTCCGGTCCGGTCCTGTCCATTTCGGTCCAATCCGGTCCATTCCGGTCCGGTTTTGGACCGAAAACCTCACCAAAATTGCACAATTAAGGTACAAACCGGTCCGGTCCGCATTGTTCAAAATTGCACAATTTATGTACAAACCGGTCCAACCTGGAACCGGACCGGTCCGGTCCCGGTCCGGTTTACGGTCCAAGGTTTTCTTAATTTACGGTCCGGATCGTTCCGGAAATATCCGGTCCGGTCCGGTCCGATCTGGACCGTATGCACAGCCCTATCATAAACAAATCTAACTTAAACATGTATACATGCCTCGTTCAACTCGTATAACAACCTACTAAACGTCGTCTAATTATCGATACCTTACACACGAGACACAACTCTCGATCCACAACTTACACACACCCAAAAAAACTCAAACCACAAATTCAGATTTCATTACTATATATCCATCTTATCATATCATTTACGTACCAATATATAAAACAATATAAAAAAAGTTGTTGCAGAAAATCATATGATATGAACCACAAGAAGTCCGTGAAACAAAAGGGTACGTACGTAGCTAGCTAGCCAAGCTTGATTTGTAACCCCATAACTAGTTGTGTCACCAACACGTAGCTAATGTTGCAGTTCGCATGAAGACAATAATGTGTCTTGTCTGTGTACAACGTAGATCGATATTATCACAGATTTTTCTACGGACTTCTCGTGGACGGTGGAATTTCTATATTATTTATAGCCACGATAAATATAAATAAAAACAAATCTAGATTTTTTTTATTTTATATTTTCGTTATTCAAATCAAAGTTGTTTTTTGTTTGAAAGGGGTGGCTATGGATTAATGGATTCATGAACAAGAAAATTATGGTTGAATATCTTGCATGTGAGAGTCTTTATGTTACTTTTTGTTCTTTTCTTTACAAAGTTTTGATTTAGAATTGATTTTTTTTTTATAGAAAAGATTGTTGTGGTAATAATATATCAATTGTTAGTTTATAAAACTTTAAATTTTATATTTAAAAAAACTAAACTGATAATATTTCAATAATATTTGTTTATTAATATAACAATATATAGTTTTAGTTATTATTTATTAGTTAACTATTGATAATAGAAAAGATTATTGTAGTTGTTCAGCTCGTTCAATATCGAGATAAACTTTCACGTCTTCTAGGGGTGAGCAAAAATATCCGATCCGACTAATCCGATCCGCTAATTCGAAGATCCGATCCGGGAAAATCCGAGTCCGAAGATCCGATCCGACAATTGGCTATCCGAGTCCGATCCGATCCGGACATATTTTCAAATCATCGGATTGGATACAGATCGGATACATATCGAGGTTTCGATGAAAAAGTCGAATCGGATATATCCGACTAGTCTAATAAAAAATGCCCGGATCGGAACTTCGGATCGTATATTCGTCCGGATAAAACTGTCGGATATCCGGGTGTTCTCGAATCAGACTTTTTAAAGTTTGTCAGATTGGATATCCGAGTCTTCGGATCGGATATCCGGATATGCTCACCCCTAATGTCTTCTGTGAGGCAAATAATGTTGCAAACTACTTAGCTTCTCTTGCTTTCGACTTCTCTTTGGGGCTTAATGTATATGACCCTCCTAAGGGTATGGTTGATCTTTTACATTACGATGGAAGGGGTTGGGCTATCCCATGTGCGTACTACTTAACCTTCTTAAAATATATAATAAGCGCGACTAGATGCACCGGAGACCACTTACTCTTTTTCCTACCAAAAATATCGAGATAAACTCGACTTTTTTGGTCAATATAACAACCTCGTCAAAAATTGACTCTTTAGTATATCTCTTATTAGACCCAAATGAACAAAACCTAAACTAAACTTATTCGACTTGTTTAGAAAATGTTGAGTTCTTTTCGAATAACTCGACTCGTCTAACGGTCTTATGTATCACATCTCTCCTAAATTTAAAAATGTCATAAGGTTAGTCTTACATATTATCATTTGAAATTTGAAGCCTACCTTTATGTGCAAACAAATAATGATAATGAGTGGTAGATGAGTATTGCACTTGCCCATACTTAACTCCATTCTTTAACTAATGTGTCACACTAGCCCATTCTTCTTCATTGATGCCTTCTATTATTAGGTGTACAAACTATCCAATATTTCATAAAATTACCCACATTTTGACTTCTAATTTGTTTCATTCTTTTCATATGATTGACAAAAAAACAAATAAGTATTGCTTTTAAAAAAAAAGTGGCAAATATCACAAAATAATAGAAATTGTGACTCAATGTTGTACTTAATTTCAGTGATTTGGGGTCCGTTTGGTGAACATAGTAGATTATTGGGAAGATTAAAATTTCACAATAATCCCCAATAATCTCGATAATCCATGTTGAAGTGAATGAAAAAAATGGGCAAAATAATCTCCCAAAATAATCTCCCGAGGTTATAATCCCAATAATCTCGATAATCCGTGGCACACCGAACAAACCCTTGGTGTATTTAATACAATATATTACAATATGTCCAAATTTGGTAATTTTTCAAATTTTATTGCACGAGTCGCAATTATCCCAAGTCATATATTACTATGTGCAATTTAGCCAAGAGTATAGGAAACGGTTTATGCACTAGTGCAATTAGAAATTCTTCAAGAATTGGGCTGGTTGGCGGCCCATTAGGATTTATGTCAAATTTGGGCCAAGCCCATTTATCAACAAGCCCAATTTGATGGTTTTGGGCTTTTTGGATAAGGCCCAATTAACGCATAGGTATATGGAGGAAAACTCTATCAAACGTAATGATGCAAGGGCTTCTTTGGGATAAATTATAAACTAGCGTAATATTCATGTTTTATATGAATTTTATTTTAAGATAACATTGAAGTTAATTTGTATAAAATGTATATACTTAACAATACTGCATTTATATAATTATATATAAAAAATATATTAATATGAAATAGGTAAATCAACTATACATGATAATGTGGTTAAATTGACAAAGAATAAATAACACGATTTTAATAACTTTCTTTCCTATAGTGTATATATATTCATTATCATGAAAAAAATATTAATCATTTAAATGTTTGATGTAATTTTATCTTGGTTAGAAAAATATTGATAATTATTTAAAAAATTACAATTTTAAGTATATGATTTTAGAAAAAATAGAATTAATATGCAGTGTGAAAGATATCTCTAATCTCTATGATATTACTATGAGCTGAATATGAATACTACCATGAGTCAATGAGTTAAAAATGGATAAATAGTAGAATATTAATTTTTAAGTTAAAGTATAACTAGTTATAAATTAATATGACTACAAATAAGAAAACTTGTTAAAAAATATAATGTGGCGTTAAGGATATAAAATGATGACACGTGACAATAACAACTTTCATTAAGGATATAAAATGATGACACGTGACAATAACAACTTTCGTTTTAATATAAGTAAATAGATAGATATTTGATGTAAAGTAAATATAAATAATATAATATTATATACAAGTGAGGTGTGCATAATATTATACCATCAATATAATTATTTAAAAACCATTTTTATGCTAGTTGTGCGTATAAATATTCACTCATTTGTCTAAATGGGTGGTGAACATTTAATAAGTGATAAAATTGAGAAAAAACTTTATAAAATTAAGGTTGTTTAGGACTTTTTTTTTAAGAATTGTGTCAATGGCTAAAAAGTCATTTATTTATGATCGGAGGAAGTATCTAATTGAGTGTCAACTCAATTCTTAAAAATCCGCGAAATAGGATTACTATGATGGTACTAAACCGCGCCTACGAAATTTATTAGTTAAATAAAACGCTAAAATCGAATTCACAATCACCATATGGAATAAAACGAGGATGTTAGTTTTTGAAAAAGATGTGTATTTAATATAGCATTTAACACTCCACAACAAGTGTACATGTAGCTAACAAGTTATCATAAATTCAAAAGAAATTGGCCACTTTCATATATCAATATCACAACTCCCTTTCTTTGGAGGAATCCTATCTCCATCTTTATTATCTTAATAATAATCATAATAATAATAATAATAATTCAAATTATTATTATTATTATTATTATTATTATATAGTGATTATTCATCACGACTATTTATTATTCTTTTTTTTTTTATTCTCACGTCTTAATCAAATTGATGAATTTCGAATTATTTCAAGCTTGTTTTTAATGCATATATATATATATATATATATATATATATATATATATATTATATGAGACATATAGTTACATCAAGTACAATAGTTATACTCCGTGAACACATTCAAATTCAATCAATCTTACCAACTTCAAGCTTAATAACAACTTACCCATAAATTATATCATTTAAAGTTGGGGACATTTCGAGCTTAATATATAAGGTCAGTGAGTTAACTCCTCCTATTGTCAATTAGTTTTAGTAGGGAATCTCATCGGATTTATTGGTTTAATTTGGGTCTACCGACACATGTGCGCTCGTATAGACACGACTCACACTCTACTGTAGGTCTGTTTCGGACCCCATCGAAAATTGGGGACATTCCAAAGTCGGAAGGCCTACTCCTATTATCAAACCGTCCGTTTATATCGAATTTTGTACCGAATGCCAAACACACCCTAAAAGTCCGTAATCTTATGCCAGAAAGTTAAAGATTTTGAATCATTTTTATCATCTAAACCCTTCATTTCCATAATTATACCAACATACGTTTATAGTAGCCGAGGCAAAAGGAGAGATATTATCTTTCACCCACTGGCGAATCACGTTCATAATATTCTTCTTCATGCTGTCAATTGTCAATCAAATTTGTCCTTTATGTTATAAAGTCTCCTTGTAATGAATCATTTAAGCATAAAAGTCAGTAAAAGCACAAGCTAGGTTGCATTAATGATTGTTATTAGTCCAAACTTTAAACTCATGAATATATAATATACCTCGAATATATGTGATTATACCGTCGAATATATACTATATGGGTCAGATATATATCGCCGAATATAGTGACTATACCGCCAAATATTTCTTCCACTAATAACACGATTTTTTTTCCCCTCTTTTAATCTCGTCTAATCTCAGCCATCTATTTAACGAATACAATCCGTTCTCATTAAACACGATTGAAGTTGTTTACATGAGAGTCAACCTCTCTATATATCAGGCACGGATGCAGGGGTGAGCATGCGTTTGCCATTGCCCACCCCAATTTTATAAAAATTAACTATAATGGGTAATAGAAGTATGTGATTGTTGCCCAATTGGTTTTGATAATTGACATTAAAGTTTTAATGCAAGAGGTCATGAGTTCGATTTTTCCTTAAGCCAAATTTTTTTTGTCTAAAAATAAAATCTCTCTTTACACAAATCTTTAAAAATTTCGGTGATAAAAATTACAATAACTTACCCATTTTATACCAAAAGACTCGAATAAACTCTTCTGTAGTGATGATTTGAGTATGTATAATATACTTGTATCGATAATTTTAATCTCGGATAAAAAGTTGTCACTGTACAAAGTGATGGACGATAAAAATACATAATTATAAAAAAATCTAGCCCATCTAAGTTTTTATTCCTAGATCCGTCCCTCCTATATATATAAAAGCTAGTTTGCACAAATGATTGTTATTAGTCCAAGCTTTAAACTCATGAATATATATATATATATATATACACACTTCCATGAATGAACACTCCACATTAACTCACTCTTTCACGGGAAGTTCTACGTGAGATTTTAATGAATGGATTCAAATATGTTCTACATGAGATTTCAAACAACCTTCAAAGTTCAAACAACACAAAAAAAAACCGGGTTTGAATAAAATCGTACGTATGTATGTATGAATGTACTATATTATTAGATATTAGTGAAGCTAGCTTTGTGTCATTGTCGAATAAACTCCGTCGGGTCAACATCAAATAGTTTTTGAATTTTTATTTTTAAAATTATCTCAAGATTGTCACAAGGAGTATATGTGTGGGGAGCCATGGTGAAGAATTTATAAGCTCATCTCCATCAAAGAGTTCAAAACCCGAAGAACTCGAACAACCCGGATAATGGGTATTTGTCCAATAAGGAGGAAGAACACAAATGAGGAAGATGAGTATAAGAAGCTAGTTCATAGATTGAGGCTTCTTGAGCAAGAAGTAGCAATTGTGATGAGTCAAAGAGAGGAGGAGAACAAGGTTTATGAGCTTGAAGTGTTCGGGTTTTCGTTTAAAGAAGCCGAGTGGAAGAGGGAGAGGAAGAAGCTTAGGGATGAACTTAAGAGGTTGCAGAGAAAGGAGAGTTGTGAGATTCGGGTGCTCGGAAATGAGGATCATGAGAAGGTGAGTGAGGAAGAGAAAGATGGTAATGGAGAGTGTTGTGTTGAGAAGATGAGGCAAGAGAGAGCTAGGAGAGATGAAGCTGTGGAGAAGTGGAAAATGCTTTATCTTGCTATTAAGGCTGAATTGGATGATCTCATTCAAACAACTACAATTCAAGGTATGTTGCTTATGGTTAGAATATTCATTTTTGAGATAGTACTTTTCACTATTGTCTATTGATTTTCAAATGAATCTAACTTGTTAGATGAGACAAGTCATTCGGGGGGCTCGACTCGGTTAGTAAGAAGTTTGATTTTAACTCGTTTACTTTATAAACGAGCTAAATATGAACATGTTATAAGCCTCGTATAAAATTTGGGTTCGACTTGTTTACATATAAACGAGTTGAACTTGAGCATGTCATTGTGCGGCTCGTTTAACTAGAATATAAGACTATAGAGATATTATAGTAAACGGGTTATTTGGGTTCGACTCGGAAAAATGCTCGGCTCAAACTCGTTCACTTACTAAATGAGCCAAATATAACACATTTTAAATCTCGTTTAAAATTTAAGTTTGGCACGGGCTCGATTCATTTATAACAAGTTTCAGCATGTCAATGTTCAGCTCAACTCAACTTAGCTCGTAAAAAGATTTGTTCGAGCTCATTCACTTTCTAAACGAGTTGAATATGAACACATTTTAAAGTTCGTATATAAAATTTAGGCTCTACTTGTATATATATAAATGAACGGAACTTGAGCATGTCAATGTTTGACTCTTTAACTAGAATAGCACTATAGAGATGTTATATTAAACAAGTTATTTGTGTTCGACTCTGGAAAAAAATTCGGCTCAAACTCGTTCGCTTTCTAAACGAGCCAAAATTATTAGGGTTTATAACTAGCTAATGACTTTGAGCCTCATTTACACCTATCCTTTTCTTGATTTCCCCTCGGTTTACATTATGACTATCTTTCTTAGTAACTTTCTACATTGCATATATGGCTAATTATTCTTAATAATCGGATACGGTTCGGTGATCCGAATGAAGGAGGAGGACTATATTGGAGAGCAGAAGAAGAGGACTTCATGGAAGATATACAGAAGGAAATGAATGTCAAAGATGAGACAATTGACACGTTACGAGCGAAGGTTGCTTCATTGGAGGAAGAAGAGTACAAGAGAAAAAGAGAAGTTGATATACTTAGACAAAGCTTGAGAATCATGTGTAGTAAGAAGAAGGTTGCAACTTCCAAATATGGTTACTAGAAAAACTATATCATTACAATACTACAATTTGGATAATGCATTAATGTTCATTCAAAATACTTTTGAAGATTAAAGAGTTATCTCAAATATGTATTGTTTTCGCCATATAATGCATTATAGTTGTTGGGTTTTGTCAAAGTCCGATGTAGACAGACCGTAGAACGGTGGTCGTGTGCATGTGACCACACATGCTATGTACATAAAGCCGCTGAGGTTTCATCTTAAAAGAACTTGACAATAGAAGGAGTAGTTCACTAAACTTATTATAAACTTATGTAATAGACCCGAAACGTCTTCAACTTTTGATGAGATAATCAACAATTTTTGGTATATTGTTTGAAGTAAATTGAGTTAGGTGTAAGACAAAGTAATATATGAAGACCAATATTGCTTTGTAAGACAAAGCAATCAATGATGTTGATGGGCCGACACATTTGGGCCTAGGAAGTTAAGTGCTATTTTAAGTTGTTTTATTTGGTTTTGGTTAAAATTTAAGTTTTCAACCACAATAACTACTTTGTAACTTACTTTGACAACCCTCTTTCATAAATGAATGAGGCACATGACTAGTCTATGTTGATATGCGTTGGGACGTGCGAGTTGGGGTGACTATTTTTGTTTGGATCGAATTTTGTGGACCGATTTAGAGGAACAAGTTCGGTATTCAGTCCAATACTAATAAAGACTAATCCAACCGGTCTAAGGCCGAGATCTAGATAGCCGAATTCTTGGTACAAGATCATGCTCTCGTATTTGTTCATCCTTATCATCAAACAACAAGGGCATGTGCTATAATCTTGAGCTAGAAATATCGTTTCGTTTTATCACACAACTATTTTCAGAATACCCTAAAACCAATACGAGAGATGTGAAAGTCTTTTTTTTTAAATGTCGAAATTGTATATCCAAGTACCGTTAGTTGTCGAGTTTCCTATCTTCTAGTCTAAATCATTCCCCAACAACAAATAGGTCATGTTTTGACAAATCTATCACAACACAAAGGAGTTGTCTCCTAATCATATTCAAATTCAAAACAAAGAAGCAAACATAGATTTCTATAGCCAAACATCACAACCAAAACCTTAAGGAGTTTGTCTCATTTGGGCTTCTTGGATTCCTTCCAAGAAATTTCCAAGAGAACTTTGCTAACCCAACAAAACAAAACCCAATAATCATTTTATATTATTATTTTCAATTGTGTTGCCAAATATCTCTCTATTGTATTTGTCCCTCACCATATAATATATTTTTTAGTTATTCCTCTTAAAAATACATGCCTCTCTTATTTCAAATTGTTGTCTTTGTCCTTGACCTAAACATAAACCCTAGCTAATACAAGTACATTCTGTCAAATAATATGGAAAAAAAAACAATTTGACAAAAAAAAAATAATCAATATCTCCACAAGACAACTCGTTTTAAATAAATAATTTCATATCTAATTATTGGTAGGGCTGTAATATGAGACAAGCTACTCGGGCTCGGCTCGTCAAAAGCTCGGTTCGAGCTCGTTCATTTTCTTAACGAGCCAAGTTTGAGCACATTTAAAAGCTCGTATAATTTTTAGGCTTGGCTCGGGCTCGGTTCGTTTATAAACAAGCCGAGCTTGAGCATGTCAAAGCTCGGCTCGTTCGGGTAAAGCTCGGCTCGAGCTCGTTCACTTTCTAAACGAGCCAAACTTGAGCACGTTTTAAAACTCGTATAAATTTTAGGCTCGACTCGTTTATAAACGAGCCGAGCTTGAGCATGCCGATGCTCGGCTCGTTCGCTGGTATTACACCCCTAATTATTGGAATCGGTTTGACAGGTACTATAAGCAACTAATAAGTAAAAACCAAGTAAAACTATCGGGTCTTTTCATCTGTTCTTTCTTAAGGGATGGTCGAAACAAAAATTATTAATTTACAAACCGCTTATAAATCATTGTTACATTTTATCTATTTTATTTAAATTTTTGTAGGGTTAATATTTTTTTTTAGAAAAAAAGAAATTTCACCTATGAAAATTAAGTTTTTTGTTGGGTTAATTTATGAATATTTCTATGTGATTTAACATCTAAAATGATCTTAAACATGTGAAACAAACCGACCAAAATCAAGGTATAATTGTATGGTATGAATCAAAAGTCATAAGACAATCTAATATCATAATGATTTTTAACACTTGTTAACATTCAAAATTAGATCCTCACTATCTTGCTCCAAGATTTGGAAATCTTAGTTGCCTTACAACATCCAATAAATCTCACAAAAATCTCTTAAATTTGATTATAGTGGTCGTAAATTAGTGTTGATGAAACCCTGGAAATCATTATTAGGATCATACTTAATTCATCTTAATTATCATTAATATTATGTGTCATGTTACACTAAAATATTACATTATTCAGTTTGATCACATGCTGCATAGTGTCACTCTCAAGGAATATATATACATAGTACAGATCATAGGAGAACAGACTTATCGTGTAATCATGAGAACAGATTCGTAATTATTATTAGTTTTGTTACGAAAGTGTCATATCGTTTAATGTATTCTCTTCGTGGAGGTGATGTAATGAGAAATTTGTACCATAGATTTATTTTCTTTACGTTAATTAACACTTGTTATATATTTTAATAGAAGTTTAGTTGATTAATTAAACATATAAATTAATATTTGAACAATTAGTTTTATAGTTGAATAATTTCGAATATAGTTGAACAATTAACATATTTGAACAATTACAAATATAGTTGAACAACTTTTAATTGAACAAATACATGTTATATTTGAATATATGTTATTGGATTCAATAGTTGTAGATTATTCTTACTTTTGACCCTAAGATCCCTTTCCACTTAAACCGATGGAGGCGATGTAATGAGAAATTTGGTTCTTTTACGTTGAATGTTTATTTTGTTTTCGAGTATCCGTGCTCATTTTTTTTAATTATGAACAAAAATAAGCATTCATTTTTGTAATCATAAGTGTTCAGTTTTTTAAATGAAAAAGATGAACCAAGAATGTCTTAAAACCGAATTAGTAGTACAAAAACAATGAAACAAGTTTCTCCTTGTCTTCTCTCAACAAGGACATTTTTCATCCGAATTGCCCCTTATATAAGAATAAGTCATATGAGTACCTTTAAGAAAAGTTCAATCTAAATAAAAAACGATTTTGATTTCGCCACTTCTACGTGCGTGTTCCTTAGGTGCACGATTGCTTGCTCTTCACGAACGATAAAGCATTTTGTTTTTATATAAGGTGGGATGGATGGTTTTGAAACCAAGGTTCATAACTCCAAAGGTAAATAACTCTTAGTTATTATACGATAAAAATGTGTATAATCGTGTTGATCAAGTAAAAAAGGTGTACACTTCCCATACAAGGCGTCAATCGAGTAATCATTTATAAAAACAAAGTGCACGACTATATATAAATTAAGAACCACGGGTGGGATAAGAGCGAAATCAATATCGTTAACCAAAAGTCTCTTAGATAATTTCACTATTTACCGTAAAGAAGGTATTACCCGATCGTGTCCTTATATATAAACTCAAATTTATATTTAAAATAAAAAAAATTAGGTGAAAGAAAAGTGATTAAGGAGATGCAAAATTGAATAGTGCAATTAACATAATGCAACATTCATGTGATCACATGTCTTCAATTCTCTTCCATGTCTGACTGCTTAAATTCTCCTCTTCAGGGAACATTTGACTTCTTTTTATTTATTTATATTTTTCACATTTCATTATTGCCCCCTCTTTCAGTTATTACCGTTAGTTGTTCTACCCACACATATAAATATTCATATTATATTAATTTGTTTATGTAGTAATTTAATCGAGCAATTAATACACTGTATAAGTAAAAAATATAAAAATAATTTGTTCAAATATACTCTTTTCTATTTTCATTAAAAATTTATATACTGTTCATTTTTTACCATTTTCATTAAATTGAAATCGAAATTACAGGATTTGATTAGGGGTACATTTACTAAATATATTTATATTATAAACCTAGAAACTAGAGAAAAATATAAAAAAAACTTATTTAGTTAATTTGGCCTATAAAATAAGTGAATACCATTTTAATATAGTATACAATATCGTCTAATTAGACTCATTGAACTTCACAATGGACATTTTAATTCGATCATCTTAAAACAACACAAACTGAAATTATCGGTGCATGTAACACAACCAATGTTACAAATATTTAGTTAATTTGTTCCGTTATTTGTTCTAATTATAAATAATGAAAACTTAATTTATGTATACACAAATGACCAATTTATTATTTTTATTGAAGATTCATTTTAGAATCTAACAACACCGAGTTTATATTGTAGGCTTCTCTGCACTCGATCTCAATCATGACTCCGCCTAACTTTCACAATATGGAATTTGATTATAAACGAATTGGATTCAAAAGAACTTGAATTTAGTGCGATTGGTCCTTACTTTAACCTCTTGTCGAAGTGAGAAATATTTTTCATTTGCTCATACGTGTATACATACGCATCAAGCCATGTCGCTAGTTACACAAGGTTTCATCGCATAACTGATCACTAAAACGAGTAGTTTCTCGTCTTATACATTATAGTCCGAAAAATTCTCCGTAACCAATATATGATTCTCAAATATATCCAACACTTTTAAGTGAGATGACTTGATTGAAAATTTCAACAATGCATGCATATATAGTTCTGAATCAATACAAAATTTTATGTACTCTCAGTCTCGTGTTTCATTCTCCTGATCAGTTTACTTTATCATAAAACTATTAATTAATCATTTCGTTCGTAATGTTATTAACTTTTAAAACAAAGATTAACCAATCAAGAGAGCGAGACATAAAACTTATACAGATGAATGGGTTCCACCAATCGATTTGGAACCACATTTAAACTACCCGACCAATTAGTCTAAAACTATTGATCGATAGTTCTAACATTACCCTATATCATACATTATATTAAAAACAATTATTAAAATATAATAAGATAAGTGGTACATATTACAAAGTTCATTAATTATAATGTATAGTTTTAGTGTAAACTTTGGGCCATGTGTTGTGTTGTAATGTTACTGTAGTTTGAATATGTAACGTGCAATGTGAAGATCGAATGAACAAATACAATGTTTCTAACCATATTAATTAATAAGTAATTAAACCCATGCAGAACAATATATTATATTAATAATGTAATTAAATTTAAATGAGATTTGGTTTTATATAAGACTTCTTCTCTAGGATCAAGATCAACATATACAATGAACAAGTCTAGTGAAAATTGTGGAGGTACTATTGGGGGAACTAGGGAGCAAACATTTATAATTCATTGTGTTTATAAATTTATATATTTAAATATAAATATATATTTTTAATATATTTGCAAAGTAAGATGTAACACCCTGTAAAATTTATCTTATTTTTAAGTTTTAACCAGGTTCAAGTTAGCCACAATTTTAGAGAAATCAATTATGGTGTAGATATGTTGACTACTCTTGGTCATGACAGACAGGCTGCGGTTTCCCAAGAGGAGGACGGGACGATGATCAACTCAAGGATCCCGACTTCGCTCTTAGTTATCATCCGAAAGGATGCCTTAGGTTGGCAAACTGTTAGATGTTGATCTGCCTAATTGCTTACCCGTTTTAGTAAAAAAAAAAACATCTTGTAAAATTATCTCGTATTATTTGAATGGAGATTCATGGTTAACTTATAAGAATGAGTGAAAGTAATTTCATGATGGGTGACCTCCTGAGAAGTTTTCGTGCTAGCATGTCGTATGGTTTAAGTAGACCCGTCTTTCGTTTACTTCAAATACGTCATGATAAACTAATTCTGATGGGTCAATATAACGTGGACCCACGTGTACATTTGATCATATATCTATTAGGTTTGGATTCAACACATCCTAGTAAGATTTCATCATGATAAATTGACATGTCTTTTGTTTTATCTTTGTTCAAAATTTGAGAGTTACATAAAGAGGATTATAGTTAGACTTGGGTCCTAAAGCTAAACCGGTAAAAACCAAACTGGCGGTTTAGGTTTAACCTAAACCGCCGGTTTGGTGGTGGTTTGTGTATATATATACAAAATATGAAAACTGCCGGTTTAAGGGTCAAACTGCCGGTTAACCGCCGGTTTAATGACCAAACCGGCGGTTAACCGTCGGTTTGAGGACCAAATCAGCAGGTTTGGTCTTTTTTTTTAAAAAAAAGACCCCAAACCGTGAACCTACGGTTTGGTCAAACCGACAAACCTAAACCGCCGGTTTGGGCCGGTTTGGAAACCGGCGGTTTGGGCAGTTTGCCCAAACTGGAACCATGTCTAATTATAATACACCAAAGATTACCAATTTTTATACTCTTGTACAACTTATTCTCGTTGCCCCTTTTCATGTTTTAGGGTAGATGTTCGGGAAAAGAAACAAAAAATATTAAAAATTTGAGTCTCTTAACGTTGTGATGATCACAATTTTTGTAAAGTTGAGCAAGATCTAAGTCTTTGTTCAATGTACTTGAACTTTAACATCATACAAACACAATAGCATATCGATCTTCTAGTTGTAAGTACGTTGAGCAAGATCCAAGTCTTTGTCCAATAGATCGAGGACAACATGTTTTATTTTTAGGGTTTTTGTAAACACGCGAGATGTGTTCTTTTGAAGACGGATAAATGCATGCATTCTTAGTTTAAAAGCTAAGAACTAAAGAGAATTTAGATTCACATTACACTCAATGAAAGACATAGGCTTTGTCAGCAAATCTAGTTTGTCTCTAAGAGATTTAGGGAAGATCCAAGCTAAGGCTCCTTGAATGTGGAGAAGAATGCTACTTCAAAGTAAGAAGACATTCATGCATTTACACCCAATATCCAAGATAGATATGCATTGTTGAATGTTGATTAGCACTAAATTTGGTGCAATTTATAATGTTTTTTTTATGTATATTTTACAAAATATAGACAAAAATTTGATATATCTAACAACTCTTTTAAAAGTGCTAAAAATCATTCATGAAAACGAAATGATTGATCATTCATGAAAACGAAATGATTCCAAATCAATCGAAAACTATATTTGTTTAGAGGTTTTTAACACATGAAAGTAATATTATCATTTCCATTTCTTTTCTTTATTTTTATCCGATTTCATTTCACCGCTCCAACCAAACTAACACTAAGCTAGTATAAATAATAAAGATAGAAATAAGTTATGTTACAGGTTAAGTCGAGAGTAATTTAACACCGTGAAACTCAAAATCAAAGTTATAAATTAATTTTTTTCCCCATTAATTTGAATTATGTTTTAGTGTTTTTACTTTACAATATTAATAGACTATAAAAAATTGCTTATTCAATGTTTAAAATTTTACCAGGGTTGAAACATATTTTCAGCATTTCACAAATTTAAAATTAAATTAATTTATTATATATCATTGTAATGATATTTTATTAAAAAGTAAAAACAATACATAATAGATTAATAGGGTAAAATATTATAAATTTTTTATAATTTGAATAAAATTGTAGAAATGGAGGAAATTAAACTGTGGTTTAGAACAAATTCCAGTAAGTAATTAATAAATTTTAAAATTAATTAAAATAAGATAAATTTTTAAACAATTTAAAAGCTTATATGTCACATTCGAACTTTGTAAGATATCGTATATTTAAAATACATTATTATTAATTGAACCTATTTGTTGTAAGCTAAATATACATGTCTAGTGTGGCTAAGTGTATATAAAATTCAACATTTTGAATAAGAATTCGCCCTTTAATATATCTTAATGGTTTTTATAACTTATGTCTTTAGTTTTAATTTTAAAATAAATAAGTAAAATAAATAAGTAATTATATAATGTTTTTATTTTTAAAATAGACTTTTTTGAGTTCTTGCAAGCCAACATTATTAATAATTGAAATTATTTGTTGGTATATGTGTCACCACATATACGAGCATGTCATTATTGGGTTGTTTTCTAAGTTTTTTTTGTTTACCAAACATTTAGAGATCAACATATATAATAGATATGTAGAAAAGGGAACAAGAATCTATATTTTAAAAGTATTAAATTAATTGTGATGGCATTAATAGGAGTTTTTATAATTAGTATATATATATATATATATATATATATATATATAGAGGATGTGGCTCCCATAAGAACACCCCTAACGTGCATACATGAGAATAATCGTACACCGTTGGATGATGAGTATTAAGGGTTCGAATTTAGAGTAGATATTATAATTAATAATAACTACGAATAATAATAATAATAATTAGGAATTCAACAATAACTACGAATAATTCACTCAACCAACAATAACTACGAATAATACATTAAACGATATTACACCTTCGTAACAAAACTAATAATAATTACGAATCTATTCTCATTATTACACGATAAGCCTCTCTATATATATAAAATATAACAATAATAATTTACAAATGAGACCTCAATCATGACTTATTTCTTATGGGCTTTCAATCATTTGTAATCATTCTATTATCATTATTATTATTGAATTTTCATAATAGTGACCTTATACTGCTTTACATAATATGTGTGGTTACAAAAATAAGTTTCTAAAAATAATATCAATTATGACATCAACAAAAAAATATACTATTAAAATTATCACCCTAAATTTTTCATAATGAAATTTCGTATATTTCAAACTTTAAGAAAATCTCAGATTTAAAATGAAAACTAATTTATATTAATATAAAATAAAAATAACATTTAGTTACAAAACTCCTTAATCACCCGTGTCATATTTTTCAACTTTACAAATCACGGTGGTTTTATATAATTCTAAGAATAAGGGGTATTTTTATGCAAAGTTACAAAACTTATGGATGTCTTATGAAATATAAAAAATAAGTTGTTCTTTTTCGTAAATAAGTGAAAACAAAGTGCGCCAAAATTAATTAAGTAGATAACTAGTTTGGTGATTACGTAGTTTAACAACGTAATATAAATAGTTTGGTGTTATTATTACATAATTATCTTAATCATCATTTATAATAATAATATATAATAAAATAAACAATTGAATAAAATTAATTAAGTCAAAAGAGAGATAACAAAGGAGAACATTCTGACATGTGTGCTACATGCAAACGCCTTAGCTTACGGGAAATCATAATTTTGCAAAATTTTAAATAAATGACCTAATTACTGATTAATCAACTAATATTTCCTAAGTTTATTATGTAATTAATTATAATTAATGCCGTTAATTGTTTTTTCATAGAGTCCCTCATGCTTCCATGTGAACTTCAACAAACCCACGAAATTGAATTAAAATTCCCTAACATTAATAAAATATAATTATTTTATTTTAAAAATGGAAAATAATTTGCTTAAGTCAAAGTGTTATGAGGAAAATAATATGCTCTTATTTTTATAATATAAAAGATAAGTCTTTACATGTGATTTTTAATACTTTTGAGCTATAAGGTGAACTATATATTTAAAAAAAAAAAACTTTCAACTAAGAGTGCATTAATGTTATATGGGAAAGTATACATTAAATAAATTTTAATAACATTTTAATTAAAGATAATAGATTTATAAGCTAAATGGTGGTTTGTGAGTTCCTAATCTTAAATGATAGTGTCCCTTTCTTCCTGTATCGGCTAAACTAATTGAATTTTATAATGTTATTTTCTATGATACTTGAAATTTAATGTCCAAAATATATATTCGAAATTTAATATCAAAAATACCCATTTTAGTTAGAATTTTAAAGTAGACCCCTTTATCACCCATTTGATTTAGCCAATATTATTTTTTATCACCGACATTAAATACGCAATTTTAATTATCTATTTTTATCGGATATCCTTTTAAATTGCTCCATTTCAAATTAGCCTTCGGCTTCCTCCAACAACCAAATTAGGGCAACAACTAGATCTACCGTTGCATACGTCACAATTGTTGATAGCCGGAACAGTGACACTGACGACCAATTCCGACTCCGTTTCTGGTGGCTGAGGATCGGTGCTCGAGATTTTCTCAGACAGTTATGCCAAGGAATTAGTGTTTTTTCTCTTACACTTAAATTGATTAGTTAAGATCTATATTAAAAGATGAGGGACGTATTTGTTTCCCATGAACAAAACAAATCTTATTGTGTAGATTATTGTATAGCTTTGCATTTTCTAAAACTACATGGTGTTTGGCATAATAAATTTTTGAAGAGATGGATTTTTGAATAATTTTTTGAAGATTTTTTTTTTTTTTGGATTTAGAAAGCTTTCTAAGATAACTTTTCGGGTAAATTGTCAAAAAATTTACAATTTTACCCCTCTTTTAAACCTTTAACAATATGCACATTTTTGTATTTTTTGACTTTTTGATAAATCTACCTCTTTGCCGAAAATTTATTCTCACCGAACAGGGCCTTAATAGACCAATTCTCTTAACACACCATATACATTTTCTAACTAATCTTTAGTTTATAATATTTAAATAAAAATAGAAAGAAAAAACATAGAGATTCTGATAATATTTCAATTTTTCTCAGGTATCTTAATGTTGATGAAGTGAGAAGACACATGGATCTAATTATAATGTAGTTGGACTGACCATTGACCCAATTAGTATCATATTACACTTGGCATTAATTAATTAAGACGTGCCATTCGACATCAAATTTCGGCATAAATAAAGTTACTTATGCAAAAATAGAAACTATTGTAAAGTACAGACTTTAAATTTATGTAAATTTTACTCATAACTTCATAATATTTTTAAAAAATTTTTGACCTAGATTATATATATATATATATATATATATATATATATATATATATATATATATATATATATATATATATATATATATATATGTGAACTTGACAATTGACAACATATATTAAAGCGGACTAGCTAGTGTTGAAGATATAAGTTCCCACATCGAGATTAGTGGATATTCCGAACCTAGTATATAAGGTCAGGGATTACTCGTCCTATTACCAGTTGATTTTAGGATGAAACCTCACCGGGTTTATGTGCTGGACTTGAGTCTAACATGCATGTGCGCTCGTATGCGCACAACCTCCGCTCTACGGTCCGTCTGTATCGGACTTTGACATGGTATTAGTGACATGTTGAAGAAAGTTGTGGACAATCCGAACCTAGTATATAAGGTCGGTGAGCTACTCCTCATATTGCCAATTGATTTTAGGATGGAACTTCCCAGGCTTATGTGTTGAACTTGGGCCTAACGGGCATGTGTGCTCGTATGCACATGACCCCCGCTCTACGGTCCGCATGTATCGGACTTTAACAGTTAGTTCACTCAACCGTGATCATTTTTAGTCTAGATCCCCGATCAATGTATCAAGGCCGACATATCAAGTTAGTCAGGACCCAAGTTCGATTCGCTCTTGTACCATATGAAATTTCGATTGGTCAAAAAAACGTACGATTTTGCACAATGTTCAATCTATCGAACATACACGTTACTTCCAAACCTAACACGTAAGTGTTTTATAGTTTTAACCTAAAACCAATCGACAACACCATTAGAACGTCGACTTTACATACAATACCGCAAGTTTGTTTACCGTGGATGATGTACCATAGTTTTTAGGGTTTAAATTAAGTTCAAATTACATGGTAAGGGATGAAGTAGTGGAACATCACATGCACATTACTATTCAAGTTGTAATTTTATAAGCAAACATCTTTTCTCAATTGTTGTGCATTTTATTATTTTCATCAAAAGACGAGTGTTACTCATATCTTATTAATGTATGACATTTGTTTTTAATCTTAAATAATTACTAGAGATAATCAATATGAAGTATAGTACAATTATATCATTCATTTAAGCTCACCCATGTAAAAAATTATTAATCTTTTTAATCTTATGGTTAAAAAATAAACCAAAACCTTGGAGCCAATTATAATTACCCACGTAGAAGGTGAAATTGGAGGTTTAATAATTTTCCCTCAATTAGTGAGAGTAATTTGCAATATTTAAATATATTTACCAATATTTAAATAAGTGCCTAGTAAGAAGTTGAGAATTACGAAATGAGCCACACACCATCATCCAAATTCCAAGAAATGGAAACTTGTAAGCCAAGATATTTACTCTCTCTTACGTGACCTCGATGCATGTAATCTTATCACCATTCATCTAGTTCGTCGACCTTAATAGAGTCGTTCGGTAGAGAGATGAAATTATTCGGAAATATAGTTTTTTGGATTCTGATAATCCAACTTGAGTTGAATTTAAAAAAAAGTCGAATAACCTTATGAAATCATCATCTTGAATAATTTCTGATAACTCCGATAATTTCCTGCTACCAAACGTGCCCTTTATCAAACACTCTTTCAGATATTCAATGCAATTAAGAAAAAAACCGCACATTATAAAATAAAAATAAAATGTGTAATATATATTAATGTACAATAATAATTCATGTCTTAAAAACTTTGTATATTAGACTGCATAATTGTTTATGGCGAATCTTCATTTTTCCGGTATTTTTTAAAATGGAAAGGAATTTGGACTCGAAACAAGTCACACAAAATTGAAATCAAAGATGAAGACATAAAACACGTTAACGAATATGAGACAAGCACGAGAGGGAAATGAAAGATATCAGAACAAAGAAAAACGCAAAAATATATTGTCCGGAGAAAGTAGACATGAGTAATCATAATGGAATTCTCATATTTGGACTTGATCGAGCATCAAGTTTCAATTACACATTCACAACCCTTCCAATCAAACGCATTCGATACTCGAACACCAAATCACAGGACTCATAGAATCAAAACACGAGAATTTTTCAAAAAATTTTGTAACTTACCCTTTGATTCTAAACAAGTTGTACTAAACTCAACTTTCATGAATAATTTCTTTCTTAATGATTATTTATTGTGATTATCTTAGATTGTTCTTGTACTTCAATCACCCAAGACATTCATCTAGCCGGGGATGTTTACGTGTGTTAATTAGGTGAGGGCTTCTAGAAAACGACGTCGTCTTGAAGTGTAAATGAAGCTTCACATTGGTAGAAGTATGAGATTGTGTGCGCATAGGTAAACATGGTTCACTCATACCCTCTATTATTGGAGCAATTCTCATTTTTTATTTGGGTGATTGCAATTCTCAAGAAGGATAATATATGGAGTATAATGTAGCATTGAATGTGATTCTTACACTTTCTATACATCTTTTTTTCTGTTTTTTCCTTACTGCAAATTAGTTCGATATACTAGAGTTGTCGTATTGAAAATCGACAGACAGATTAACTGTTATTTTAGGCCAAAAATATGACGGTTAAGTGTAGAAAACAAAGTGTAGTTAGATATGTGTTTTCTTTAGGAAGAGACAATAAATTTCTCATATGAAAATTTTAAAAATATACCAAATTAAGTAATTTGGATATATGACTCTCAAAATGGAAGCTGCATGCAGAAACTAGCTACATAAGTACGAGAACATACGACTCTCAAAGTGAAAATTAATTACGCATACGGCTCCTAAAGTGAAAATCAATAACTCACATGACTTCCACCGTGGAAATCGGGATGAATTTCAAGTTTTAATTTAGAAGAGACAATTTACGTTCCACAACCATATGCGTAAATGAGTTTTGTCCTCAACCCCCGGATGCGTATCATTGGCTTTGTTAACGGCTTCTATTTCAAAGACCATGTGCCTAATTGAACGGTTGACTATTTCTATTTCAGAGCTCATACTCATAATTGACATAATCCTGAAATTAGGAAGACGATTAAATAAAATATATGTGTTCGTTTGAAATCCCCTGAAAATAATAAACTAAAAAATAAAAAAACGAGCTCGGATATCATGCCTGCCAGTGCACATGCCCCGATCCGGAATTGATCGTCTACTTGTATACACGACCTTGATCACCAATATTCGACCTTAATACTTGTATATTTATTACTACCCAATCCGGACGTAGATCGGCAAAGCCGATCGAACCGGGTGTTCTAATTACCTCTTCGAAAACAAAAATACGTGATCAATGAGCTAACATGCGATTGCAAAAGAGATTTGGTTATGATTAAAGGCTTTTATAAATTATATTAGCAAACAAAATCACATCACTCTTTTCTAAGCAAATCAAGCCAACTATGAAGATATGTCATGATCTAAGATGTTCATTCCACCTTGTCTTTCCCAATAAATGATTCTATAGATCCTTCAAAATCCATACTTTTTGGTTTCAATTAAGCCTAATTAATCAACCTAATTAGCATAAACATAAAACTATGGTTCGTATCATCAAAATATGTTGGTGTTAATTATGAGATATGTGATATTCTCTAATCAATATAAGTATTTCTTAATCAAATTAAAATACATTATAATATTCACCTAAAATCATAATGCATCATAATTTAGAATCCAATTATGATCAAATGTAATATAATCAATATGTTTTTATAAGAAAAACTTGTTATATGACTCAAGTTAAAAAGTTACTCGAGCTTGTCTCATAAAAAACTTGACTCGAACTAAACAAGCCGAACTCACGTAGAAAATAAAAAGGATAGCATACCTAATATATAAGGATGATGAGCTACTTCTCTTCTACATATCCTATTGTTTAAATTCCAAAATATATACACATTTTTAAACTCATTCTAAACGAGTTGAACAAGAACTCGAATCTTCTTCCACAAAAGCATAATGTTCATAATCTTGTGCAAATTTACTTAAGAATTTCATTATTATATCTCATTTCTTTTATATTTCATTAGTGAATTGTCAAAACTTTGGGATATGCAGCCGCCTAGTGCGAAACCCTAACTGAAGAACATTTTTTATTTTACTGAAACTTGACGAGTTGAACAGCGCAGTGCAGCACTGCAACTCGTGATATTGGACTGCACAAATTCCCAATTTTATAATAAAATATGGTATTTTAATTTCAACTTATATTCTTGTTCATATCTTCAAGCATACCTCTTTAGAAGCAAACATTAAAAACAGGAAATCAATCAATTATCCTCTGTAATATAGTTTATTTTCTAGTAGTATTTGTTCTAAATAGCAAGAATTGGACTCTACCGCCGTTACGGAAATGGAATAGAAATGAATCTAGTCCATATGTTTACGTTATTCATGAATATTTTTTGAAATCATTCCTTGTGCTTGCATGCAAAATGTAATTGTTTCGCCCATTTTGTTTCCCTATTGGCTATCAACACTAATCAAATTTTACTACAATTACTTAAAATCACATGAAATGATTCCATAAAATTTCATGAATAATGACATACATATGGACTAAATTCGTTACATTCCGTTTCCGTTTCTGGAGGTTTAATCAGTTATTTTTGTAAATCATATAGTTCAACGATTAGACTATTAGGCGTCTATGTAAAAGACATGTAATAACACCTAATATAACGTCAATAGATGGATAAATACTGAAACTATAGAGAAAAAATATACGAAAAAATTAGTTTAAGATTATAAGCTTTCATACCTAAAGTCGAGAGGTCGTAAACCTTTCCGTGAGTTACTCTTCTTATTAGTTGGATGAAACTTCACTGAGCTTGTGTACTGGACTCACACTTAACACACTGTCCATTGACTTTGACAAAGATAAATGAAACGTGACCAATGATTTAAGAAGTTTAATAAAAATTCAAACAAATCAATTCAAGTAAGGACATACGTCTATGAGGTGACATTTCTTGATTAACCCTGAAAAATAGATCAAAATTGATTATTGTTAGTAAAAAGGATTTCAAATCAGACTGATTAAGTTAAAAATGCAGGTTAATAAGCTTGACCAGTGGTTTACATGTTGATGATAAGAATTTATCAGCTTTGACACTTTGGTCATTCCAAACATAGTACGGTAAAATAGACATAGGTCCTAAACCTAAACCGGCGGTTTAACTGCCGGTTTAAACCTATACCTAAACCGGTGACTGCCGGTTTGACGGTTTAGCCAAACCGGACCATGTCTATGGTAAAATGCTAATACAAAAGAATCATCATTGTGAATCATAGGGGTGATTGTATTTTCAGGTGAAATAAGCTTCCTGCAATCTTGATTCTGAAACTTTTCTATTTTTGAGATTTTTTTTTTCTCTCTAGAACATGTCAATTTGTCAGTGAAAAGAAGCATCTTTCTTTGTAAAAGTCCACAGACTAACATTAACATCACATGCTTCCCTCGTGCTGCTCTCATGGCCATTCAACTCTTATTTAAACCTTCTTCCATCCCTTCATTTTCCTTGCAAACACATTCCAACTCTTTCTGCAAAATCCTTTCTTCAACATTGTATCCTTTCCTTCTTGACAGACTAAAAAAAACTCGAATTTCGAATCTTGAATCTTCATTCTAGAAAAACCCAGTTCAAGAAAGCTATTTTCATGGCTATTCCTACTTCTACTCATACTCTCTACAAGCAAAAAACCATTTCCACCCTCAATCATGAGGATTTGTTCCTTGCTCGGAAATGCACATGGGTTAATGGTCCGGTTATTGTGGGTGCAGGTCCGTCGGGTCTAGCTGTGGCTGCAGGGCTCAAGGAGAAGGGTGTGCCCTTCATTATCCTTGAAAGAGCCAACTGCATTGCCTCTCTATGGCAAAACCGAACCTATGACCGACTTAAACTACACTTACCTAAGCAATTTTGCCAACTTCCTAACTTCCCGTTCCCAGACGAGTTTCCTGAGTATCCTTCCAAGGACCAATTTATAGAGTACTTGGAGAGCTATGCTAAGAACTTTGATATTCAACCTCAGTTCAATGAGTCAGTGCAAACTGCAAAGTATGACGAGACTTGCGGGCTATGGAGGATCAAGACTCTCTCGGGTAAGGAAGATGACCCGTGTGGCGTAAAGGAGGTTGAGTACATTTGTAGGTGGATTGTGGTGGCTACAGGAGAGAATGCTGAGAAGGTTGTTCCTAAGTTTTTCGGGTTGCATGATTTCGGTGGAGATGTTATTCATGCATGTGAGTATAAATCTGGCGAGAAGTATAGAGGAAAGAAGGTTTTGGTTGTTGGATGTGGGAATTCTGGCATGGAAGTTTCTCTCGATCTCTGCAACTACAATGCCTTACCAACTATGGTTGTTCGAAGCTCGGTAAGCGAGGTTTTTTCCGTAAAGTTTTACTCTTAGGCTTGAATGCGGGTTTTTTGTTGATTTGTTTTTCGGGTTTTTTACAGGTTCATGTCTTGCCTAGGGAGATTCTGGGGAGATCTACATTCGAATTGGCAGTGACAATGATGACCTATTTCCCTCTTTGGCTTGTGGACAAGATACTGATCACACTTTCACAGATAATTCTTGGGAATACAGACAAATATGGAGTGAAGAGGCCGGAAATGGGCCCACTAGAGCTGAAGAACTCGGAAGGGAAGACCCCGGTGCTTGATCTCGGTACCCTAGCGAAAATCAGATCGGGTCATATTAAGGTGGTTCCCGGAATCAAGAGGTTTGCCCGTGGTCGAGTTGAGCTTCTAAATGGAGATGTTCTTGAGGTTGACTCGGTCATTCTTGCCACAGGCTACCGCAGCAATGTGCCTTCATGGCTTAAGGTAAAGACAATTCTTACAGTATGATAACTGTCATGTGGGGAGTAAATTTATTTGACAGTTAAGGAAGTTGGGTTTTTATACTGTGTAATATGATTCTGAATTTAACTCTATCAACAACCCTGCATCTATCTTATGATATAAAGCATGCCCCACAAATAAACATCGTTTTCACTAACAAAACCCGGATTTTACGGGAATGTCGAACAACAATGTAGTATAGAATCCTCTTTTTCGCTCCTCTACAACAGATCTGAGTTGTCCAGAACTAAGACAAGGAGAACACTCATGTCTGGATGCTTAACAACATAGCATTATTAAGTAAATGGTTAATGTAAGCTTAAGCTGTTCTGTTTGATTCTGTCTGGGTTTTAATTAGGAAGTTATTAGATTCATAGACTTATTTGTATTTGGAATGACTTAATATTCAAGTTACTTGATTCTGAAGCTTGTTTTTTATTCTCAGGAATGCCAGGAAAGTGAATTCTTTTCCAAAAACGGGTTTCCAAAAGCCCCATTCCCGAACGGATGGAAGGGAAAAGCCGGGCTTTATGCAGTTGGGTTCACAAGGAGAGGGCTATCAGGTGCATCTGAAGATGCCATGAAAGTAGCAGAAGATATCAGCAGAATCTGGAAAGAGGAGACCGGAAAGAAGAAGAACCACCAACCTAGAGCACCTGGTGCTTGTCACAGGAGATGCATATCACAACAATTCTAAGGGGTTAAAAGAAGATTACAAGATCTCCTGTTCAAATCCTAATCACTTCAAATTTCTCTCTCTTTTTTTTTTTTTGTTTTTTGTTGGTCAGTCAAAAGCTTGATTAGAAGGTTACAAAAAGAACATACAGCTAAGAGAGAACTCAGAAGCCCTCTTCAAAGTAAAAAGGATAACTGAAAAAAGTCCCAAAAATTATGTAATAGATTTTGGGCATTTTGTATAGAGGAAGAAGAGGCTTTTGCACTTTTTTCCCCTTTTACCCTCACTTCTGGCTACTGTGAAATATGATGCTGTAATGTAAGAACAACAATCCAGTTAAATAAAAAAGGATTCTCTCTATGACTCTATCCAAATGTATCATATGCTCTACACAAAATCCTCAAGGGATTATATATTTATATTTGGTCCACCAATTCATTAATGAAACTTATGGGCTTTCTCTTCAGACCATGGCCCACCAAATGGACCCTTGTGGTAATAATGGACCCCACCTCTCTAAGGTCACTCAATTCTTTATAACCTAAGAGAGAGAATAAAATTGTACATTCTCATGTCAACATGTTATTTTAAGCTCTTGCACATGGAGATAGCCCACAAGAAAAGACTTCAAATTTCATCTCCTCTATTGACAATTCAAGTGCATATAAATTACTTTATCATAAGGGAACTGTCAATTCAGCAATAAAGCCTGTTTGATTCAGCTATCAGTTCCTTGTTTTCGGTTTCATTTTTGAGTTGTCAATGTTGTAATTATAAGTAAACAAAAACTCTTCAAAACTATGAGATCGGTACCAAACAAATCCATCTAAATGATATCCAATACACACCCTTATCCAATCTATCCATCAACCTGTAGTCTCTCTACCAAGTCTTGGTGTAAGAGGTTTCATCTTGATACCAATATGGACATCAATATGATATTCCTGATATTTTGGGGGTACGGATATCAGGAAATGATCTAATACCTATATCTTGATACCCGTATGATATCCAGAAATGGATACCAAACCAGCCTCCAAATACTTCTATTAACATTTGTTTATGCAAGCAGGACTCTTTTCAGATCCATGTGTTCAGATCATGCTATCTACAGCTAAATATCTGTCATAAATAACAATACTGACCCAGTATCTTATCCTAAAATAAGCTGAATTGAAAGAACTGGTATTCTCGAAACAAGGGAAAATGATCTTGTTTTATCGCCTTGTCAAATCAACAAAAAGGACATCTACTGACAATTATCAAGAATGAAACAAGGAAACAGGCGCAGCAAAGAGCAATGTGGAAATAAAGAGCACCCATATGAAGCCCATACTGTTGACTCCTATAGGCAAAAGAGCACCTTCTCTGTATCATTTAGAATCACTTCACCACCACACACTTAAACTCTTGCTAGAAAAATATGTTCTTCAATCTTGGTGGTAAAATTAACTTCAAGTTGTTTAAGCCACAGTTTTTTTGCACCTGAGCCTCATGTGAGAACTTATAGCTTAGACATAAAACTAACAACCACATTTTTGTCTTCGAGTATTAAGATCTCTGACGTTTTTATGGGCTTGCAGCCTCTCCACTAGACATCATTCTAACCACACAGAAAATATTACACATGGGTTGGGCTCTACGAGGAATCCCCTCTCTGCATAAAACACATGGGTTGGCTTCTAATAATTTCTTTTAGACTCTAGTGTTCATGCATCACACAAGTAACCATCTTAGAAGAACCGAAAATATTGAGTATCTGAAATTAACACTGTTGAGATGAGAAGATTACGGCAAAGCAGCCTTGCAGGAAAGATAGGTTTAAAACAGATGAAAAATAATTTTGCATTACCAAATTTCTCACCCAGAAAAATATTCTAATAAGGCCCAGACATAACAACAGCAACTTGACCACATTGACTGATTCATTCTTTTCACTAACATAATTTTAGCCTATTGAAACCACAACTAGATGCTAGATTATGTAACACTGAGCTAAAAGACGGACTCACAATATATTTTCGGAAGATGGAAAAGCCTGGTGTAGATCATCATCAACATCATCATCTTCCATGAATATTGTTGGACAGCATTTGATCTATTTCACCATTCTGATTGTATGAGTCAACAATTTTCTTTGCATATAAAGGCAAGTGTTTAGCAGCCCTGTATTGACAGATTTTAATAGTATCAGGGACATACATAAAGGAGAAGAGGCTAAAAGAAGTGGAAAAGACAGAATATCTTACCTTTCTCTGCTCCATGCACGATTGACATGCAAATAGTTACGAATTGTGTGATAATCAAGCGAATAGCGGGCAAACTCCAGGCCTTTTGGGCCAATCTGAGCAAAAAGAGTAACAAGTCATATTTAGTTAACATGATAATTAGCAAGTCTTAAATATGGATTGCAAGCAGGGTACTCACGAGGTTTAGGATATATGCTATCAGATTTCCGACAAACCTTGGTGCTGGCTGAGAAGGACCTCTACCTGAGAAGTAAAAGTTTACTCCACTCAACATCTAAGAAGGAAAGTTAGCATGAAGAATGAAAAAAAAAAAAACTGGAATCAGATAAAGGTGCTGAAGAAAACAATAACCAATATTCATCTAGAAGTTTTACGAATATGGGAGCATTAGCAAGATTTTAGGAGGAGACAAGACCATGAACATATGAACATCACATACACAGCTTAATACAATGTTCAAAGAAGGCTTATAGATTTATTTGTTCATGTATACATAATCCAGGTAAACAAGATGAATAAGAACATTCAAGTATTTTGAAGAGAGACAAGCAGTCAAGTGAGTGTTGTTATCAGCAAAATCAAGGTAATTTATCTGATTTAATGGAATTTTAATAAATGGTTGAAACCTATATTACAAGGGAAAGATCAATTATTTATAACTCCTAGCCTAAACAGTGCAAATCCCACCAATTAGTCTAATACTTTCCCAAGCTTCTGGAAGTGGACAGTTTAAGAAAATAGAGGAAAAGTGAAATCTTAGCAAAAGGTTATGCTCATAAGAAACTTTACAAATTAAAATTGCAAAGAGGATGGCATGTAGCTCCTCATCATGATAAAGAATCGCATACCTAATTTTGCAGCATCATCTGCTTTAACAGTTTCAATAACAAATGGACGCCTATTACCCTGAAACAGAATTTTGTTAATCATAAAATGGTAAAGAAAATACTATGATCTGAGCTAGAAGAAGAAAAAAAAAGCAGATTACAAGACAAGACTCACGCTGCTAACAGTTGGTGTAACCTCCAAAAGGTTCTCAATCAAGCTCAACATTTCTTTGCCACGTTCATTTCTTCAGCATTAAAGAAACAACCAAACATGTCACGAATTCAGATATATGGGCAGCTGACAGCAAAGTATGTTTTTTCATGAAAATAAGGAGTGAGTCTATGTAGTATTATTGAAGATTAAGCACAATTTACCTAACTGTGATGTATTGTGGATGTTGTGTCATGCTGACTCCAGCATACTTTGGAACTCCCATGTAACCTATCACCATATCCTGAAATCAGAAAAGAAGTGTAACCAAATTTAAAAAGTTTAAACTCAGCATTATCCAGACAAGCACGACAAGATAAATAAGCAACAATATAATCAGCGCAATACTGGAATAGGTAAAAAGGTTCTTACCGCCAATGCATTTGTGTAGTCAAAACAGCTGCAGTTAAACGTAGAGGAATAAACGCATTAGATAGTCCCTGTAGCATTATGGAATTACTGCTTGTCTATACAATCCTTTTCATGAAAGATTTGTACAATGCTTGTTCAAATCTCATTACAAAAATTACTTATGATGCAGGCTACTTAGCTTATCAAATAAATGAGAAATAGAAGGTATTCCATGGTTGCAGTAAATGCACGCAGCTACAGTTGTTTATTACATTTTCACAAGACTTACTTAGGCTTTCGTTTACAAATTATCATTTCAATCCTCAAATGGAAGGAAAGGAAAAAAAGACCGATGTTACCTATAGCAAGATGGGGCAATGACATCAACTAAGTCATTTGCTGGCAGACAAAAGTAAGGAACCTGTTTCAAGTCAAAATAGAACATTTAAATAAGGAAAAAACAAATCTAAGATAGGCTTGTATAATTTGGGAATTTGAACATGAACAAAAAGCTTTTAAGCTTTTAGATACACACACCTCTTCAATGTGACCATCTAGATGCTTCAAATGGACCTATTAAAATCGTATTAGTATGGCACATATCCTCATCATTTGTGAATCTCATAGGCACAGAGGAATAGGAAAAAAGTGCTAATCATGATTCCAAAAGGGAAAAAAAAAAGAAGAAAAGTAAAACTGTAAAAGGGAGCAACAATGTATTGAAAAGATTAGGCATGGACCTTGTAATCTTGCATAAATTCATAATGCAAAACTGTTTCTGGGTCGCTGCTGGCTGCCCTGAGAAATTTATCGAGTCCCTCTCGAGTTCCATTATCCACTGATTACAGAAAGAGAAAAAAGGACTTATTTATCATCGTGCAATTTTCAAATCACATTCGGGAAATAATACATCTCGTTAATACTCCCACAAAACACTGCAGTAAGCAGTCTATGTCATTTTATAGTGTCTTACTGAGGGCATATCAGCTTCATTTTAGTAATGGAATATAGTTAACCAGACAAAGATATATATAAAGATAAAATGAAATACAAACTGAATAAACTTATCCAATTACCACAGTTTGTGCCAAGAACATAAAGTTTCTCCAAATTCAAATATTTCTCCACTGATCTTAATGCTGCAAACAATTATCCTGCATCACAATAGTGCAAGTCACAACAAGGAAACAAAAGGAGATCAGAACCTCAGAAAATAGAGCATACGATACCTTGAACTTGACAGCCTACGCCACAAAAAAGCAAGCGCTTCACACCTGCTGCCTGTTGTTAGAAATAGATAATATGGCATCATCGAGCATGCAAATGTGTCCAAGTCATGGACTCTGCGGACTATAATAGCATAAGTCATTCACAAAATTGTATGTTGTTCATTTAATTTCCTAGAGACTGTAACATTGCTTAAGGTTTTAATGACCTTTTCGTCACATATGCAATCCTGGATGCTTCATGCATCCTTCTCTAGTTTACGTTGGTTGAGTTACAAGTGGGGTAATAATGGGAAATGACGGAAACGTTAACAGCAATAAAGGTTCAACCCAAGCAATAAAAAAGTATATCCCACCTCAACCAATGCAAGTGTATCCAGATTTGGTGACAAAGTTGGCTTGACACCTTTTGCCGCAATTACTTCTTCCGGTGTCCTAGTTGAAAAATATACAGTGATAAATACCCTATCAACTTCGTGAGATACACAAGAAACCGGTTTATAAAACTAAACATCCTGGTAGTAAGAAGATCTAAGATATGATTCCGAACCTGGCCAAAACAGGCCGCGGAGTGAACCTATCTTCTGGATCACTAAAAATGGAAAAGAAACAAGCAGGTGTGTCAGTATATTAAGCAGTAAGCACTGTTGTTAGTTACATGGCCTCTAGAGCAACTCAACTGAAGTAATCACAATAACTGAAGCTACATTACACCTTTACCTCTGTACACAAATAACGGCATCGACTATGTCTGCTTTCAACATCTCTACAGCAATAGTTGTCACTATACCCGTCCATTGAGCACCTAGAATAATCAATTGAACAACAATTACTATTTACATCTAAGTCACCCTCAATATTTACATCTTTTAATCAAGCTTAAATAGCCTAAGCAGAAAAATAAGGTGCAGAAGTACTTTTAATTGACTGAAATCACTTCAAAGGCAGAACCAAAACTTGATCATAAACAGACCAAGACCAGCATGCTCTAAGAGGATAGCATAAATCAATGACTGTCATCAATCCACAATTAATATGTTTACCTTCAACAGGTTTAGTCTTACGAGCATATAGTAGCTCTTCGTACACTCCTAGATACATTTCATCCAACGAGTCCTCTTTCCTCCCTCTACCATGAACCAGCGGTTCCATATTCTACGATAAAAATAATTTTTCACTACCTTAGAAAAAGCAAAGCGAAACACTAATCCCTGAAAAGATAATTCGAAAATTCTAAGTTTATATCTGGAGGCAAACATACTTCAATTCTGGACATGCCATCGCCCAGGAATGCACAGGCTTCCTTCACATGAGCAACGTAGTAGGTATCACACAATCCGCATCGACTGAACACACAAAATTAACTACATAAGCTTAACAGATACGTAAAGAGAAATTACAAAAAATAAAATCAGCAAATATGTCACACACACACAATCTCCCCTAAATCCTAACTACAGCAAATTGTAAAGGATCAAATGAAGTGACAAATTTTGCATCAAGTACGGGAGGATCACTTATAAACTGTGACAAATTTGAAGCAGAAATTCAAATTTGTAAAGATTAAATGAACCTGCAATGGTCTTTGGCGGGATATGTACCACCAGGAGGAATTGGCCTGGAACGTTCTCTCCAATCGGGTCGGATTTTCACCCGATTCGGGTTCAAATTCGAGTCGCTGACATCTGCAGCGATTTCTCATAAACACGGACCCTTGAATTTCAGCAAACTCTGCAGAGATAGAGAAAAGTACCTTTGGAAGAGCATGCAAAGATGGTGGCCGGACGGAAGGCGGAAGTGAGCGACGGCGAGAAGGCGACGAACATGGCGGTTTCAGAGTAGCGTGAGCGAGGGAGAGTGTTTGTGCGCCACAAGCTCGTTACCAGTACGAAGATTATTATCAACGGATTTTTCGGTCATATACTCATGTATTCGTGCAAGTAAGCTCGTCGTTTGAGGTTATGTTTGTTCATATACAGTATTGAAACGACGCCGTTAAGACAAATTAGGCGGTACTGTTCCGTACGACAACTTAAAAGCCATGAACCAATAACTGAACCGAATAGACTTGGTTTGATTCGAGTGGACCGAACCGGTTCGGATTCCAGATCGGATTGGACCGCATTTTACTGAGCCTTTATTTGGGCCATGCCATTTCTCTAGTGGTGTCTATTCAAATTCATTCGATGCCTTCAACCGTCTCTTGAATATCGGTAACCATGTTTCGAGCGGCACTCCAACTCACCTCCAGCCAGCGCTTGGTAAGAGTACCCAATCTTTTGATTTTCGTGTCTAGATGAACTAGCTAGGTCATTTGATTCTTTCTAATTTTGTTTCTACGGTTGATATTAGACTCCGACGCACTTGAGCTGGAGCACAAACCAAATTAAATTTGAGTCTGAAATCAACTGCATTTTTAACGATCATCATAAGCGCTTTCTCTCTTTCCTCCAAAAGTTTATGTACGTACACTCTTCAGTTTGCTGTCAAATTCTCGTTTCTTTGCTTACTGTCTGTTCAAATTCTGTTGAGTTTATCCATGTTCCTCAATTTCTTTGCTGAAAGCGTAAATCGACTTTTTTTCATTCTTTTCGTTCGATGGTTTATGCTGTTTTTGTTTGTTTGTTCGTCTACTGATTTAGACTACTACTCTGTATCTTAGGTTGGAAACCATAAGATTTATTTGATCATATTCCTCTTGGAATAGCACACATAAATCTGATACAATCCTCGTCAGATGAATTATTTTCGACGTTAGGTGGAAAAACGTAGGCATATGTTAATCTGATGGGTTTCTCAATTCTCATCAAGCAAGGATTCGGAGATTTAAAAAACATTTGTTGTGGAAGTTTTGAAATTATTTATCTCCAATCATTGACAGTTCGAAAATTTGGCTTTGCTTCTTTCATTTTTGAATTAGAATTTCCCTTCCTATAGAAGCAGCAATAAGTCAATAACTAACAAAATATCTATAATTCTTGTCTTTTATCATGGTCTGTATTGTTTGCTTCTTTCAAGTGAATTTCAGAAACATGTTATTATGAACGAAAAACCTTCAACCAATTGGCTCCAAAGCAAAGTAAATTTTGACAAAACACGTTATAAGACATGGATGCAGTTTAAGGGAAATGAAACCGGGTTTGAATGGAATCATTGGGATCCTATCACTGGAAAGTTGAGGCAGATGCAGAATGGTGGGAGAGGAAGATCAAGGTAAACTCTATTCCCTCCACATATATTTGTACAAAATGAATAGAACGCAATTGAAAATTTGTAGTAATTGTGGTGTCAAACATGCTAGGAGAATTCCTTATTCGAGAAGTTTCATGCCAAGGTTGTACCACTGGCTTTAGAAAACTCATGGAAATGTGTCTTTGGCGATGATTCTGAGTCAGTAGTTGCAAAAAGTCCTGATGCTGTTGGTTGTGGAGATGATCATGTTTCATTGAATCCCGAATTCAAGAAGTTTCATGACAAGGGTGTACCATTGGCTTTAGAAATCTCATGGAAACGCGTCCTTGGCGATGATTCTGAATCAGTGGTTGCAAAAAGTCCTGATGTTGTTGATTGTGGAGATGATCATGTTTCATTGAATTCGCTTATGTTTGCATATGGTGTCTTGTATCTATCAGTGAATGATGGATTCATTGAGTGTGGTTCTGATTTGTTCTTTGCTGCTACGAAGATTTTAGATGATCGAAGTCGAGTAGGGTTCATGCTAATGGAGTCTCATGCTCCCCAACACTTGCTGTATAGCATGTTTTTTGTAACAGTTTAGGTGCTTGTCATATTACTAATTGGTTTGTTAACCTTTTTGGGTTCTTCTCTTTGTAGTTGTCTGTGGTGTTGAGTTATCTCAGTTTATGTATTCTATAGTTTTTTGTGTTATTTGTCAAACATGGACAAGGCCTTAAGGCCAACTTAGCAAAATGGGTATTTGGATCCACCTACCAAGCAAGTTCAGTTTGGGAGTTTTCCAGTATTTTTTTTTGAAAGGTTAATTAGAGCACCCGGTTCGATCGGCAGAACCGGCTTTGCCGATCTACGTCCGGATCGGGTACTAAATCGTGACCCATTGCTGGGGGATACCCTCCCAATACCAGTTTTTCCATACATGCTGTCGGGAGGATTCGAACTCGAATCTCCAGGCTAACCACTTAAGGAGTCTAGCGCCACATCCCACTAGACCAACTGAGTATTGGTAGTTTTCCAGTATTAAAAAAATGTAATTGTGGGTCCAATGTCTCAATCTTTCATTGTTGGTCCATTCTCTTGTAATTCTGTGATTTAAATTATATTTATTTTAAATTTTTTTGAAATAATTAGGACTAGGTTTTCTTCCAGAACCTATACAACTCAAGCACCCAACTATACAAACTATATTTCAAAATTTGTTAAAAATTTAATTAGGCATGTAAATTTTATTTTTAACTTCACTCCATTATTGAAATAAAAACCTTAAATCTTAAATGGTATGACATTGACGTGTCACCGTTAAATTACCGGATGAACACGTTACTTAAATTAGAAACAATTTGATTTACTAGGCTTTTTCTAGTTTTGTGTTTAGTAAATGTACTCCTTGAGAGAAGAGTGTGTAGAATTTGAGAATAAATACAAAAGGTTGGGGTATATTTACTTAATTGAAACATTGAAAAGCCTGGTTACTACTATAGTTTTTCAAAAAAGCCTAATTACCAAAATTGCCCCTTAAATTATTTTAATTTTATTATTTAGAATATATTTAGTTTACTATGTATCAAATATTTTTAAATATTGTAAACCTAAAATATCAAAATAAAATATAATAGATACGGTTCGCTCCCATTCGGTGTATTTGTCGAGCATGATAAAAACGTTATAATTCCCGATAATTTGCATAAATGGGCATTTTCGATCCGAGTCGAATTACGGTTCGGTTCATTTATGAACCGCCCGAGTTGTTGTCTGTGACTCTGACACTCACACGCCCTCACTCGACTCACTCCCGTAAACCCTAAACCCTAGAAGGTGCTGTTTCTAGACTCTTCTCTTCTGCTTATCTCTCTTTAAAACCTCCCTCCTTACGTTCCATTTCAATCTCTTGTTTCTTTCTCTTGATCTGCCTCATTTCCTCCATTGAATCATCTTTTATTCTCGGTAGTCATGTTTCGAGCAGCAACTAAACTCGCCTCCAGGGCTCGCACCACCAGCCGCCTGGTACGAAGATTTAACTGCAAAGTTTCTTTTTCTCTTAATCGCTATTTGCTTTTTGATATCTGGATGAACTAGGATATTTGTATGAATCGTTTCGATTTCTATATTGGAACAGTATTGAATTTGTTTGGCTGTGGATGTTGATTTAGGGTGGTTCTAGCTTGAGTTGGAGCAGAAATTATGCCGCCAAGGAAATCAAATTTGGCTCCGAAGGTCGCGCTTTGCTGCTTAGAGGTGTTGAGAGCCTTGCTGATGCTGTTAAAGTCACCATGGGTCCCAAGGTAACCTCTAACTTTGCTGTGTGTACATGATCTGTAATTTGGGAATAATTTAGACTAGTAGTGTAGTTAAATAATTGTATTAGATCCGATCTCAGTTCATCCTGTAAATTAACATGTTATATTAGTTGGAGATTTGTTAATCTGCACCTGTTAAGAAAGAAATTAGTTGGATTGATTTGTGCATTTAGGACCATTTCGTATGACTGAGAAATGTGGTGATGGCAGGGCCGTAATGTGGTGATTGAACAAAGTTTTGGTGCTCCTAAAGTGACTAAGGATGGTGTTACTGTTGCCAAGAGTGTTGAGTTCAAGGATAAAATCATGAACCTTGGCGCAAGCCTAGTTAAACAGGTTGCCAATGCTACCAATGATGTTGCGGGAGATGGTATGCTTATTCAATAGGATCTAATATCATTCCTTTTATACCCTTCAATGCATATTGTTTTGAATTTTTTTATTCGTTTGTGGGAACTAGAAGCTTATTGTAAATTGTTAATGTGCCTCTGACTTGCTAACAATGAATATATAGGTACTACCTGTGCAACTGTTCTTACTCGGGCAATATTCGCCGAAGGTTGCAAGTCAGTTGCTGCTGGAATGAATGCCATGGATCTCAGAAGAGGTATTAGCATGGCAGTTGACTCTGTAGTGACCAACTTGAAGAGTAGAGCGCGCATGATTAGTACATCAGAGGAAATTGCACAGGTTTGTTCTCTCCCTTGGTTATTATATTATTTATTTTTACTTGTCAGAAGTCATTGTATTGTGTAATTGTATATATACTGATGATGGAAGAAATTGAATTATACTGATTTAGAGCTCTGCGTTTGTAATTTATGTAGGTTGGTACCATTTCAGCCAATGGTGATAGAGAAATTGGTGAATTGATTGCTAAGGCCATGGAAAAGGTTGGCAAGGAGGGCGTGATTACCATCCAAGTAAGTTTTTTTAGTAATATACTGCCTTCAGTTTTTGTCAAGACCTTTTTAAAGAAGTCTAGGATACTTTGCTCATTTGTTTAATCCTTTGCAATTATCTGACTATTGCTTTAAATTTGCTAGGATGGCAAGACACTATACAACGAACTAGAAGTTGTTGAGGGAATGAAGCTTGACAGGGGTTACATCTCTCCATACTTCATTACCAACACAAAGACACAGAAATGTGTAAGAATCCATGTTTTACACTTCATTTAGTGCAAACTTTATAAGTTAAGGAAACAAATTTTAGTTTATATTATGCTTCTTTCAGGAATTGGAAGATCCTCTTATTCTTATCTATGAGAAGAAGATATCCAGTGTGAATGCTGTGGTGAAGGCCTTGGAGCTGGCTTTGAAGGTTGTTGGCCTGTGCTAGTCTGCTTTGACATATGTAATGTGTTTTGATGTATCTGCATAGCAAGAATGTATTTCTGAAAATCTGTCCGTTTTCTATTCAGAGGCAAAGGCCGTTGCTGATTGTGGCAGAAGATATCGACAGTGAGGCATTGGCAACTCTTATCCTCAACAAGCTCCGTGCTGGTCTTAAGGTTTGAATGGGTTATAAGCCACGATGATTATTTTGCATCTTTGGAAGAGCATCTATCTAATTGCTAATTTATGTCTAGGTTTGTGCTATTAAGGCTCCAGGATTTGGGGAGAACAGAAAGGCAAATCTGCAAGATCTTGCTACTTTGACCGGAGGAGAGGTAGGTCAAATATAAACATTTAGATCTTACATGCTTAGATCCGCACAAACAATGGGAAAATGACACCACGTTGATGCCCACAGGTAGTGAATGAAGAACTTGGAATGAACATGGAGAAGGTAGACTTTGACATGCTTGGTTCATGCAAAAAGGTCACCATATCCAAGGATGACACTGTGATCCTTGATGGAGCTGGTGACAAAAAGGCTATTGAAGAAAGAAGTGAGCAGGTAACTTGTTAGCTGCCTTTTTGTGCACTTGTTCTCTTACATGTGCTGAGAGTGACTATTTGTCGAAATCTGTCTTGTTGTTTTATAACAGATTAGGTCTGCAATTGAATTGAGCACTTCTGACTACGACAAAGAGAAGTTGCAAGAGAGGTTGGCAAAGTTGTCAGGTGGTGTTGCCGTGCTGAAGGTCTGTTGCCTTTTCCCTTTGCTTATAGTTTTAATTGGAAACATATATCTTGTTCCATTGTGGTCTAAAAGTATGACACTTTTTTTGGTTAGATTGGAGGTGCCAGTGAGGCTGAGGTTGGTGAGAAGAAAGACAGAGTCACAGACGCACTCAATGCCACAAAGGCAGCAGTAGAGGAGGGTATAGTGCCAGGTAAATTTGCTTCTAACTTTTTTGATGTTTTATTTCATCCAGTGGACACAAATCTTAGCTTCTTAGTTTTCAGGTGGTGGTGTTGCCCTTCTCTATGCCTCAAAAGAGTTGGATAAGCTTCCAACTGCTAACTTTGACCAGAAGATCGGTGTACAGATCATTCAAAATGCCCTCAAGGTCTGTATACCTTACTTACCTTGTTTTGCCAAACGCATAGATGCCTTGTTTAGTTTGCTGGTTTTAGGATGAAATTACTCAATTGATTTATAATTAGTATTATGACTTGCTAGTTGCCGAAGATCCTGTGATCTTTCATTCTCCTCAATTGTGATGTATACTTTGCAGACCCCTGTATATACAATTGCATCCAATGCCGGTGTTGAGGGAGCTGTTGTTGTTGGCAAGCTATTGGAGCAGGACAACCCTGATCTTGGTTACGATGCCGCCAAAGGTAGATCCACTTTTAATGTTCAAATTCTTGTAACTCATTGTTGATAACATGTACAAAACAATTAGGTAAACTGAAAATGATATGGTGAAGTCTGGTATAATTGACCCTTTGAAAATGTCTTAATCTAGGTTTTTGAATTCTAATACTCGATCCTTGTTGAATATTCAGGTGAATACGTAGATATGGTGAAGTCTGGTATCATTGACCCTTTGAAAGTGATCAGAACTGCTCTAGTAGATGCAGCTAGGTAAGCACATTGCAGATCTGCTTCTTTTAAACAATAAACACCATTACATAAACCCTTTGGTTTCACAACACTTGATGTCTCTGTTATGCAGTGTTTCGTCGTTGATGACAACCACTGAAGCAGTTATTGCCGATCTTCCCAAGGAAGACAACGAAGGTCCAGCAATGGGCGGTGGCGGTATGGGTGGCATGGGTGGTTTCTAAGGATAACACCATACCACCATTTTTATTAGGTTTCTTTGGTTTGTCTCTTGTTTTCAAGAGCCATTATTTCAATGTAAAACATCCAAGTTTTTGGGAAAACCTGCGTGATGCAGGTGTGAAGAGAAACTGTATTCTGATTTTTCTGAGGCAAGGCAAAAAGAAACGTTTCTTTTTAACATAACTTTTGAACCCAATACTTTTACAACTGGACTGGATCGTGTTTTTATGGTCCGGTTTGTGGTTTTTGTTTTTGCCATTTTCAGTTACGGTTTGCTCCCGGTCTAGAATTGGAAAACCGGTGGACCCGGTTGGATCCCAAATATATTGAAAATCAAGACAGTTGAGACAATTTCCTAACATATAAATTGATGCAGGAAGCGAGGAAATCCAGTTCAAACCTAAATTCGGACCTGATCATAACGGTCCAAGACTAGACCGATCCAACCGGGTCCAATCCTGGATCGGTCTAAATTCGGACCGGATCAAGACAGTCCTAGATCGGTCTAAATTCGGACCGGATCAAGACAGTTGAGACAATCTCCTCACATATAAATTGAATTTAGACCGGATCAAGACAGTCCTGGATCGGTCTAAATTCGGACCGGATCAAGACAGTCGAGACAATTTCTTCACATTTAAAATAATACAGGAAGCGAGGAATTCCAGTTAAAACCTAAATTCGGACCGAATCATAATCATAATGGTCCAATCCTGGATCGGTCTAGTCTCGAATCAGTCTACAGTTTGAGTTTGCCAATGCACAAACCTACACACTGCCGCTTATAAAACGCATTTTTAGTGACTTTAGAGATTTACATTAATGTTTTTGAAGATTTAAAAAATAGGGTGCGAAAATTGAAAAAAGATAATTAAAAATAATAAAGATTTAACACTAAATATTTATATATCCCGGCTCTATCTATTTAAATATAATGTAATAAATTTTATATAATAAGATCTATTCAATAATACCATAATACTTAAAACTAATAAAATTATACACATATATGTACTGGTAGATGTTCTGATTGTTTTTTCTATAATTAATATCCTCATTTATTTTTTAAGCTTATTTAGATTTAATATTTAACATATTAGCCTGGACCAGTTTTTATTGATTTTAAATTTTTAATGTACAATAATTGTCCTGTTTCTTGCATGCATTAGTCTCTTCATACTCATACAATTTACAGTAATCATAAGTCATAACATAAAAATGTGAACCCTAAACTCTTAAGACCGGACCGTAAAATCCGGTCCGGTTTGGTGAAAATAAAACCATTCACATGAACACCGAAATGAAGGTCCAATGCAAATCTAAGTTAGAACTAAACTTAGACCTGGTCTCTTCATCAACCTATCCACATACACTTTTCTCACTTCATCTGCTTCATCCCATCTGTTATTAGAAGCATAAAAATTCGACAACAGTTTATGATACCCACAATTCCGAGGTGCGATTTCCGATAACTTCTCCCCAGCAACTTCACCAAGCTCTGTGTTCATATTCATCCTACAACCATCCAAAAGTGCTGCCCAGATGGTATCAGCTTTCAGATTCTTGGAAAGCCCGTTCGTTACTAGTCGGTACGCGTCTTCTAATCTCCCAGCCCGGCCAAACAAGTCTATGATACAAGTCCAATGCTCGTGGCTCGGGTTTATCTTGTATCTGTTCATCATCAGATCAAAGTACCTGCATCCTTCCTCTATTAGCCCTGAATGGCTGCAAGCAGAAAGCAAAGAAATGAATGTGATTGAATTCGGTTTGTACTCGTCTCCTTCTTCCATTTGAGCTAGAAGCTCACATGCTTTTGTTCCTTCACCATTCATGCCATAACCCGCGATCAAGATATTCCAAGAGCACTGATCTCGAGTATGACCCATTTGCAGAAACAGCATTTTTCCGGATTCTATCATGCCATTCTTAGCATATGCATCAATCAATGAGTTCATGACTAATGTATCAGCCTCAAAGCCGAGTTTTAGTAACAAAGAATGAGAGATACTAACCGCGAGACTGCTGCATACGGTTGCAGAAGCTTGAATTATGGTTAAGAATGTTACTGCATCGGGTTTAAGCTTGTTTTCAAAGAGTAATTGTGTAAACAATCTCATAGCAGTTTTGGTGTCACCGGATTTTGCAAACCCGGAAATCATTGTGTTCCATGAGATGATGTTTTTCAATGGCATTAAACTGAATACCTTTTGTGAGTTTTCAAGAGAGTCACATCTCATATACATGTCTATTGTGGCATTTTCCACATCAAGGTTTGCGGAAAATCCTTTCGAAAGGCTATAGCCGTGAGCCATGCTCGCTTGCTGAAGATTTCCAAGTCCGCCACATAAACGAAGAACTGCCAAGACAGTAACAGCATCAGGAGAGCTTCCACTTTGAATCATCTTAATGAAATTCAGCAAGCCAGTCTCAGATTGATGATCTACGAAAAACGCTCCAATAAGAGCGTTCCAGGTTGCTACATTAGGATTGTTAATGCAAGCAAACAAGGAAAGAGCTGCAGTTGTATCAGAGCATTTCCCGTATGCATCCACCATTGTTGTTCCTAAAACTACATCCTCCCCTATCTCAAATCCTTTCTTTATGATAAGGGTATGGACTGACTCGATTGCTTCTAGGTTTCCGAGTGCAGAGTATGCAGGTAAAGCATATGTGAAAGTTACTGCATCAGGTTTGAAATCTGAGCTAACCATATCTTTGAAGAGCTTTACAACATCTTGATAGTATCCATTTTGAGAGTATCCAAACATCAACGAATTCCATGATACCAAAGTTTTTCGAAATGAACCTTCTTTAAATGCTGCCTCAGCAAACTCAATAGAGTTGCACTTTGCATACATGTTGACAATAGCAGTTCCTAACCGGGAGTCAGACAGAAGCGCCGTTTTAATTAAGCGTCCATGAAGACTCTTGCCCTGCTCAAGGTTACCGGCATCTCCACAAGCCGAAACCAATCCTAGAAAGGTTACCATACTGGGAGAAACATTTTGATCTTCCTTCATCAACTGGAAAATTTTGAATGCTTCCACAGAATTCCTACTCTGAGCATACCCAGTTATGATCGAGTTCCAGGTCACAACGTCTTTGTTTGGCATGGAATCGAATGCACAGCGTGCCAAATCCAACCGTCCTATCCTAGTGTACATTGAAATCAATGAGTTTCCAACAACCACATTTTCATCAAGTTTACTCTCTCTAACAAAACTATGAACCCACATCCCTTTGTCCAACCTCTTTAACTCACCACAAGCCATACTTGCAAAACAAATGGATTCCAAAGATGGCGAAAAACCTGACTCTAACATTAATTCAAACACATACAAAACCAACTCATACAATCCACCAGTACCAAAGCAACAGATTCCAGAGTTACATAGCTCCTCATTTTTCACATGCATTTCATCAAACACCTGGAGAGCATCATTCTTATTCCCAAGTTTCACATACGTTCTCATCAATCCAACATCGATACCAACCCAGTTCACAAAACCTAATTTTATCAATTGTCCATGTAGTCCTAACCCAAAACCAAATTGCGAAAGACAGACACATGATCGGAACAAAGAAGGGAACACAAAAGCGTTGTGTTGGGATACAAAACCAGAGAATTGGGTTCTCCTGAAGAGGAAAAGAGATTGCAAGTGCTTTCTACTTTCGAAGAAGACTTTGTGCAGGGAATTTAAGATGAGAGGGTAGTATATTTGATCGGATTCAGAGGAGAAACATCTAGGGGTTTGAGAGAGTGGGAGAGTGGAAAAGAAGGAAAGAAGATGGTTCAATGGAAGATGAAATCCAGAGGGTAAGAATTGCGACTTGGGGTTTTTTAGATGGTGAAGAAGCATCAGAACTGGTTTCGTCTTAGATACATCGATGATGATTTACACGTGTTTCTTTCCGAGCCTTCACCATGGTGTTTCTTTCCGAGCCTTCACCATGGATCATTTATGATAACAATAATATCTATTCAGTTGTAGATTTAATTGTTAGAGTGAAGATATGATTGATTAGTAGATTGTTAGTATGTATCTCAACAGATCTAGGGCTTCCTAGAGCTTCTCTGTGTATTTATATTCTCACGTTCCTTCAATAATAAACACACGATTCATTCAAGCTTATATGGTATCAGAGCAATATGCCTAACGGCACTCTCGATCCTATTCTCCTCAGCTATGCCATCTCTATTGGCCTCCATATGCAGCCACACCAAACGGCCTTCTGCAGCCACACCTCATGCTTCCCTCCTCCATCTCCTCCTCACCGAATCACCTTCGCCTATCCGTGCAACCGGAGATGATTCCAACAACCTGCCCACTACTGAACAGACTATTGCAAGTCTACCCACGAAACCTAAGTCTTCTCTACAACCATCCCTCTCGACCTCCTTCTCTGCAATCCCTCAACCCTCCTCTGTCGTCTGTTGCCGCCAGAAAGCACAACCGGGAACTGCCTCTGTCTCCAAGCCCTTGCCTTCGCCCTCGTTGCCGGCCAGTCCAGAGCCGCCCCCCCGGATCTTCCCCGCCGCTATGAGTGAAGTCTCCCTGTCGCAGCTCTCTCACTCTTCATCGCAAGTCTCTTGCTTTATCTGCTAAATAATGGCAACGAACCAACAAAACCTACCCAACCATGGCTGACTATCCCATTACACTACAAAACCCTCATGAAGCCACGAAACCTTTCATGATACTCACAAACATCCCAGACAAAACACTACCAAACTCTTCTACAAAACCCATCATACAAAACATACCTTCGTCAGGATAGATTGGTCTATGGGGCATTACTGGGCACTCTCTCCCGCAACATCGCTTACCATTTTGTTCGTGAACAAGTCAAGAACAGCAAGATAAGAGTCAGTCACCTATGTCTCTACAGAAGACCAGCTAGCCGACGTACTAACAAAACCACTACTAAGACACGGTTTCACTCTCTACTACGCGCAAGTTACAGCTTCATAATGACACTTCACTTGAGGGGGAATGATAACAATAATATCTATTCAGTTATAGATTTAATTGTTAGAGTGAAGATATGATTGATTAGTAGATTGTTAGTATGTATCTCAACAGATCTAGGGCTTCCTAGAGCTTCTCTGTGTATTTATATTCTCACGTTCCTTCAATAATAAACACACGATTCATTCAAGCTTATAATTTACACGTGTTTTTTCTAGCTTCAGATGACATGTTTCAATCTTCCCCTCTACGCCAATGTGTCCTAGCTCTTAAGGTGACCGCTTTCTCCTCACCGATCCCTTTCTTCTTCTTCTTCTTCTTTTCTCGCCTCTTTATTCTTCGACTCTCCGAATCCGTCGACTTATCGCATCTTTGTTCTCTGACTATTCATTGAACGTGTTTTCCCTTTCATCGGTTCATTCTGATGATTATTTTTGCTAACTCTCTCTTTTCTCTCTTCATATTACCTCAATTCTAGGGTTAGGGTTTCGTCTTAGATACATCGATGATGATTCATAATCTCTATTCACTTTCTATTATAACTCAGATTTGAATTGAGACAAACTCGAGGGGATAAAGAGAAAATGGCTTGTAAATTTGTTGATGCAGTCATCACTATCAGCAATCCTCCCATTAACCCCCTTGCGCTTGCCATATGATTGATTGGATACTACTTATTTTTTGCATTGCATGTGGCTGGAGTTGTCTATTTATGCGTGTTCTTCACCTCTACCAAATGAAACTTGTGATTATGGCAACCATGTTGCTGTTTTTATAACTATAAATGGCTCTTTCATATTTATCTTTCTTCTGAGCATGAAAAGGCATACTTTAAATTCATGGTTGTCTGGTAAATGATTCTTGTGAGGATCCGTAAAATGTCACTTGTATGCAAGAGCAGATCATGTAGCCAAGACATGTTTGCATCTTTCTATAGTGTGATAATTGAGTGATCTTATCTCGTCCAGAACAAGCCCCTAACTGAAGCACTGTAAGTCTACAAGGGCTTCTTGAGTTTATATTTATAAGTAATGGACATGAATGCAGATTTCAAATGGAGAGGAACGTTTGGTCGATTATAGAAGTATGTTGACCATGTAGGCAATCCATGATTACATGGGTATACTTTGTTGTAATGAACTTGCAGTTTGGACATCTGTTGTGGGGCTTTCTTTGATATTCTTGATTGCTTTTCAGTTATAGATTAAAGTTATTTGGCTTGTTGTCTTGTATTTACCCTGACCATGGAACTGCATCAGTCTAACCTTCATTGAATGTCTATTTTCGAAGATGGCAGAACTCTCAGTTGCATCTCAGTCTTCCCTGTTGCTGGCTCGGTTGTAATCCCATATCACTTCTAGCAAAGACCCACGATGTATTATAAGCATCCGAGGATCAACTGTTTCTTCTCATCACAGCCGGTTGTCGACCATTGATGTATATAAGTGGAAGATCTTGATGGAAATCCTCAAGGTTAACAACTGAAGCTGACATGGTGGCACTGAGTTGAAATGAACAAAGTGACATTCTGATGTCTTCCTCTAAAATCATTGTGATAAATGGTGAAAACATTCCAAAGCAAATTAAAGTGAAACATAATTGTTCTCCATTATATAGATTTCCCTTTCTTTTTATTATGTATTCATTGTACATTTCTATCTGATGTTTAAACAATTATTAGACTGCAGGGATTTGGAAAATACAGATTTTAAGACCTTGAATTGAATTGGTTCTGCTTACTCAGGTAGAGACGACTTCAGTAATAATAGTCGTAGAGGTGGTGGAGGTTTTCTAACACTTGTTTTGTTAGCTCTACTCTATTTAAACTTGTTAGACAAGCTCTGGAATGGGAGCTTATGGAAGGATTGTTTATACTGCACTTCTTTGCACAACTTACACTTTCATATTACCATTTCCTTTGACTATAAAAGAAAAGTCAGTATTAAGAAAAAAATCAATCTGGATTGAATGTAATAGTTCTATCATAAACCTGGCTTGTCAAATTTCAATAGCCATTTGGTGCTTCTAAGACCGATGTACCAGATTACAACAAAGAGTAAAAAAAATCAATCTGGAGCTAGCTTGTTCTTCAAAATGCTATTCATGTCTATGTGATTCTAAAGAAAGAAGTGACTAGTCGGATCAGACTTATCAGCTGGGTTGTCGAATAAAAATGCCGAGGTGACTTCCTTCCGTGACTACGAAATGGAATGCAATGAAATTCCCATAAGTGGACGGCAAGACAAATAGCACAACCATAGGTGCGATCCTTGCAGCGCTCCACAATGCCGCCACTGAACGTCCTTGCCACTTCAATAGAATCACTGAAGATCTTATCGGTCCTGGATTATCAATGTGGTAATTGCCTTCCTGTGCGAGTTTCAAACGCCAAGTTACAAAAAGATTGTTTTGTAGATGCATTTTCGTTATGGAGGTCTACCTGAGAATCGTATCTGAGTTCTTGTGATGCTGTACTCCAAGTTATAGAATCGTTATCGTAGGTAACTGAGACTGCGAAAAGTAAGAAATATATAATTCAAACCCCATTTCAAGATTCAGTTCAATAACATTGAATAAGACCGTAGAGAAAGAGATGCGCATTACCAACGCTAGATATGGAACCGAAAGCGGTAAGAACCTCTCTGAGGCATTGCGTTCTCAAGTGTGCTGCAGGGGCATCTGCTTGAAATCGCATATTATGATTAGAAAGTGCTCGCGCAAACTTTGCTCTACCTAAATTTATCGGTGAAGTATCCTCTCCTACAATCACAATTCAAGAAATTCAAGAACCCCTCAGAAATTGTCAATTTCATGGCAATATTAATCATACGAACAGAACAGGGAAAGAGATGCGCATTACCGAAAAAGCAGAAAATATTTCGGGAATCATCGTTATTGTAAATCCGGATCGATGATCTCGTCCGATTCATAACTACAGGACGTAGAACCGCAGTCCAATTACGTAGACGGACTCGAATAGCTGAGTGACCGTTTGAAGAAGATTCAACAGCTGAAGCCTCCATTATGAGACATGCGCCTACAGTCTTATCTTGATTCCTAGTAACTATCTTGATGTGTTGGTTATACACCATCATCAATGCCGATGAATACAGCATCTCCATCGCCTCCAAGCTGTCAAAGAGCATATCTGCAGGATCGAGCGTCACCGTAAACGTAAAGCTTTCCACAGCCATCGCTGTTTACCATAGAGAGAGTAACAGATTTTTAGAGAAGAGAGAGATTAGGGTTTCAACTCACTGCAAATTCCAACTAACTCTTATTTCAAATATTTCTTATTAAAAGAAGAAGAAGAACAGGCGCGCTCTCTGTGATACTGCCTGATCCGGGCTCGAGTTTCTCATTTGCAGTCTTGAGCTGAAGTTTTGGGCCGGCATTACGAGATGTTGGGCTTAATGGGCCCTATTATGGGCCGGGAATTTTCCCTAGTTTGAACTTGGATGTATGCATTGTTCCTTGTGAGCTTCGAGTTTCTCAATTGCAGTCTTGAGCTGAAGTTGAATGTCGGGTATTTAAGGCAGCATCACGATGTCCTTCCAAGCGGATCCGGGCTCGTAAAGTGGGTTCGGATCTCCTTTGTAAAGCTCGTATATGGATTCCGCATCATTATTGAGGTTGCTTAGCAATTTTACGAGTTTGAACTCTTCCGGTTCAACCAAGAGCTTGCTGGTTCCACTCTTCCATGCTATCAACTATACATGTATACAACATACCAATTTCATGTACCAACATTGTTAGGTTACGCGTTTAACTAATCGGTACAAGTGAAAATAAAAGACGAGGAAATATACTTGGGGAGGCCTGCCAATGGCGTTGGTAGAGTAAAGCTTGGCGGAGTCGGCAAGCTCAGCGTAGGTAGTAAAAGCACTTGCAAACCTCTTGTGAGACCCCAACTGCAAGTTTATCCTCAAACCCGATTTGTCTTGCTGCATACAATTCCATTTGTCCAACAGTTCAGTTGGATTGTTATATGGGTGGAGTTATTCTAGTTCGCCTCAAGTTCTTATAGCACAGAAAGACAGGCTTGATGAACCAGTTTTTCGGTCCGATTGGACTTCTTCTGTTCATGTCCGCCCGTTTTGTCGGACAGGCTGATCAGACTGTCCGGATCTGAACAAGTTCTTATAGATAGAGGATAAGGTATCTGATTAGGAGGCTTCTCACTTCATTGGAGAATGCATGTGAGTCACAAGAAGGTATCACAAGTGGCTGTACAAGATATCAATTAATAAGGCCAGCATAAAGGTTTAAAACATTCAAACATCAACAACCTATTGAATATGGAACAAAATATGCATAAGACCATCAGTTATTATGATTTTATTGCTGGTGAGTGATTTTGATCTTCACAAGACCATCAGTTAGCATGACAGTGTAGACTTCTCTATAGCAGCTAATAGTCCATGGGTTTTTTTATAGAAAGAAAGGAAGGAAGGCTGAGTATAAGGTATTAGATTAGGGTCTTCCAGGGTGCTAGCAGTACAATACAAGGAGCAAAATGGCAAATTTTGCTACACATGACAATATCTTGGTTTTTAGGAGTCTTCCAGAATGCAAAATAATGCTTACAGTGGCAATGAACTTTCATTTAATGGGTCAACCGTCTTTTGCTCGTCATTCTCTCCCCTTTCATCATAGCTACTCGATCCAATACCAACATTTGATGCCTGGGTCTGATACATCTAGAGACTCTCTTCAAATTAGCTGTTCCTCTAAACTTCACTACAAGAAACACCGTTTAAGCTGTTCTGAGATGCATTCTTACTATCTTTCTGGACAATAGAGTTAAAAATCTCACATTCTGAGCTAACTAAAATGTGGAAAATAGAACTTAAACAATTTACAGCCAAGCATGCAATGGAATTATCTATTTTACAAAACACAACTCACGTCCTTAACTGAATAAGAAAATAGTATGCCATTGTAAAAAGAAGATTATCGAAGAATTAATCATAAAGCTTAAATATGTTCACCTACAAAATATGTTTTATCTATATGGATTTCCAAAAAAGGATCTAGATCTATGTAAAAATATAACCAATTACAAAATCAGGAGGACAAAAAGGTAGTTCTAATTTCCAAAAGGTTCTTTGCAATTCTATGGAAACAAATAATTGACCGTAAAAAGGTCACCTTAGTCACTTGTCTCTTTCACCCATGCTAAGACATGTGTTCTTGTCATTATGCTTTCTAGTAGAATTGGGAAGTACACGCAAATTCTGAAAATGACCGACCCCGTCGACAATGGATTCTAACTAATATAGCAGGTGAGATTAAAATTATGTTCTTGTATTAACCTTTATGGTACATTCATGAAATTTTTTTAAAAAAAACAGAATTATATAACCAAGGTAGATCGTCATCCAGCAAGCATCAGTCATTGAAAAAAATCATTTGGTGCAAAATGTTTTGTAGTTTTTCCTTCTGTCAGTCATGTTCTGAAGATTACTAATATGTCTACTACTGCCTACCGAAAGAAACCAATTGAGCAATCCTAGGGTATGCAAATGCCCTTGAACTACCACTTTGCTGGAGCAACCAGTGTGGGAATCAAGGTTTGGTTTCTCGTCCAATTTGGAAGAGGGCAATGTATTTTCCAAAGTTTCTACTCCTTTGCTGAACATATTGCTTACATCTAAAATCTTTCTGTTCTGTAATCGAATCTCATACCAAATCAAGCCTTTAGCTCCAACGAGATATTTCCTTCACATTCACGCACCAGTAAATTTCAATTCATCCACACAATCTCTCCCACTATCAATTGAATAGGTACAATAAACCAAACATTTCATACATTCCCACTATCAACCAAGTTGTTACATAAAACCAGCCAGCTAAAACGAGATAATCCTGAAAATTGAGACAGCAGAGACATCAAAAACTCACGTGAATGCGATATACGTGAGCTGGATACGGTGGATATGAACGGTGCCGATGGAGATGGTGGAGGCGGAAGCGCAAGCAAAGGAACCCTACCGTTGGAAATCGCCGCCGACCAAACCACTTGCCCTTGCATTTTTCTTATCCGATTCAATACCTTCTTTTTTTTCTAAAACTCTGCTCTCACCAATTCATACTCCAGATAGAAATCGGAGCTCGAAATTGTTGATTTTAGGATTGTAAAGTTGAGATCACAAACTAGCAGAAGCAAAGAAGGAGCTATGGAGTGTTCTTGTGAAGCCAACAGTGAGCATAGAAGACTTGGGAAAGATTTTTAGCGGGGTCTGCGACTGCCACGTGTACCGTTACAAGGAAAACAGATAAAAGTGCCGAACAACAAAACGACGCCGTTGTAGCTTGTTCAATCACTATTTAAAAACCTTATTTTTGTAAGAAAATTGATAAAAAGCTATAAAATATTTCTTTTTCCATACTTAAATCTAATCTAATCTACGTGTCAGATTGTGATTTTTTGTATTAAATTCTCAATTATTGTAATTAAATATACCCTTTCCTATCAAATATGTAATAAAATCAAAAAAAATTTTATCTATTCCTATCAAACATGCATATAAAATCAATTTTTAAAAAGAAATTAAATAAATTTGTCCAAATGTAAATTTTGTCTGCATTAATGTATAAAATTAAACATGTCCCTTCCTATCAAATATGCATATAAAATCAATTTTGATTTTTTAAAACTATTTACAAAATTAAAATTCTTATAACATTTTTTTTGTCAATTAATATAATACAACAACATCATTTCATTTAAAATATGTGTTTTAGTAAATATATATTACAAAATTTATATTTATAATTAAAATTGTTATTATATTTAATTATAAATTATTGATCGTCTCGTATCAAATTATACTAAATAATTTAGAAGTTACACAATAAAATATATCATAACCTCAATTTATGTTTAAAATTTTATCTATGTATAATACTACAATGTAATATAACAAAACACCCCTAGTATATGTATTTAAAACTAAAATTTATAATATAAATTAATTTAAATTAAATTAGAAATTTATAACTCGTATCAAATTATCTTAAATACTTTGGAAGTTGTACAGTAAAATATACCATAAGCTCAAACATTTAAATAAGAAGATAAGTCTAATTAAAAAATGAGAAATGGCACGAGGATATCATGCGAACTTGAAAAAATTGTTGGGCAAAATCCAAAATACTCCAAACCACGAGGATATCATTCAAATTTTTCCAAAATTTAAATAAGATTTCACCAGGAGAAATTGGCACAAACATGTACTACCTATGATTCTTTGGGTAATGTCAATTCTTCATTCAAAGAAATAAATTAAAACCAGTAAATTACATAAATTTTCAAACACTATCATTCTCTCCTTTAAAGAAAAAAAGAAAAGAAAAAAGAGTATCGTTCACACAAGCTGCAGTTTTGGGCCGGCATTACGAGATGTTGGGCTTAATGGGCCCTACTATGGGCCGGGAATTTTCCTTAGTTTGAACTTGGATGTATGCATTGTTCCTTGTGAGCTTCGAGTTTCTCAATTGCAGTCTTGAGCTAAAGTTGAATGTCGGGTCTTGAAGGCAGCATCACGATGTCCTTCCAAGCAGATCCGGGCTCATAAAGTGGGTTCGGATCTCCTTTGTAAAGCTCGTATATGGATTCCGCATCATTATTGAGGTTGCTTAGCAATTTTACGAGTTTGAACTCTTCCGGTTCAACCAAAAGCTTGATGGTTCCACTCTTCCATGCTATCAACTATACTTGTATACAACATATACAATTTCATGTACGAATATTGTTAGGTTACACGTTTAACTAATCGGTACAAGTGAAAATAAAAGAGGAGGAAAACATACTTGGGGAGGCCCGCCAATGGCGTTGGTAGAGTAAAGCTTGGCGGAGTCGGCAAGCTCAGCGTAGGTAGAAAAAGCACTTGCAAACCTCTTGTGAGACCCCAACTGCAAGTTCACCCTCACCGCCCTCCCCATTACTACAGCTCTCCTGTATTTATATTTACATATAGGTCAGATTCAGCTCTCCTGTATTTATATTTACATATAGGTCAGATTCAAGTGAGAACTAATGTTAATAAAAAAAATATTATATCTAAAATATATTAAGGGCCCGTTCATTTCCCATATCCTGATATGGGATATGGGTATGGATATCACATGTCCGATATCCATGTTTCGTAATTGAGTATATGGATATCAAAGTGATATCCTAGATATCAAAACTTTACTTTTTTATCGTTTTTGATATCTTAAAAAATTGAGAGATATCACAGTCATTTTCTCTCACGTTTCCCTCAAACCTGTCCCTCCCCAGTCTTACTCTTTTGATATACCTCACCATCTTGCCAAACACAAGTATCAGATATGAGATATCAATCTCATATCCATTTCTATGATATCTATACCGATACCGATATCTGATATACTCATATCTGATATGGGAAATGAACAAGGCCTAAGATATAAGATGGCTAGTTTTATATATATGGTTCGTATGGATTTATTTTAATGTACCTGATGCCCCTAGCCACGGCTAGATAAGGGTCACAAACAACTCCCGCTATCTCGATTCTGTAGGGCTTGCGATCGGCGGGTTGGTGGGCGTTCGGACCATCTATCTTGTCCCAAAAGGGACTATCTTGATTGCCCCTAAACCCTCTACCCATACAATAGCGGAACTTATGACCTTTCAAGCCATCTCTATTAATTGCAACACATAGGGCATCGTTGACAATGTACTATCCAAAATTACTCTCTCTAACAAAACTATGAACCCACATCCCTTTGTCCAACCTCTTTAACTCACCACAAGCCATACTTGCAAAACAAATGGATTCCAAAGATGGCGAAAACCCGGACTCTAACATCAATTCAAACACATACAAAACCAACTCATAGAATCCACCAGTACCAAAGCAACAGATTCCAGAGTTACATAGCTCCTCATTTTTGACAGGCATTTCATCAAACACCTGGCGAGCATAATTCTTATTCCCAAGTTTCACATACGTTTTCGGCTCCGTTTGGGAACCAGAAGCTGATTGTAGCTGAAGCTGAAGCGGAAGCTGAATGAAGCTGAAGCTGAAGCTGAAGCTGAAAGTGAAGCTGAAATAAGTAGTTGATTGTTTATAATAAGCTGGTATAGCGTTTGAGAAGTACGAGCTGACCGAAGCTGATTGAAACGTAAAATTACGGAAATGGGCTTAGTTGTTATTTGTTATTGTAATAGAAATAATTATTATATGTACAAGATCTTATATTGGAATTAAATCATAAAATAATTATATTTTGCCAAATATTTGTTTCATTAGATAAGTATTTTTTTTTATTTAACAAAATTCGAATTCCCTACAATTTGACTTGTATCACTAAAATAATTGATATGTTAATTGTTCATAATAAAATATAAAATGAATAAATCATTAAAATATTAGATTAAATCATGACAAAAATATTATTAAATGTATCAGCTCAATAAATTCAATGGTAATGACCATTTATTATATATTTCAACATAGTTTGTATTTTAGCAGTTGCAAAATTAAAAGCTCAAATTTAAGACTTTGTGCTGGTACCCTACTTCACGACAGTCTCCTCCTTTCAACAAAGGGTTCGTTTTGTTGGCCTTCAACCGCCTTCGCCCCGGGACATTCGTTCGCTAGCTTCCCACCAATCGCCTTAGGAAGCAGACGTTCGATCTCCTTCGCCCCGCAGTTCGAGCACCACTTCAATTTGCAATGAGCACCAACAAAGAAGTTGCAGGTAATACATCTCCAATCTCTTCAATAACTTGAATTCGCTTGGATCTGTAACGAATTGGGGATTTAGGGTTTTCAGGTGTTGAAATGATTGGTTTAGCAGCTAGAAACTGGAACTGCTTTTTATGTTCTTCAGTGACCTCTTGATATCGATTCCTATCTGTTGCTATGTGAGCTGAAATTTCATCTTGTTGTACTGCATTTGTTTACTGCAATTAGGTGACCTGCTGCATTACTTGGGTATAAATTAGGGGTCCTTGTGCATCTGGAAACTGAATGAAGAAGTTGAATGTGATAGAATTTTGGGGTAGTAATTTCGGGTTAAAATTTAGGGTAGAAATTAGGGGTCCCTTTGAAGTGTCTTCTACTATGTCTACTGCATTAGTTGGGTAGTCCTGCTGCATTTACAAACTGAATGAAGAAGCTGAATGTGCAGTATCTTCTGCATTGGGGGGTAGAAATTTGTTGTTGAAGAAGTGTTCTCTATTTGTTGAAGAGTTGACAAGAAATATTGTCTGGTTACTTCTTTGCTGCATTTGTTTATTGTAACTTGTTCTTCTATTTTTTAAAGAGATTACAAGAGAGTACAAGAAATTGGTTACTTTTTTTTGTACTAAAATTGCTTCTGTTTACTACTAACTTGTTTTTCTGCATTTTTTTTATGTTTGTTCATGGATGAATTCATATGAACTAGTTAACCTTTCCTTTTGTAATTATCGTAAAGACTAATACACATGATGGTTGTTGTCAAATCATAAAGTGATTGGTAAGGTTGTAGAGAAGAAGTTTAACTGGAGTGAAGAGTCAACTAGGACGTTCTTGAGGGTTTGCATTGAATATCAAAAAGTCCACGGTGTCGATCAACCATTCAGTTGGGTAGAAATATCTGTTGTTTTAGAGGGTCAACTAGGAAGGAAATGTCCTCCTATAAAACTGAAAAATAAGTTTGATCATATGAAGAAGTTGTACAAACTTTGGAAAGATTTAAGGCACGGTGAGACTGGTGTTGGATGGGATCCTGTCAAAGGACGAATAACTGCTGATGATGCTTGGTGGGAAACAAAGATAAAGGTATTACATCTTATGAGTACAAAACATTTAAAGCTAAAGCATGAACTACATTCCTAACTTCCTGTCTTGCTATTTCTTGTAGCAAAAAGAAGATTACAAGCAATTCAGAAAGAAGGGTGTGGCAGCTGAGCTGGAAGAGTTATGGAAGCAAGTTTACAGTGGTATTGTGGCAACGGGCCAACATTGTGTGACCCCATCTATGGACCCTTGCTTTCTTCTTGAAGGCGGGGAAACTCAGAAGAACGATGAGGATGCTCAAGAATTTGCAAATGAGGAAGGTGGAAATAGTGACAGTGAGTTTGCTAACTTAAACACCATCGACTTCAATGCCACTGATGAAGATGTTTTGAGAGACGTCCGAGATCATATAAATTCATCAAACAAAACCAATAAATTTTCTAAAGCTGGAACCAAGGTCCCCATGAACTCTGGAAGATCCACACCATCTGGAGTTGGTTCAAAACGGCGTAAGAAAGGGTCTACTAGTGCACAGGTGTACAGTGACCACCTTGCAATGGTGGAGCATACCAGCCAGAAAATGCTCACACTTTTCGAGGCAGAAGCTGCTACACCTGCAGCACCTCAGGAAAAATGTACATTTCAGCATGTCATGGAAATACTCGAAGAGATGGTTAAGGAGGAGCTTGTCGAGGAGGATTCTACATTGTGGTGCTTTGCTACTGCTCAACTGATGAATGAGTCATTTAGGAAGATGTTCATCAACATTCCACGCCATGCTGCGAGGCTAGCCTTTCTTAAATACCAATATGTGGAAATCAAGGGTGTCAGTCCATTATGAATTATAGTCTTAAGTGTCGAGTGTTTTACCGAATTGAACCGCATTGCTAGTTTATGTTTGTTTTCCCAATTGAACTGTAGTGTTGAGTGTTTTCTTGTTTGAGTGTTTTTCCATTCTAACTATTATGAAGGTTTTATGGCTTTATTGTATTGAACGTTTGTGTTGGTTTCATCATGGTTATGTAGCTAATATAATGGATGCTTTCTTTGCTTATTCCGTCATTGCAGAAGCGAAGAAAAGGCAGAAAAGACGCCAAAAAAAAATGATGTTCGCAAACTTATGGATGCAGATGAACAGTTCATTGTCCTCCATGCATTACTTCAATCACATACACAAAGAACCTTGTTATAATTCAGAATTTACAAGTTACAAATGGATGAGGCAACTGATGGATGCAAACTCCGGCCTTAGATGTATGAGAGCCTTTAGGATGGAGCCAAAAGTTCTACAACGTTTATGTGAAGAGTTGGAGACAAATTACGGTCTACAAAAAGGGCGTGACATGACTGTGTTGGAGAAGGTGGGTATTTTGTTGTACACTTTAGCGTTGGGGATATCAAATCGAGACGTTTGTGAGAGATTTCAACGATCCGGGGAAACCATTAGTCGAACAATACATGAGGTTCTAGATGCAATCACAGGAAGGTCAAGGGGGTACGCCGGACTTGCAAGGGAACTCCTACGACCCCGTGACCCAACGTTTTCAAGCACCCCTACACAGATTTTGGAAAATGAAAAGTATAGTTTTTTCGAGGTATGGACTACAACTTCTAATAATATGTGCAATATAATAGGTTGGGCTATAAGATTGATAAATCCTGCTGTGATATGTTATCGTAAATGCAGGGGTGCATAGGTTGCATAGACGGAACACACGTTGATGCAACGATCCCTGCAAAAGAGCAGTTGCCATACAAAGGAAGGAAGGGCACGTGTACCTTTAACGTGATGGCTGTATGCGACCTTGATATGTACTTTACATTTGTTTCTGCCGGTTGGGAGGGTTCAGCTCATGATGCCCGTATTTTCGATCATGCTCTCAAGACCAAATCATTCAACTTCCCCCATCCACCTGAAGGTATGACTATTTACATCACCTTGGTTTTAGTTGATGCATACATTAAGATAAAATGTATGTGATACCGCTGTTTCTAATTTAATGAAGGAAAATACTATTTGGTCGACAAAGGCTATCCAGACAGACAAGGATACATGGTACCGTACTCTAAGGTGAAGTATCACCAATCACAGTTTGAAGGTGTTGCTCCTAAAAATTACAAGGAGGGATTTAATAGGGTGCATTCCAGTATTCGAAGCGCAATTGAACGTGCGTTCGGTGTTTTGAAGAAAAGATGGAAGATACTAATGGTTATTCCTAGCTACAGCATAGAGACACAAATCGACATTATATTGGCCTGCTTCGCACTTCATAATTTTTGTCTGCTGCATAAAGAGAATGACGAGTACTTTGAGACGCTAGAGTCCAACCCTGCAGCTTATGAAGGACTATTCAACAGAGTTACAAGAGAGGAAGGTGATGATGCAAGTGTTGGTGGGATGGGTAGTGTTAGAGATAATATTGCACAACGATTGTGGGAGAGTGCCTATTTTTGATATATCGATTGTGTCAAGTCGATTCGTAGGAAAATAGTAGTTGGGTTTTATGGATTGGTAGATGGAGTTATGTCAAGTGAATTTGTAGGAAATACTAGTTAAGTTTTATGTTTCCCATCTTTTGTGAAAGTGACTAGATACTCTCTGTGTTTGTGTGCCACGGCTAGATACTCTCTGTATTTTGTCAAAGTGGGGATCTCAATCTTTTTGTGACACTGTGAATTTTGTATGTGTGTTCCAAACTGTGAAGCTATGTTGAACTTACAATATGCAGATGAGGTCTTGTGACATCAACTCCACCATGAACCAAAGCAGCTGAAACATTAGCATGAGGAAAAAATTAGCTAATTGATGTCTACCATAACAATGTTGATACTCTTTGTATTTAGTACCATTTGTACCCTGATTTTGGATGAATCTTGTTTATATGTCTTTATATTTTGCACCTGCAGGTTGTCTATCAAGTGCTTGTTATTTCTGTTGATACCCGATGTACAAGTTCTCTAACTAGTTCTAGTTGTAGTTTTCATACTTGTGATGGCAGTAACTGTTTTTTGTCATCATACAGAGTGTTTTTGTTGCTGCTCCTGAAGTTGTTCACACAATTGCACATGATCACCACGATTGTTACTTCTGTTGCTATATTACAAGTCTGCTTGGAATTGCCAACTGTCTCGACATGGAACATACCATCCTAGCTTTGAATATGACAATTGTTTCATCCACAGGATCTGTGTGTATTATTCATGTTTTAAGAAAGATTTGTGCTGGTATTTATTCTGTCCCATATGGAAGAAATATGGAAGTGGTGCTAGAGTTAACAGAGCTACTGATACTGGCTACTGGAAGGCGACTGGGAATGATAGAACTGTTTCGTACCAAAAGCGAATTGTTGGCAAGATCAAGACTCTGGTGTTTCATCTGGGCAAGCCTCTCAAAGGGGAAAGAATAGACTAGGTTATGCATGAGTTTAGACTCGATGATAAGAATTTGGCTGATGCTGGTGTATGTCAGGATTCATATGCACTTTGCAAGATATTCAAGAAAAGTGGATTGGGCCCTAAAAATGGGGAACAGTATGGAGCTCCATTCATTGAACAAGAGTGGGATGATGGTGATGAGATCCCTAACACTGCAGTTATGGTTCCATGCTATTGATCCGAATCAAAGTATTTCTGGTATGACTAATGTAACGGAACCTGCCATTCTAGTTCAGGTTCCGGATGTGGATCAGACTCGTTCAATTTCATCTGTTGATATAGCTGTAGATCCAAACAGTTGGATCATGCCCGTGTCTATGCCAATGACAGATGCTAATCTAGCCTCTACTTCAAACCGTAACCCTCTTGTGAATCCTGCTGCTGACTATGATCATCTTGTGAATCCTGCTGCTGATTATGATCATCCGCATAGGCTAATAAGTAATAGCTTAGAATTTTGCTTGAGACATTGTAATCTCTACTATTACTAGTTATTTTTTCTATTTCAAACTGCTGTCTATTGCAACATTTAGGCATATTATTATTGCAGGTTTGGTTTTATGGCTCTTCTAGATAAAGAATTTCATGTATTACATTCTCTTTTTTGACAGTAGAGCTCTTGAAGCACAATAAAATCATTTGATCAAAATGGTTCTATTTTTTGTTTCAATTTTGGAAAGTCTGTGATTAGGGGCTAATCATCAAGCTTAATCTTTCCAAATCGAAACAAAAGATCCTTAATTGTTAATCATGGGCAGTTAATGGTACCTTAGTTATTGGAAAGTCTATTTCAAACTGCTGTCTATTCCTAAGTTTTTTCCAAGTTACTAACTTGCCATATAAAATATTATACTGTTTAGACCAATCCAAACTTGCAACTTCCTTTTGGACAATCTAGTTGAAGACTCATAAATAAAATAAGATAAGAAAAGACATAAAATCCAGAACCAACAAAACAGTATTGATGAGGGACTGACGAGTGTGAGGTGTGGAACCTCTCCATGCCTGTACCCTTTCTTCTGCAGCTATGCCTATACCATTGCTGGTTGTGTACCCTTGCTTCTGCAGCTATGCCTATACCATTGCTGGACTCTTGTTGTGTATCCAGTTATTCAAAAATAATTAAAACAGAAGCTTTAGTTATGACAGACAACACGTAAAACAGAAGCTTCAGCTTGGGCTCTTGCTAGCCATCAATGTTGTTTATCCAGTCTGGGCTCTTGCTGTGTATCCAGTTACAGAAATAAGTCAAACAGAAGCACCATTATGATAGACAACAACCTTCTGTTTCACATGGTGCTTTCCTGTTTCTGACTTGTGAGTGTTCTGAATCCAGTCTGGGCTCTTGCTGTGTATCAAGTTACTTTGAGATCTGTTCCATGCTTTACTTTGTTGTGTCATACTTTGAGAAGTCATACTTTGAGGACTGTTACTTGCTTTACTTTGTTGTGTCATACTTTGAGAAGTCATACTTGAATGCATAGTTAAGTAGTACATTATTTGGTGTGAAGTGATCTAGTTATTGATGGATACTTGTCAATGCCATGTCATTTATTATCAACACAATTTGAACATCTTATATACATAATAAATGAGAACTCACTATATAAATTGTGTAAAGCCTTGATTAAACTCATTCACATAAAATAGAATGGCTTCACCATCTAACTTCAAATGGAATGACGAAAATTCAATAGTCTTGTTGGAGATATGTGCAGAAGCTGATTTTAGAGAGGTTGATTTTGAGAGGGGTTGTTACAATTGGCTAACACTTGCTACTGAATTTGGAAGGAGAAGTGGAACAAATGTTCCACCGGTGAGACTACGTAATAGGTTGTCTTTGTTGAAAAAAGAGTTCGGAATTTGGAGAAGAATACTCAATGCTTCCGGTGCTGCTCGTAACCCTGTGACAGGAGAGGTCCAAATACCGGAATCTTGGTTTACTAATAACAAGACGGTTAGTTGTTCATCACTTCTTGCAGATTTAGGTTTTTGCTTTTTTTTTTTATTACAAACAACATATATGTGTGTGTATAATGTAGGACTTTCCATGCTGTCAAATTTTCCGCCGAAAACAAATGAATGTCAACGTGGAGAAGTGGTGTGCGGAAGTGTTTCTGTAGCGTCAATATCATTGGGTTTACGCTATGTTTAGAAGGGTTAGACTTGCTAGGGAGGTGTTTCCGAAATGACATGTACTTAGCCGGGTTGTGGTACTTATGATGTATTTGTGGTAGCTAGGATGTGTTGAAGGTACTTATCATCATGTATTTGGTTTAAATATTTTAAGTTTTTTAAACATCAAGTGTTTGTATCCACTTTGCTAGTTCTAAATATCAAACATTTTGAACAAAGACCAACGCGATGCAACGAAGCACATATATAATACATCAACTGAAATATCAAGCATACAATGCAACCAAATAGTTCATAGTTTACAAATCATGCCCAATGATAACTTGGTTTTAGTTCGAACAAGCCCCAAGTACACATACGATGTTCAAGTAGCGCAAACTTAATGCTAAAACATAATATCATGAGCTACACACAATACAAGCAAAATGGAAGCAACCAATAGACATTTGTAGAGACGTCTTGCGGATAGTGCGTGTTTTGTACCAATGATCTTGCATTGGTCGAGTTCAAGTGAAAGCCGAATGTTTGATACTTGTAGCGCAGTCTGGTGCTCGATCAAGCGGTTGATTTCTCCATTGCTCTGTTCGCTTGCCTCGTCTGCAGCTCGAATGTGTCGATTAGCTGTGTCAAGGTCATCTTGCACTCTTGCTAGTCGGTCCCTAAGATCACGTGCTATCTCTTGTATAGTTCTCACCTCTGGATTGGAAGAATGCTCGTCTATCAACTCGTTATTGGTTATTTCAAGTAAATCCTTCAATGACAAACAACAAAAGTAAGCATCACATAAAGAATAATCATAAGAAAATGTATAAAACAAATATATACACGATATTCCGGGTCTGTGGATCTACTAGTAGGAGATGAGCTCTCGGAACCCCAACCCCAAGAGGCGTAGTAGCCATCATAATCCATGTCCTCTGTTGTAGTTAAACAAAGTTTCACCACCAAACAGTTACAACATTTTCACATGAACTGTAAAAAAACTAGAAAGGATAATGAACTTTAAACAATTGTAAATAAAAAAAACTAGTAATAACATGTAATGTATAAAATATTCAATGTGTACTGTAAAGAATCACCAAAACTAGAAAGGATAATCAACTATCTGTAATTAATAAAAACATAATGTTTTTTGGAATAAAAAAAATGAAGAATCAACTCATGGTTTCAAGAATCTGAAAGTGTTAATCATGCCCAAAACTTTCTGTAAACCGAATGATATTGATGCTACAGAACAGTTTCACCATATTATTGTTCAGAACATTTTCATATCAACATTAAAATATGATGAGTATCAAGCACAAACAGACAGTTGGCAATTCGAAGCACAATCCGGCAAATTATATTCAGTTGCTGTGTAAAATCAAGCCAAAACAGTGGTGATTAGAAACCAATTGTCTAAGGTATGAAGCACAATCAGACAGTTGGCAATTTGAAGCATAATCCGAAGCTGTTGTGTAATAATAGATCATGCCAAAACAGTGGTAATTAGAAACCAATTGTCTAAGGTATGAAGCACAATCAGACAGTTGGCAATTCCAAGCACAATCCGGCAAGTTATATTCAGCTGCAGTGTAATAATAAATCATGCCAAAACAGTGGTGATTAGAAACCAATTGTCTAAGGTATGAAGCACAATCAGACAGTTGGCAATTTGAAGCACAATCCGGCAAATTATATTCAGCTGCTGTGTAATAATAAATCATGCCAAAACAGTGGTAGTTAGAAACCAATTGTCTAAGGTATGAAGCACAATCAGACAGTTGGCAATTCCAAGCACAATCCGGCAAATTATATTCAGCTGCTGTGTAATAAATCATGCCAAAATAGTGGTCATTAGAAACCAATTGTATAAGGTAAGCACAATCAGACATCAGCAAGTAGTTTCTTGTGATTAGAAACCAATTATAATCACAACTTATCTCACCATCTTCATGCTCAGAGGGGTGTATAAATAAACAATAACATATATGCAATCATCAATAGCTCACAAGCTAAATAAACAAAATAACATATATGAAGAAGTTGAAGAAAAATGCAGAAAACTGTCATCTCCACGATGAACCTGTACTTAGAACCTGTCAACAAGGGGCCATTGTTTACGATCGAAATAGAACAACGAAATACAACATTCACAGTATGCAGAGAATGAAGACAATCGGAATTCAAGACAGTATGAGTTATTTCAGTGAAATCCCATTAACTCAAACCCTAACATAAAAATACTCGACAATGTACCGAATCTTGAAATCCCATTAACTCAAACCCTAGCAGAAAAACAAGTTAGTAGTGAAATCCCATTAATCATGTACTCAGGGTTTACATCCAAATACTTTTAGGGTTTACGTAAATGTAGAGGATTGGCAAAGAATCATCAAACGGGACCATTGTCAAAAATGTAGATAATAGGAATCATGACTTTTAGGGTTTACACAAATCAGGGATATTTTATATTAATCTAAAATGAGGGTGTCAAAATTCTGGAGAATCGAAGAAGAAATAAGAACGAGGAAGAAGATTACCTTCGACTTTTTTTCGCCAAGAAATGGAAACAAAATTCGCAGCTGTGTACAAGAGGACCAAAGAACGATGTACCTCTGATTTTCAATGGAAACAAAAAACGGAGGGGTATGCTGGTGAATCAAAAAAATGAAACTCTCAATCAGCTCCATAAGCTTGCATCCGGAAGCTGATGAGAATGGGCAAAAAATCAGCTCCCTTAAGCTTCCATCGGCTCCATCATCTTCCTTCAGCTGCAACTCACAAACACCCATCAATGTTGTACAGTATAAAGCAGAATCTGAATAAGCTTCAATAAGCTACCATAAGCTGCTGCCAAACGGTACCTTCAACAATCCAACATTGATACCAACCCAGTTCACAAAACCCAATTTTATCAGATGTCCATGTAGTCCTAACCCAAAACCAAATTGCGAAAGACAGACACATGATCGGAACAAAGAAGGGAACACAAAAGCGTTGTGTTGGGATACAAAACCAGAGAATTGGGTTCTTCTGAAGAGGAAAAGAGATTGCAAGTGCTTTCTACTTTCGAAGAAGACTTTGTGCAGGGAATTTAAGATGAGAGGGTAGTATATTTGATCGGATTCAGAGGAGAAACATCTAGGGGTTTGAGAGAGTGGGAGAGTGTAAAAGAAGGAAAGAAGATGGTTTAATGGAAGATGAAATTCAGAGGGTAAGAATGGCGACTTGGGGTTTTTTAGATGGTGAAGAAGCATCAGAACTGGTTTCGTCTTAGATACATCGATGATGATTCATAATCTCTATTCACTTCCTATTATAACTCAGATTTGAATTGAGACAAACTCGAGGGGATAGAGAGAAAATGGCTTGTAAATTTGTTGAAGATGTCCGAATCTGGTGTTGCAGTCATCACTATCAGCAATCCTCCCATTAACCCACTTGCGCTTCCCATATGATTGATTGGATACTACTTATTCTTTGTTGTTGAGTTACTTTTTCGTAGGTGGTACATGAGCTTTTGGGAGCAATTCAACGATAGTTTGCTTTCATGTTTCAAGTGACGCACATCACGTGTTTGACGAAATGCTGAAGAAGAAAACAACGGTAACTACTTCCTTCCGAACCAACAAACAACCACCTTCCTTCATCTTCGGGTTACGAGTCGAGCAAGCTTATCCTCCCTTCAAACTAGCAAAAGGTGGCCTTAATTTCCTACCAGTCAAGTGTGTGCAGACAAATCGGCTCGTCTTCTCTTCATTTTGAGTTATTTGATCCACAAGCCGAAACCAATCCTAGAAGGGTTACCATACTGGGAGAAACATTTTGATCTTCCTTCATCAACTGGAAAATTTTGAATGCTTCCACAGAATTCCTACTCTGAGCATACCCAGTTATGATCGAGTTCCAGGTCACAACGTCTTTGTTTGACATGGAATCGAATGCAGAGCGTGCCAAATCCAACCGTCCTATCCTAGTGTACATTGAAATCAATGAGTTTCCAATAACCACATTTTCATCAAGTTTACTCTCTCTAACAAAACTATGAACCCATATCCCTTTGTCCAACCTCTTTAACTCACCACAAGCTATACAACTGCAGCTCTTTCCTTGTTTGCTTGCATTAACAATCCTAATGTTGCAACCTGGAACGCTCTTATTGGAGCGTTTTTCGTAGATCATGATTCTGAGACTGGCATGCTGAATTTCATCAAGATGATTCAAACTGCAATATCTCCTGATGCTGTTACAGTCTTGGCAGTTCTTCATTTATGTGGCGGACTTGGAAATCTTCAGCAAGCGAGCATGGCTCACGGCTATAGCCTTTCGAAAGGATTTTCCGCAAACCTTGATGTGGAAAATGCCACAATAGACATGTATATGATATGTGACTCTCTTGAAAACTCACAAAAGGTATTCAGTTTAATGCCATTGAAAAACATCATCTCATGGAACACAATGATTTCCGGGTTTGCAAAATCCGGTGACATCAAAACTGCTATGAGATTGTTTACTCAATTGCTCTTTGAAAACAAGCTTAAACCTGATGCAGTAACATTCTTAACCATAATTCAAGCTTCTGCAAGTATGTTGCATTCTTTGTTACTAAAGCTCGGCTTTGAGGCTGATACATTAGTCATGAACTCATTGATTGATGCATATGCCAAGAATGGCATGATAGAATCCGGAAGAATGCTGTTTTTGCAAATGGGTCATACTCGAGATCAGTGTTCTTGGAATGTCTTGATTGCGGGTTATGGCATGAATGGTGAAGGAACAAAAGCATGTGAGCTTCTATCTCAAATGGAAGAAGAAGACGACTATAAACCGAATTCAATCACATTCATTTCCTTGCTTTCTGCTTGCAGTCATTCAGGGCTAATAGAGGAAGGATGCAGGTACTTTGATCTGATGATGAACAGATACAAGATAAAGCCGAGCCACGAGCATTGAGCTTGCCGACTCCGCCAAGCTTTACTCTACCAACGCCATTGGCGGGCCTCCCCAAGTATGTTTTCCTCGTCTTTTATTTTCACTTGTACACATTAGTTAAACGCGTAACCTAACAATGTTTGTACATGAAATTGGTATGTTGTATACATGTATAGTTGATAGCATGGAAGAGTGGAACCATCAAGCTCTTGGTTGAACCGGAAGAGTTCAAACTCGTAAAATTGCTAAGCAACCTCAATAATGATGCGGAATTCATATACGAGCTTTACAAAGGAGATCCAAACCCACTTTACGAGCCCGGATCCGCTTGGAAGGACATCGTGATGCTCCCTTCAAGACCCGACATTCAACTTCAGCTCAAGACTGCAATTGAGAAACTCGAAGCTCACAAGGAACAAATGCATACAACCAAGTTCAAACTAGGAAAACTCCCGGCCCATAATAGGGCCCATTAAGCCCAACATCTCGTAATGTCGGCCCAAAACTCCCGGCCCATAATAGAGCGCGCCTGTTCTTCTTCTTCTTTTAATAAGAAGTATTTGAAATAATGAGTTAGTTGGAATTTGCAGTGAGTTGAAACCCTACTCTCTCTCTTCTCTAAAAATCTGTTATTCTCTCTCTATGGTAAACAGCGATGGCTGTGGAAAGGTTTACGTTTAAGGTGACGCTCGAGCCTGCGGATATGCTCTTTGACAGCTTGGAGGCGATGCAGATGCTGTATTCATCGGCATTGATGATGGTGTATAACCAACATATCAAGATAGTTACTAGGAATCGAGATAGGACTGTAGGCGCATGTCTCATAATGGAGGCTTCAGCTGTTGAATCTTCTTCAAACGGTCACTCCGCTATTCGAATCCGTCTACGTAATTGGACTGCGGTTCTACGTCCTGCAGTTATGAATCGGACGAGATCATCGATCCGGATTTACAAGAACGATGATTCCCGAAATATTTTCTGCTTTTTCGGTAATGCGCATCTCTTTCCCTGTTCTGTTCGTATGATTAATATTGCCATGAAATTGACAATTTCTGAGGGGTTCTTGAATTTCTTGAATTGTGTTTGTAGGAGAGGATACTTCACCGATTGATTTAGGTAGAGCAAAGTTTGCGCGAGGACTTTCTTATGATAATATGCAATATCAAGCAGATGGCCCTGCAGCACACTTGAGAACGCAATGTCTCAGAGAGGTTCTTAACACTTTCGGTTCCATATCTAGCGTTGGTAATGCGCATCTCTTTCTCTACGGTTTTATTCAATGTTATTGAACTGAATCTTGAAATAGGGTTTGAATTATATATTTCTTACTTTTCCCAGTTTTAGTTACCTACGATAACGATTCTATAACTTGGAGTACAGCGTCACAAGAACTCAGATACGATTCTCAGGTAGACCTCCATAACGAAAATGCATCTACAAAACAATCTTTTTGTAACTTGGCGTTTGAAACTCGCACAGGAAGGCGATTACCACATTCATAGTACAGGACCGATAAGATTTTCAGCGATGCTATTGAAGTGGCAAGGACGTTCAGCAGGGGCATTGTGGAGCGCTTCAAGGATCGCACCTATGGTTGTGCTATTTGTCTTGCCTTCCACTTATGGGAATTTCATTACATTCCATTTCGTAGTCACGGAAGGAAGTCACTTCGGCATTTTTATTCGACAACCCATCTGATAAGTCTGATCCGACTAGTCACTTCTTTCTTTAGAATCACATAGACATGAATAGCATTTTGAAGAACAAGCTAGCTCCAGATTGATTTTGTTTTACTCTTTGTTGTAATCTGGTACATCGGTCTTAGAAGCACCAAATGGCTATTGAAATTTGACAAGCCAGGTTTATGATAGAACTATTACATTCAATCCAGATTGATTTTTTTCTTAATACTGACTTTTCTTTTATAGTCAAAGGAAATGGTAATATGAAAGTGTAAGTTGTGCAAAGAAGTGCAGTAGTTTGAATAGAGTGAAGCTAAACAATCCTTCCATAAGCTCCCATTCCAGAGCTTGTCTAACAAGTTTAAATAGAGTAGAGCTAACAAAACAAATGTTACACTCAATAAATTGAGCCCGAGCCCGAGCCTAAAATTATAAGAGAGGTTTTCGGAAGAGCGCCATAGCTATGAACCCTAGCAGCTCTAACCCTACAAAACCAGCAGGCGATAATAACAACGACGACGATCAGATACCACATAGAATAGTAGTAGTTTCTGAGGAGCTAGCAATGAAGCCTGAGTTTGTATTCGAGAGCTTAATGAAGAACAATAATATCATTGGAAAGAAGAGGAAGAGGGTCAAAACTGTAAAACTCAAGGATTTGGATCAAGCACCATTCAGCCATGTCCATATCACAGCGGCAGCTAAATACAATGCACGACATGTGAGAAGCCATTTGCTTCTCCTCAAGCGCTTGGAGGTCACAGATCCAGCGCCCATAAAGAGCGGATGATCAGGAATAATAGAAAATCAGTAGTTCTTGATTTTGATCTTAATCAGCTACCAGCTGATGATCATCAGCTCAATCAAGAGATATGTACATTAGTCTAATCTCAAGTTAGCCAGCTAGCTCTACTCATAAGTTTGTGTTAATCCCGTTCTGCACGTTATGTAGTAGCATGACATGTGAAATCACTGTCAATTTCTTCATTTGCTGAGTTTCCTCTAGATTCTCATTTGCACTGCTGAACTCTCGAGTTATGCATAGTGTTGTAATATGAGACAAGCTACTCGGGCTCGTTCATTTTCTAAACGAGCCACAAGCTTGAGCACATTTGAAAGCTCGTATAATTTTAGGCTCGGGCTTGGGCTCAATTTATTGAGTGTAACACTTGTTTTGTTAGCTCTACTCTATTTAAACTTGTTAGACAAGCTCTGGAATGGGAGCTTATGGAAGGATTGTTTAGCTTCACTCTATTCAAACTACTGCACTTCTTTGCACAACTTACACTTTCATATTACCATTTCCTTTGACTATAAAAGAAAAGTCAGTATTAAGAAAAAAATCAATCTGGATTGAATGTAATAGTTCTATCATAAACCTGGCTTGTCAAATTTCAATAGCCATTTGGTGCTTCTAAGACCGATGTACCAGATTACAACAAAGAGTAAAACAAAATCAATCTGGAGCTAGCTTGTTCTTCAAAATGCTATTCATGTCTATGTGATTCTAAAGAAAGAAGTGACTAGTCGGATCAGACTTATCAGATGGGTTGTCGAATAAAAATGCCGAAGTGACTTCCTTCCGTGACTACGAAATGGAATGTAATGAAATTCCCATAAGTGGAAGGCAAGACAAATAGCACAACCATAGGTGCGATCCTTGAAGCGCTCCACAATGCCCCTGCTGAACGTCCTTGCCACTTCAATAGCATCGCTGAAAATCTTATCGGTCCTGTACTATGAATGTGGTAATCGCCTTCCTGTGCGAGTTTCAAACGCCAAGTTACAAAAAGATTGTTTTGTAGATGCATTTTCGTTATGGAGGTCTACCTGAGAATCGTATCTGAGTTCTTGTGACGCTGTACTCCAAGTTATAGAATCGTTATCGTAGGTAACTAAAACTGGGAAAAGTAAGAAATATATAATTCAAACCCTATTTCAAGATTCAGTTCAATAACATTGAATAAAACCGTAGAGAAAGAGATGCGCATTACCAACGCTAGATATGGAACCGAAAGTGTTAAGAACCTCTCTGAGACATTGCGTTCTCAAGTGTGCTGCAGGGCCATCTGCTTGATATTGCATATTATCATAAGAAAGTCCTCGCGCAAACTTTGCTCTACCTAAATCAATCGGTGAAGTATCCTCTCCTACAAACACAATTCAAGAAATTCAAGAACCCCTCAGAAATTGTCAATTTCATGGCAATATTAATCATACGAACAGAACAGGGAAAGAGATGCGCATTACCGAAAAAGCAGAAAATATTTCGGGAATCATCGTTCTTGTAAATCCGGATCGATGATCTCGTCCGATTCATAACTGCAGGACGTAGAACCGCAGTCCAATTACGTAGACGGATTCGAATAGCGGAGTGACCGTTTGAAGAAGATTCAACAGCTGAAGCCTCCATTATGAGACATGCGCCTACAGTCCTATCTCGATTCCTAGTAACTATCTTGATATGTTGGTTATACACCATCATCAATGCCGATGAATACAGCATCTGCATCGCCTCCAAGCTGTCAAAGAGCATATCCGCAGGCTCGAGCGTCACCTTAAACGTAAACCTTTCCACAGCCATCGCTGTTTACCATAGAGAGAGAATAACAGATTTTTAGAGAAGAGAGAGAGTAGGGTTTCAACTCACTGCAAATTCCAACTAACTCATTATTTCAAATACTTCTTATTAAAAGAAGAAGAAGAACAGGCGCGCTCTATTATGGGCCGGGAGTTTTGGGCCGACATTACGAGATGTTGGGCTTAATGGGCCCTATTATGGGCCGGGAGTTTTCCTAGTTTGAACTTGGATGTATGCATTGTTCCTTGTGAGCTTCGAGTTTCTCAATTGCAGTCTTGAGTTGAAGTTGAATGTTGGGTCTTGAAGGCAGCATCACGATGTCCTTCCAAGCGGATCCGGGCTCGTAAAGTGGGTTTGGATCTCCTTTGTAAAGCTCGTATATGGATTCCGCATCATTATTGAGGTTGCTTAGCAATTTTACGAGTTTGAACTCTTCCGGTTCAACCAAGAGCTTGCTGGTTCCACTCTTCCATGCTATCAACTATACATGTATACAACATACCAATTTCATGTACCAACATTGTTAGGTTACGCGTTTAACTAATCGGTACAAGTGAAAATAAAAGACGAGGAAATATACTTGGGGAGGCCTGCCAATGGCGTTGGTAGAGTAAAGCTTGGCGGAGTCGGCAAGCTCAGCGTAGGTAGTAAAAGCACTTGCAAACCTCTTGTGAGACCCCAACTGCAAGTTTATCCTCAAACCCGATTTGTCTTGCTGCATACAATTCCATTTGTCCAACAGTTCAGTTGGATTGTTATATGGGTGGAGTTATTCTAGTTCGCCTCAAGTTCTTATAGCACAGAAAGACAGGCTTGATGAACCAGTTTTTCGGTCCGATTGGACTTCTTCTGTTCATGTCCGCCCGTTTTGTCGGACAGGCTGATCAGACTGTCCGGATCTGAACAAGTTCTTATAGATAGAGGATAAGGTATCTGATTAGGAGGCTTCTCACTTCATTGGAGAATGCATGTGAGTCACAAGAAGGTATCACAAGTGGCTGTACAAGATATCAATTAATAAGGCCAGCATAAAGGTTTAAAACATTCAAACATCAACAACCTATTGAATATGGAACAAAATATGCATAAGACCATCAGTTATTATGATTTTATTGCTGGTGAGTGATTTTGATCTTCACAAGACCATCAGTTAGCATGACAGTGTAGACTTCTCTATAGCAGCTAATAGTCCATGGGTTTTTTTATAGAAAGAAAGGAAGGAAGGCTGAGTATAAGGTATTAGATTAGGGTCTTCCAGGGTGCTAGCAGTACAATACAAGGAGCAAAATGGCAAATTTTGCTACACATGACAATATCTTGGTTTTTAGGAGTCTTCCAGAATGCAAAATAATGCTTACAGTGGCAATGAACTTTCATTTAATGGGTCAACCGTCTTTTGCTCGTCATTCTCTCCCCTTTCATCATAGCTACTCGATCCAATACCAACATTTGATGCCTGGGTCTGATACATCTAGAGACTCTCTTCAAATTAGCTGTTCCTCTAAACTTCACTACAAGAAACACCGTTTAAGCTGTTCTGAGATGCATTCTTACTATCTTTCTGGACAATAGAGTTAAAAATCTCACATTCTGAGCTAACTAAAATGTGGAAAATAGAACTTAAACAATTTACAGCCAAGCATGCAATGGAATTATCTATTTTACAAAACACAACTCACGTCCTTAACTGAATAAGAAAATAGTATGCCATTGTAAAAAGAAGATTATCGAAGAATTAATCATAAAGCTTAAATATGTTCACCTACAAAATATGTTTTATCTATATGGATTTCCAAAAAAGGATCTAGATCTATGTAAAAATATAACCAATTACAAAATCAGGAGGACAAAAAGGTAGTTCTAATTTCCAAAAGGTTCTTTGCAATTCTATGGAAACAAAAAATTGACCGTAAAAAGGTCACCTTAGTCACTTGTCTCTTTCACCCATGCTAAGACATGTGTTCTTGTCATTATGCTTTCTAGTAGAATTGGGAAGTACACGCAAATTCTGAAAATGACCGACCCCGTCGACAATGGATTCTAACTAATATAGCAGGTGAGATTAAAATTATGTTCTTGTATTAACCTTTATGGTACATTCATGAAATTTTTTTTAAAAAAAACAGAAGTATATAACCAAGGTAGATCGTCATCCAGCACGCATCAGTCATTGAAAAAAATCATTTGGTGCAAAATGTTTTGTAGTTTTTCCTTCTGTCAGTCATGTTCTGAAGATTACTAATATGTCTACTACTGCCTACCGAAAGAAACCACCGAAAGAAACCAATTGAGCAATCCTAGGGTATGCAAATGCCCTTGAACTACCACTTTGCTGGAGCAACCAGTGTGGGAATCAAGGTTTGGTTTCTCGTCCAATTTGGGAGAGGGCAATGTATTTTCCAAAGTTTCTACTCCTTTTCTGAACATATTGCTCACATCTAAAATCTTTCTGTTCTGTAATCGAATCTCATACCAAATCAAGCCTTTAGCTCCAACGAGATATTTCCTTCACATTCACGCACCAGTAAATTTCAACTCATCCACACAATCTCTCCCACTATCAATTGAATAGGTACAATAAACCAAACATTTCATGCATTCCCACTATCAACCAAGTTGTTACATAAAACCAGCCAGCTAAAACGAGATAATCCTGAAAATTGAGACAGCAGAGACATCAAAAACTCACGTGAATGCGATATACGTGAGCTGGATACGGCGGAGATGGACGGTGCCGATGGAGATGGTGGAGGCGGAAGCGCAAGCAAAGGAACCCTACCATTGGAAATCGCCGCCGACCAAATCACCTGCCCTTGCATTTTTCTTCTCCGATTCAATCCCTTCTTTTTTCTAAAACTCTGCTCTCACCAATTCATACTCCAGATAGAAATCAGAGCTCGAAACTGTTGATTTTAGGATTGTAAAGTTGAGATCACAAACTAGCAGAAGCAAAGAAAGAGCTATGGAGTGTTCTTGTGAAGCCAACAGTGAGCATAGAAGACTTGGGAAAGATTTTTAGCGGGGTCTGCGACTGCCACGTGTACCCTTACAAGGAAAACAGATAAAAGTGCCGAACAACAAAACGACGACGTTGTAGCTTGTTCAATCACTATTTAAAAACCTTATTTTTGTAAGAAAATTGATAAAAAGCTATAAAATATTTCTTTTTACATACTTAAATCTAATCTAATCTACGTGTCAGATTGTGATTTTTTGTATTAAATTCTCAATTATTGTAATTAAATATACCATTTCCTATCAAATATGTAATAAAATCAATTTTTTTTATCTATGCCTATCAAACATGCATATAAAATTAATTTTTAAAAAGAAATTAAATAAATTTGTCCAAATGTAAATTTTGTCTGCATTAATGTATAAAATTAAACATGTCCCTTCCTATCAAATATGCATGTAAAATCAATTTTTATTTTTTTAAAAACTATTTACAAAATTAAAATTCTTATAATATTTTTTTTGTCAATTAATATAATACAACAACATCATTTCATTTAAAATATGTATTTTAAATCAATATTTATGTTTAAATTTTAATTTAAATATAAGATTATAATTATTTATATACAATTCGTTGCAATATAATCTAACATAACACCTTAGTAAATATATATTACAAAATTTATATTTATAATTAAAATTGTTATTATATTTAATTATAAATTATTGATCGTCTCGTATCAAATTATACTAAATAATTTAGAAGTTACACAATAAAATATATCATAACCTCAATTTATGTTTAAAATTTTATCTAT
>BSUD01000005.1:149864791-149876118 GCA_033239045.1 Fagopyrum esculentum
ATTTATAATACTACAATGTAATATAACAAAAGACCCCTAGTATATGTATTTAAAACTAAAATTTATAATATAAATTAATTTAAATTAAATTAGAAATTTATAACTCGTATTAAATTATCTTAAATATTTTGGAAGTTGTACAGTAAAATATACCATAAGCTCAAACATTTAAATAAGATATGTCTAATTAAAAATTGAATTTTACTAAAAGAAATTGACGTAAAATACTATTATTGATATGTAATTAGCTAAAAATATTTATTTCATTAATTTTACAAATACCATGCATAATAATGGTATGTATGTTTAGTGTATATATAACTTTATGTTACGTATTTAATTAGAAAATGAAAAATGACACGAGAATATCATGTGAACTTAAAAAAATTATTGGGCAAAATCCAAATTAAATTACTTCAAACCACGAGGATATCATCCAGATTTTCCCAAAATTTAAATAAAATTTCACCGGGAGAAATTGGTACAAACATGTACTACCTATGATTTTTTGGGTAATGTCAGTTCTTCATTCAAAGGAATAAATTAAAACCAGTAAATTACATAAATTTTCAAACACTATCATTCTCTCCTTTAAAGAAAAAAGTAAAAAAAAAAAAGAAAAAGAAAAAGAAAAAAAAGAGTATCGTTCACACAAACTGCAGTTTCGGGCCAGCATTACGAGATGTTGGGCTTAATGGGCCCTATTATGGGCCGGGAATTTTCCTTAGTTTGCACTTGGATGTATGCATTGTTCCTTGTGAGCTTCGAGTTTCTCAATTGCAATCTTGAGCTGAAGTTGAATGTCGGGTCTTGAAGGTAGCATCACGATGTCCTTCCAAGCAGATCCGGGCTCGTAAAGTGGGTTCGGATCTCCTTTGTAAAGCTCGTATATGGATTCCGCATCATTATTGAGGTTGCTTAGCAATTTTACGAGTTTGAACTCTTCCGGTTCAACCAAAAGCTTGCTGGTTCCACTCTTTCATGCTATCAACTATAGTTGTATACAACATATACAATTTCATGTACGAACATTGTTAGGTTACGCGTCTAACTAATCGGTACAAGTGAAAATAAAAGACGAGGAAAACATACTTGGGGAGGCCCGCCAATGGCATTGGTAGAGTAAAGCTTGGCGGAGTCGGCAAGCTCAGCGAAGGTAGTAAAAGCACTTGCAAAGTCTTGTGAGACCCCAACTGCAAGTTCACCCTCACCGCCCTCCCCATTACTACAGCTCTCCTGTATTTATATATACATATAGGGTCAGATTCAAGTGAGAACTAATGTTAATAAAAAAATATTATATCTAAAATATATTAAGAAATAAGATGGCTAGTTTTATATATATATGGTTCGTATGGATATATTTTAATGTACCTGATGCCCCTAGCCACGGCTAGATAAGGGTCACGAACAACTCCCGCTATCTCGATTCTGTAGGGCTTGTGATCGGCGGGTTGTTGGGCGTTCGGACCCTCTATCTTGTCCCAAAAGGGACTATCTTGATTGCCCCTAAACCCGCTACCCATGCAATAGCGGAACTTATGGACCTTTCGAGTCATCTTTATTAATTGCAACACATAGGGCATCGTTGACAATGTACTATCCAAAATTACATCCCTCCCTTCGTTTAACGCAGTTACTAATAGAGATGCCCTCGCATTTGTTGACGGTTTTTGCACCTACACATCAAGATTCTTATCCTACCAACTTATAAAATTTATAATATTTTTCATTTTATAATTTGCGAACGTTGACAGTTGTACGGCTGTACCGACAATTTATACCGTTATTTACAAATAGTTATATTTTTTGGTTTTTAAAAATATTGGGTTTTATTTTATATTTTGATAAATTTAACCCATTATTTTCATTAAAAACATATTAATTACCTAATTAAAAGTGTCTTAGAATATCATTTTATCAAATCGAAATTAATCTTAGTAATTATAGATTGATTACATTTTAAATTTGATTTTTTTTTTATTTCAATAAGATTATAAACTTGAAACCCAAATTAAATTATTGTGATGTATCTAATAATCAAATTTTAAATTGAAGTGCACTTTATTTTCAAAATTGTGTGACCTCTTAGTTTTTTATCTCAAAATAAATTATAGATATTTTATAAGACAAATAAATATTTATCAAATTTGTTGTCTTCAATGTGAACCCTGCAAAGCAATTTTATTGAATCCTTCATTAAAGTTTATGTATACTATGTACCTAATTATTTTATTCAATTTTATTGAAACCTTCAACAAAAGAAACATAATTTTTAGACCTTAGATACCCACACCAAACAATAAAATCCAAATTTCTTGAACCTAACCTATAACTAAATTCAAATTATCTTATAAAGAATTTTTATAAAGTTTATATAAATATAATTTAAATTGGTTAGCTCAAATCAATGAGCTTTTGAAGAATAAAAACGTAAAAAATACCATAAATTCTACTTTAATATTTATAAAAAAAATAAATTATAATCTTATCTTTAACTCGTCGGTTCGTTCCATCTCATTTTATTAGGGGGGTAATACGAGCCGAACGAGCCGAGCATCGGCATGCTCAAGCTCGGCTCGTTTATAAACGAGCCGAGCCTAAAATTTATACGAGCTTTAAAATGTGCTCAAGCTTGACTCGTTTAGAAAGTGAACGAGCTCGAGCCGAGCCCGAGTAGCTCGTCTAAAATAATGCTCCTATAGTGTTATTTTAGCCGAACGAGCCGAGCTTTACCCAAACGAGCCGAGCATTAACATGCTCAAACTCGGCTTGTTTATAAACGAGTCGAGCCTGAACCGAGCCTAAAAATTGTACGAGCTTTCAAATGTGCTCAAGCTTGACTCGTTTAGAAAATGAACGAGCTCGAGCCGAGCTTTTGACGAGCCGAGACCGAACCGACCCCGAACAGCTTGTCTCATATTACAGCCTTACATTTTATATTCGGGTCATAATTTGTCAATTTGGTCAAAAGTAAAAAAAGGTGAGCAAACCTAAAAGTTGAAAAAATAGAACTACGATTTTCTAATATCATAGTAAAGTCAGCAAAGTACAAAAATAAAAAAAAAAAGAAAGTTGAAAATTACCTTTTTAAATTTATTCTTCATCGTTATAGTTTATAAAGTGGAATTCACAATGTTACAAAATTAATATAAATATTCATATATTTTTTTATCATAAACAAATATTCACATTGTTATCACTAGATATGTTTCATGAACAAAAATTGTAAAATATTCATTTAGATATGAGAACTACAATCTTTATTTAAAAAATTTCCATAAAATATTCATCTTAATATCATTACCAACTTTTTTAATAACAGGAAAGCGGTTCAAAATATTAGACAGCGTAGGTTGTCAAAAGCTTAAAAAAGATTGACAGACGGATTAATCGTTACGAAGTACCACAACACCATTAAGAAAAACAACAATCATAAAAACCCGAAAGGAAGAAGATGATCAGGACTTTTTTTTAATAATATTTAGCTCCTACACTTGATAAGGACAAAAGGCTCTAAACTAGAAGAACACTTTATTATTTACTTGTGAACTCAGCAACTACTAAAGTAGTTGAAAATTTGCTCACATCTTCATTTCCTCTCTTAACAAAGCAATCCCAACTCCTAATCACATTGAAATCTTGAATGATTTACATTTTTTACAAACAAATGATGCAACTTTCCAGTCTATACTGTATTTCAATCACAATCTTCTTCTCCTTCATCTTCATCTACTCTCTATCATCCACTTCCCCTCCATCAAATTCATCACCCGACCCGAAGCTCTTCACTCGTCCAACCAACTACCTTCTCAACCCGAACCCGAATTCAAACTCCTCATCTGAACTTGACCCGCCACCACCTCCATCTATTGCCTATTTCATATCCGGGTCATCCGGTGATCTGGGCCGGATCCTCAGGCTTTTATTTGCAGTCTATCATCCTAAGAACTTGTATCTTCTTCATCTTGATAGTTTAGCTTCTCAATCTGATCGCCGGCAGCTTGCTTTTTCTGTCGAGTCTGTGCCGGTTTTCGAAGCTGCTCGGAATGTTCATGTGATTGGGAAGGCTGATTTTGCTTATGATAAAGGGTCTACCCAGATTTCTTCTGTTCTTAGAGGAGCTTCGATTTTGCTGAGATTGTCAAGTACTTGGGATTGGTTTGTTAACTTATCTGTTAAGGATTACCCACTTGTTACCCAAGATGGTAAGTTACGTAAATTTACTGACTTTTGTGTTTGTTTGTGTTGGTTGGTTGGGCGAGCATTTCCGGATATCCGATCCGATCTGAAGTTCCGGATATCCGACCCAACAATATTAAAAACAGTCCAATCTAAATCCGATTCGAGAGCATCTGGATATCCGACAGTTTTATCCGGACGGATATCTGATCCGATCCGGACATTTATTCTTAGATTAGTCGGATATATCTGATCCGACATTTTTCACTAAATCTCTATCCGTATCCGATCCGATTGTCCGAAAAATATGCCCAGATCGGACTCGGATCACCAATTGCCGGATATTTTCGGATTTGGATTTTTTCAGATCGGATCTTCGGATTAGTCGGATCGGATATTTTTGCTCACCCCTACTGGTTGATGAGGTTCTGAAGTGGGTTTTGTTAGATTTGTTGCATATCTTCTCTTTTCTGCCAAAGGAGTTCAATTTTGTGAATCATACAAGCTATGTTGGATGGAGAGAGTAAGATAAGATCATTCACATCTTGTGCTTTTGTTTTGGTTGGTTGTTTTTTTTCTTCTTTTTTTTAATGTGTTTGATTATGCAGATCGAGAAAGTTAAAGAAAATCATCGTGGATCCGGGACTATACAAGACAGACAAGACAGGGTTGTTCTATGCTTCTGGGAAACGAGACATGCCTAGTGCTTATCATTTGTTCACTGGTGAGTATTCTGATTTGGTGCTGTCACTGAGGCTTAAATGCTTTCTTAATTACCAGGGCCCTTTTGTATTTAGATGTCAATATACCATATATCAATATCAAAATGTGGGTATGAGATTGATATTCGAATTTAGATGTTAATATATCATATATCGATATCAAAATGTGGGTACGAGATTGATATTCGATATCTTTGTAGGATAAATTTGAGTATATTAATAACAACACAAAGAAGCGGTAAATTTATAAAGAATTTTCTCGAGAAGAGATAGAGTTTCGGAGAAGATTATTGGAAAGAAACATTTTATATTACTAGTTTTTGGAGTATATAAAAAAAGGTTACAAAGATATATGAATACCAAACGAACCCTAATATTAATCAGAAAAATTCAGAAGATTAGGTGGCTTTGAGAACATTTACTATTTAGGAAGCTTGGGCAGAAACTTATAGATTATTGTAACTGATATTTTATGAATTGTTTAAGTGTGACAGTTATGTGTAAAATTAACACTTATAAGCTTGGACAGTTTGTTCAATCAGTTACTTGTTTCAGTTATTTTTTGTGGATAATAAAAAATTTATACACTATAGTAGATGAAGATATATGGAAAGTGTTGATGATAATCAATACTCAGTTGGTCTAGTGATAGTGGTGCTAGACTCGAATCCTCGTGGAGACATGTATGGAAAAAATTGGTATGGGGACATTGTCCAAAAAATGGGCCACTATTATTATACCCGATCCGGACTTAGAGCGGCTTCTCCGATCGAACCTGAAACTAAACCCTTCAAAAAAAAGTGTTGATGATAATGGCTTGAAGTGCAGGTTCTCAAATGGCGATACTAAACCGGAAATTTATCGAGTTTTGCATTGTCGGGGTAGACATTTTGCCGAGGAAGCTGATGATGTACTTGGCAAATACTCCATCATCTCTCCAGAACTACTTCCCAACCATTATCTGTAACTCATATCAGTTCAGCAAGACAATTGTAAACCACAATCTCCAATATGGTTCCTTCAACAACAAATCTTCAGGAGAAGGGCCAAGGCCACTCAATGCAACTGATGTCAAAGACATGCTTCGGAGTGGTTCGGCTTTTGCAACTGAGTTTGTACCTGATGATCCGACGCTGGATTTCATTGATGGAGAGGTTTTAGGTCGGAGACCTGGCAAGGTTGTTCCGGGTGGGTGGTGTTTAGGTAGCAACAATGACTCCTGCGCAGAATGGGGTCATGCTGACATTTTGCGGCCGGGCCCTGGTGCTAAGAGGCTTGAAAAGCTCTTTGTTGAGCTTCTTTCTAATGGAAAATTCAGATCCCAACAATGTGTAGTTGAATGAGCGTCTGCTGTTGGATTTTCAGGAGCAAATGAGCAATTGCTGTTTTGGTGTCTCATTTGTTGTTGTTGCTTCTGACTCTTGTAATTTTGTCAACGAGAAAATTGCCTAGACAGTACCCAATCTTTTAGGCTGACTAAACTTTAATACCCGTTGTTTAAACTATCATAACGGTACCTCACCTATTGAGTCCGACCAAATATTAGTACCTGGATTACCCCACAATAAAATAAATGACAGTTTCTATATGGTAACGTAGGGACTAATCTTTGGTCGGACTCGATATGTGAGGTACCGTTCTAATAGTTTAAACGTAAACGTCGGGCACTGTTTAGGCAATTTTCTCTTTTGTCAATATAAGCACAGTGGAAATGAAAATACAGGAGAACTGGATTTTTTTTTTTTTTTTTGTAATTATATTATGATAATAACATGAGTTTAGTTTTGTCAACTAAAAAAATTTCATCATCAAAACTAACTGCAAATAGCTTATGAATTTCTCACCCTAACTATATCAATGTTGTACACGTACCTTCCTCTTCCGTCTTCCATGTCACCTCATTATACGAAAGTGAAGTTAGAAAATCCCGAAGAATGTAGCAACGGCAAAGACAAGGAAAAGGACACCACCAATGTAGCCAACCTGATAAGAGGCTTCAGTAAGTGGACAAAGTCATTGTGATATATGTGTGGGGAAGGCGGGAAATGATTTCGGTTTCTTTACCAGTTTTTCCGATATGTAGTTGGCAAGGAAAGCTCCGCCTAAAACCGCGATAGATGTGGCAACCAGATGTCCTGCAATTGCTCCACTCGCAACGCCCCAAGGTGACTGAGGGGAAGATGATTTATTTACAATGTTTGTTATAACTGAATGGAAGAATTAAGATCTAGAAAAATGATGGATTTGCACCTGTGCAGCTCCAAGAGCAATGGTTGCAAGCATTGAACGGTCTCCCCATTCCTGTTCCAACAGTTTCCTTATTAAAATAATCTATTCTGATAGAAACTAAGGGCCCGTTTGGTTACAAATCCGGAAACGGAAATGGAATGGAAACGAATTTAGTCCGTATGTATATCCTTATTCATTTTATGGATATTCCTTGTGGTTTAATGTAAAATGCACTTGCTTCCCTACATTTTGTTATACGTATGCACTAGATTCGTTTTCATTCCGTTTCCGATTCCGGAGCTAAAACCAAACGGAAAATTTGGCAGTTGAAAAGGATATGAAAATGCTTACTGCAAAAAATACAAGGCTGAAAGACTCCCATAGGATTTCCAGGGGATTGGTTAGACGTTTAGAAGCCTGCAGTAATCAACATTATTCAATAAATGTAAGGATCTAAACTTTAGCAGTAGAAGAAAAATGGGCTGTTCTTAAATACAGATGATCACCTTTTCCTTTACAAGCTCCTCGGCTTCAGCGTATTCATCGAGCTCAATAGTGCCCTCTGATCCAGTCTTGTTTACAGATGCAGGAAGTTGCCATGCATCCTTTATTGATTTTACGCCAAAAAACATCAGAAGAGTGACAGCTGCGTATTCTCCGATAGGCAATGCTGTAGATAAACCATAATTCCTTTCCGAGCAATTAGTCAAATCACATGCAAATAACGAGCTTGATTTATAGTGTACTAGCTAAAATGTGAGCTCAGCTCATACATAGAAATTAGAAAAGACACCAGTAACTTACTTGTCTGAAACTGAGCAGGTACAGAATTAAATACTCGTCCTATTACAACAGATAAGATTGACATTAGTGAGAGAGCAGCCATCGATCCCAGCAAAACCTGTCGACAATTGCAATAGTATATAGGTAGTCAGAAACTCCCTAAAGTACAGAATGCACATATCAACACACCATAATCTCTTGATTGATACATATGAACGCAAGATGGCTCAACAGTTCAAATAAATAAAAATATATTGTTGAACATATTGAAGGGAGTACAAAAAACTAGAAGAGGAACATACCAAGCCTTTCTTATATTGCATAGCAAGGAGTGCAGCAATGAAAAATGTCTGGCGAATAGAAAAGCAAAGTTTAGTGATTTGATCAATACAAATTCTGTAATCACCATGCAGAGTACACCATAATCTCTTACTGACATGCAGACATGATGTTACAGGTAAAGATAACTTAGATGAATAGAACTATAATGAAAGGTAAAACGGCATTAGAAAGAGTAAAAATGTGCTCTGAAATTCCACACCTTGTCTCCTATTTCTGAGACAAATATGAGAGTGAATGCAGCAGTAAACCCAGACTTTGCAATTGCTGCCCAGATTGACGAAGTTCCCCCTTTGACAAACATTATCAGAGAAAATACTAAGGCACATCCAGCTAACACCATGGCTATAGATAGAGGATAAGGTATCTGATTAGGAGGCTTCTCACTGCATTGGAGAATGAATGTGAGTCACAAGAAGGTATAACAAGTGGCTGTACGAGATATCAATCAAAAAGGCCAACATTAAGGCTTAAAACATACAAACATCAACAACTATTGACTTGATGGAACAAAATATGCATAAGACCATCAGTTATTATGATTTTATTGCTGGTGAGTGATTTTGATCCTCAAAAGAAAGTGAGAAACAGTGTCACTTATCAATGTACTACAATTTTATAGCAGCTAATAGCCAATGGTTTTTTATAGAAAGAAAGGAAGGCTGAGTATAAGGTATTAGATTAGGGTCTTCCAGGGTGCTAGCAGTGCAATACAAGAAACAAAATGTCAAAATTTGCTACACATGACAAAACTTGGTTTTAAGAGTCTTCCAGAATGAAAAATAATACTTACAGTGGCAATGAACTTTCATTTAATGGGTCAAACGTCTTTTGCTCGTCATTCTCTCCCCTTTCATCATAGCTACTCGGTCCAAGACCAACATTTGATGCCTGGGGTCTGATACATCTAGAGATTCTCTTCAAATTAGTTGGTCCTCTAAACTTCACTACAAGAAACACCGTTTAAGCTGTTATGAGATGCAATCTTAGTATCTTTCTGGACAATAAAGTTAAAAATATCAAATTCTCAGCTAACTAAATGTGGAAAATAGAACTTAAATATTTACAGCCAAGCATGCAATGGAACTATCTGCTTTACAAAACACAACTCACGTCCTTAACTGAATAAGAAAATAGTATGCCGTTGTAAAAAGAAGATTATCAAAGAAGTAATCATCAAGCTTAAATATGTTCACCTACAAAATATGCTTTATCTATATGGATCTCCAAAAAAGGATCTAGATCTATGTTAACATATAACCAATTACAAAATCAGGAGGACAAAAAGGTAGTTTTAATTACCAAAAGGTTCTTTGCAATTCTATGGAAACAAAAAACCGACCGTAAAAAGGTCACGTTACTCACTTGGCTCTTTCACCCATGCTAAGACATGTGTTCTTGTCATTATGGTATCTAGCAGAATTGGGAAAGATTAAGTACACGCAAATTCTGAAATGACTGACCCCGTCGACGATGGATTCTAACTAACATAGCAGGTGAGATCAAAATTATGTTCTTGTATTAACCTTTATGGTACATTCATGAAATTTAAAAAAACAGAATTATATAACTAAGGTAGATCGTCATCCAACAAGCATCAGTAATTGAAAAAAATCATTTGGTGCAAAATGTTTAGTAGTTTTTCCTTCTGTCAGTCATGTTCTGAAGATACTAATATATCTACTACTACCTACCGAAAGAAACCAATTGAGCAATCCTAGGGTATGCAAATGCACTTGAACTACCACTTTGCCGGAGCAACCAGTATGAGAATCAAGGTCTGGTCCAAATTTGGAAGAGGGCAATGTATTTTCAAAGCTTCTACTCCTTTGCTGAACATCTAAAATCTTTCTGTTCTGTAATCAAATCTTAAACCAAAATCAAGCCTTTTTCACATTCACGCACCAGTAAACTTCAATTCATCCTACAAAATCTCTCCCACTATCAATTGAATAGGTACAATAAACCAAACATTTCAATACATTCCCACTATCAACCAAGTTGTTACATAAAACCAGCCAGCTAAAACGAGATAATCCTGACAATTGAGACACCAGAGACATCAAAAACTCACATGAATGCAATATACGTGAGCTGGATACGGTGGATATGAACGGTGCCGATGGAGACGGTGGAGGCGGAAGCGCAAGCAAAGGAACCCTACCGTTGGAAATCGCCGCCGACCAAACCACTTGCCCTTGCATTTTTCTTCTCCGATTCAATACCTTCTTTTTTTTCTAAAACTCTGCTCTCACCAATTCATACTCCAGATAGAAATCAGAGCTCGAAATTGTTGATTTTAGGATTGTAAAGTTGAGATCACAAACTAGCAGAAGCAAAGAAGGAGCTATGGAGTGTTCTTGTGAAGCCAACAGTGAGCATAGAAGACTTGGGAAAGATTTTTAGCGGGGTCTGCGACTGCCACGTGTACCCTTACAAGGAAAACAGATAAAAGTGCCGAACAACAAAACGACGCCGTTGTAGCTTGTTCAATCACTATTTAAAAACCTTATTTTTGTAAGAAAATTGATAAAAAGCTATAAAAATATTTTTACATACTTAAATCTAATCTAATATACGTGTCAGATTGTGATTTTTTGTATTAAATTGTATCTCAATGTATATATGTGATAAATTATATCTCAATTATTGTAATTAAATATACCCTTTCCTATCAAATATGTAATAAAATCAACTTTTAAAAAGAAATTAAATAAATTTGTCCAAATGTAAATTTTGTCTGCATTAATGTATAAAAATAAACATGTCCCTTCCTATCAAATATGCATGTAAAATCAATTTTTATTTTTTTAAAACTATTTACAAAATTAAAATTCTTACAATATTTTTTGTCAATTAAAATAATACAACCACATCATTTCATTTAAAATATGTATAAAAAATCAATATTTATGTTTAAATTTTAATTATAAATTTATAACAATTGATCATTATACTAAATAATTTAGAAATTACACAGTAAAATATATCATAACCTCAAATTATGATTAAAACTTTATCTATATATAATACTATAATGTAATATAACAAAACACCCCTTCGTAATATACA
>BSUD01000005.1:149879128-149904759 GCA_033239045.1 Fagopyrum esculentum
AATTAAATTTATATTGGGATTGTAATCTTCTAGAATTTTCTTATTACTATTCATTTTGATTTTGATTTTTATCTTAATTGGTATTTAAGTTTTCTGGTCAATATCTTAATTTATCACAATACATTGAATATTGGTAAATGCTAAACTAGGAATGTTATGCACCATTCCTTAACACGTTCACTGTATGCATTCATTTATGATATTCTTAATATCTACATTTATTAATATTTTCTTTTATTATTTAGAAAATAATTTCTAAAGATTTACTATTTTTAATATCGTAAATAATTTTTTAATTCGGTGTATATATGTTGCATACTATTATTTTGGTATAACTAAATTAAAGGTAAAATATAATCCCATTCTTTTTTTTTCCTTAGAGTTTTAAAATCTTTACCTTTTACATTTAACTCATAACATGATAAAAAAAATGGATCTTTAGAGAGTTTTTTTATAGGGAATTTTCAAGAAAAAAAAGGTATATTCATAGTATTTCATAAAATTAATCTTATTTGTTATATTAATCATATTTCATAAAATTAATAAAAAAAAATAATCTTTATAACTTGAAAACACCTTTAACAAAACCTCAAGAGGATATCCAATAATACAAAGTACTACTTATCTAATAATACAAAATACTGCTAATAATCGCGGATATTATGTATAGTAGAAATTTATAAATTACTAGTTTTATCTTTTATTTTTAAATGTGAAAGGCACAAGTCCGATGAGGCTCACGTATAAGCACACAGAGTTTGATTCTAAAAATAATTTACAAATATAAACCATTGACTTATATATTAAGCTCACAACTTATTAACTTCGCAACATCGTGGCACTAAGCGTGTTGAACTTCGCGTACACTATATCCGAATGAAAATCACCTTGAATTAGGCATGTGTATGTACTACATGTTCCCTCAACATTGCCGATATTTTTGTGAAAGGATTCGTCACTCCAATTTTTAACAAACTTTCGTTATAATTTCGATCTCCTCCGCTTCGATTGCGGAAGTTACAAAAATTCCTTCAATAACTTTTCATGAACTATGTCCTAACTAACAATCCTTATAAATGTATGTTATCTTTATTGAAAAGTGGAGAACCTCACTTTAGACGAGTATCCGAAAATACTCGCCACGCATTCTTTCATAGATAACCAAGAAAAAATAAAAAGATATTTTATTAATTATTTTATATTTAACATCCAAAAATATTAAAATCATTATTTTCCTTTTAAGTTATAGAAATTGCAATTTTAAACAATATATCAAATCTTACTTAATTGTTAAGGATAAGGATGTAGATAATCTCGGATTCTAATTTATCCACAATGTTTCTTTTTCTGTATAAAAATGTAATTTTAATCTTGTCTTAAAAATAAAATTTATAAATGTAAATAAATGTGAAAGACACAAGTCCGATGAGCCATACGTATAAGCACACAGGTTTCATTCTAAAAATAATTTACAAATAGAAACCATTGACTTATATATTAAGCTCACAACTTATTAACTTAGTGTATTATCGATGTGGGACATTTTTGCCCCTTATATCTTAATAGCAACATCATGACACTAAGCGTTTTGAACTTCGCGTACACTATATCCGAATGAAAATCACCTTGAATTAGGCATGTGTACTACATGTTCCCTCAACATTGCCGATATTTTTGTGAAAGGGTTCGTCACTCCAATTTTTAACAAACTTTCATTATAATTTCGATCTCCTCCGCTTCGATTGCGGAAGTTACAAAATCTCCTTCAATAACTTTTCATAAACTATGTCCCAACTAACAATCCTTATAAATGTATGTTATCTTTATTGAAAAGTGGAGGAACCCGAACCCAAAACCCGAAACCCGAACCCCGAAACCCCGAACCCGAACCCGAATAACCAAGAAAAAATAAAAAGATATTTTTATTAATTATTTTATATTTAACATCCAAAAATATTAAAATCATTATTTTCCTTTTAAGTTATAGAAATTGCAATTTTAAACAATATATCAAATCTTACTTAATTGTTAAGGATAAGGATGTAGATAATCTCGGATTCTAATTTATCCACAATGTTTCTTTTCTGTATAAAAAAGTAATAATTTTAATTTTGTCTTAAAAATAAAATTTATAAATGTAAATAAATCTCCATCATTTAAACCAAATTATCGTCGCTACATGCGGTATTAGAAATGTCAAATACTTTAATTCAAAGTATTTTTATTTTTTTCCCACATATATTAGTATATAAAAAATTCCACGTGTCCTTCCTTCATTGGCTCTATGACGTATGTATCCGAATATCATTGATTCAGTGCCTTCTCGTGGGTCGACTGTCTATACTTACATGGCCCGCTCTTTCATAATCTTTTTATTCCCAATTTACCCCTCCAGTTTAAAATATATAACCAAACTACCCCTAACTCGAATTTGACTAAATTTAATATGCATTTCTTCGATCTCATGTCCCAAAAACACGAGATTGCTATTCGTAACACTATTCATATCCCGACAACGCGTAAGCAATGCGTAGCCGTAACAACAAAAATAAAGAAAAATGACTACGACTACGCTTTGCGGAAGCGTAGCCATACTACGCATACGTCATGCGTAGTCGTAGAGCGTATATGTAATAGCCAAAAATTAACGAAAACTTACTACGCCTACGCAAGGTGTAGGCATAGTAAAGTTTTGAAGGGTAATTTGGTCACATTAATATCAAAAGTAAGATACTTTGAATTTGAAAAATAAAAGGAAAAGAAGAAAGTTAATAAAGAAATAAATATTTAAATCCGTGTTTCCAAATACCACCTAAAACCCTCGCAAAAAACAAATACGTTAAAGATAATAATATAGCGAAAAAGAAACGCCTCTTCTACCTCTTCTTCTTTGTGCCCATTTCCCAGTTCCCATTTGCGCAACTGAAAACCACCTTTTTTTTAATTCTCTCCGGTACTTCTCAGAAAAATGGAGTCTCTCGGCTTAGACGAGTTTCTCGACTTCTCGGCGGATCTCGGTGAAGAACAGGAGGAAGATGATGACGCAAGCAGCAAATCCAAAACCCTAATTTCTCTCCCTTTGTCCCTTCTATCTTCTCGCGACGCTAAGACCTCTGTAAGTTTTCAAGCTTCAACTACTTCGTATACGTTATCGCTTTTAAAAAAATTATAAACCGGCCGGTTTTTGTTTGCTCCGGCGAGTCCTGGTTTTGACTTCTGTTGGCCGAGTCACGAGTTGACTCGCGAGTTCCTCTGAACTCGGGGCTCGACCGGGGTGGTTTAGCGTGTTGGATTAATTTTGTAAACCGTTTGGTGGAAAGTCCAGGACGGTTCTCTTTGGGTTTGATAGCAGTGTTAGCTCTCTCTCTCTACCTTGTAGTATTCTGAGAAAAATTACGTGTCTGCCCTTTCTAAACCCTAGTATCTTCACGTTCACGAACCGTTCTGCATGGAGTTAGTTGGGAATTAAAGATATACTAGGGGTAAATATGTAAATTACAAGCATATGACTTTTTGTGTGAATATTTTTAGTTTGGCTGGCCAAAATTAATTGCTTTTGGTGGGTGGTGGTGCTGGTGGTGGGAGTCTGTTATGTCATTACTTATTTGATTTTTATATATTTTATTCAATATATATATATATATATATATATATATATATATATATATATATATATATATATATATATATATATATATATATATATATATATATTTCCTTCGTCCTCACAAAGAAGGCGTGCATTAATAATGACAAAGGAGGAAGTTTCCCATGTGACTGAGCCCACAGGCTATTTATATGGACAAAACCCTCTCAAATCTAATCAATACAATAAAAGAAAAAAAACAAATCTTGGGCACGTGACACCACGTGCAATGATACCCATTTGAAAAATTGAATTGCACCCACCCTCCCACCCACCCACTTTTAGCTCTACTTACCTAATTGGGTCCGGGTCCGGGTTGGGCATATTTGCTAAAATGATCAAAGTCCATTGCTTGTAGTTGTACACTTCTTTGTTAGTTGTTTTGTAAATTCTATTTGAGTAATGGAATCTTTTGGTGTTATTGAATTGTGAGTTTTGATGTAATTTGTGTGCAAGACTTGACAAGGTTAGGTAGAAGTTTGAAATGGAGTGTCTAATGTTAAAATTTACAAAATATGATCACCAGGAGATGCTTGTTGATGAAGAAGAAGAACTCGAATGGATTTCGAACAAGGATGCATTTCCGATGGTTGAGTCATTTGTCGACATCATGCCGAATCACCATCATCATCAACCATCTATTAATAACCATCAAAGCCCTGTTTCGGTTCTGGAGAACAGTTCGAGCAGCTTTAACAGCAACACAAGCAGTGGCGGTACCACCACTACGACTACTACTACTACTACTACGACCGCCACGACGATTGTGAGCTTCTCTAGCAACTTCAAAGTGCCGGTTAAAGCGAGGAGCAAGAAGAGAAAGAGAAGAAGGGAGTTGTTTGGTGGACAGCAATGGCAATGCTGGCCTAAGGAGACTCATAAGATATCGAAACAGAGAGAAAGAGCCAAACACAGCTCAACTCTTGGAAGAAAATGCTTGCATTGTCAGACTGAGAAGACTCCGCAATGGAGAGCCGGGCCAATGGGGCCGAAGACCCTTTGCAATGCTTGTGGTGTCCGGTACAAGTCCGGTAGGCTTGTGCCTGAATATCGTCCAGCTAGTAGCCCGACTTTTTCAAGTGAAGTTCACTCCAACTCTCACAGGAAAATCATTGAAATGAGGAAGCAGGGTCAGGTGGTGAAACCCGGAGCTGGATCAATGATGAAGGCTTCCGAGATAGGCTAGGTTGTTAGGTCGGGTTGATTGATGGATTGGGCGTTTTAGCGAGCTTTGCGTCGACGACAATTAGCTACAATTTAGTACTAGGATGGATAGGAGGTTAATGGTTGTAATGGCTTAGTAGGGATGACTAATTTCTTCTACATGGTTTGCTTGCTTTTTCAAGAAAAAAGAGTCCAAATTTTTAGGGTCAGTTTTGAAAATTTTAGTGTGATTTGTCATGCTTTCAAGAATAGAATGAACAGATGTGAAATTTTCAGCTCTGGTTCTAATTCCATTCTTTGTTCATCTTTCTTTTGTTGATTAGAGATGATCAAATTGCAAATCTACTTCTCTTTGTATCATGTTTCTTGTATGCTTTCTTGTTTGATTCAGCTTGTAAGATCTTTTGGTGAAGTGTTTCAACTAAAAGATGCACCAACCAAAGATCAGTTGGAAAGGTGATCATCATGTGACTTACCTCATTTCCGGTGTCCGCTCTAGCGAGACACGTTGACAATGTATACCCGAATCACCTGACCTTTCGGAAAAGTGTAAAATTCGAAAAAATTGGTGGTGGCCGAAGGTCTTTTACCATAAATAGTTTGTCTACCTTATTTATTAATATGATTTGTTTTAAAAATAATGTATTTTCTAGTACATGCACACAAATCTTTAAAATTAATTATATACTAATGCTATTTATAATTTTTATCTGATTCATCTAATCACTCGGATAGGTGAGCCGTTCCGTCTATAATCTTATTAGTACACTCCATGTATATACAATTTTGTGTAAATGACTTTTTCTACACCCCATATTTAGATAAATCTAAAAAAGAAGCTTGCAAGAAAAAAGAGAGAGAAAAAGAACCTCATTGATTATTTGGTAGAAGAATAAGTCTCACTCCATGTATATACAATTTTGTGTAAATGAATTTTTTGGGATAGAGTAATGAGGCTTATCTAGTTCAACAAGACTATCTCGCAATTTATCTCCTCATTACAACTTTTAAAAAAACCCGACATTGTATACCCGAATCACCTTATTTGAAAAAGGGTAAAACTCAAAAAGTTGATGAATGACGAATACCAAATGAAGTCCCTTCACCATCACTCGACAAATACACCCGATATATCTAGATTTTATTTATTTAGTCTTAAAAATACATTTACGTCTTTACCCGACTTAACTAATCACTCGACGGACGAGCAGATAAGGAACCGTGTTCTAAAATCTGCCGTCCAGGACCGTCTAGACGCCGCCTCGAATTCAGGCAAGACGGTGATGACAAGACGTTTTCGGTAAAGAACGGCTTCAACACGGATTTTTGTCCGTCTTGAATCCGTCTAGACACTAGACGGTGCATCTCCGTCCCGTCTTCTTTTCACGTATTTCAAAACCCTGACAAGGAAACACATCGGATTGACTAGTTAAGCATTGATGCTCCACTTTTGTTTGAGAAATAGTGACTTGGAAAATTTACAGGAAAAAGGAGACAAATTCTGACTGTATTTTTTATCATTTAGTAACCTAATCCACTAAAAGAAAGCCGTTGTGATCTGTGACATTATAGAACACTTTAGATTTTGACACAGAGTTGAACCAGTAAAATTGCAAGACCAGGCTTTTGGCTTTTAAAATAGTGTCATTGGGCCTTGGAAAGAAGACAAATTGCAGTAAAAGAAGAGAAGTAAAAAAAAAATGTAATGTAAAAAGTGAAAAGCAAGTTGAACTGTGAAACTCTGGGGTTTGTATGCATAAGCCTGCAAGCAAGGACACTGTAAATCTGTGGTTCATAGTAGATTCCCTTGCAGGCATCCTATGAGCTAAAAGACGAATCCTTTGAACCATGCTAAGTACATTGTCATATCAACTCATGGTAAGTCTTTGTTTTTTCCATTCATCTTAGGGACGTTGTTAGGGGTGCAATACGAGCCGAACGAGCATCGGCATGTTCAAGCTTGGCTCGTTTATAAACGAGCCGAACCTGAGCCTAGCTTAAAATTTATACGAGCTCTAAAATGTGCTCAAACTTGACTCGTTTAGAAAGTGAACGAGCTCGAGCCGAGCTTTTAAGGAGCCGAGCCCGAGTAGCTTGTCTCATATTACAACCCTAGATGTTGTATGATAACTGGTTGTTTGAGGTCGAGTTGAGTTCGTTTACGTTTTAGATAAGTTGAATAACATATTCTATGCACGAGTTTTACCGAGCTGTTTATAAACGAGTTGAACATGAACTTATTAAACTCGACGAATAGGAGTAGGATTGGTGTATGAGTCGAGCTACTTGAGCTCGAATATGAGATGGGGCTTGACTTGTTTATATGGTTAATCGTAAATCTATTGAATAACAAACTTTTACGATCGGGTTCCCGTTTATAAACGAATATGAATCTATCAAAATTCGACTGGAGTAACTATAGAATTGTAATATGAGTCGTGCTATTCGAGTTCGTTCAATTTTTTAAACAATGTCGATTTGATTATATTTTAAAGCTTGCCTGAAATTTAGGCTTGGATGGGGCTCGACTTGTTTATAAATGGGTTGACGTTTGTCTTAAAGACTCCATTCCGACCTAAAAACGGGCTCGACTTATTTATAGTCATGACCACCTTTTAGGAACCAAGATTCGGACTTGGACAAGCCTTTCGAAATTAGGATCCTTCTTTTCATAAATGTATCGAACTTTTTTTTACATCTCTAGAATAATCTCAAAGACTCCATTCCGACCTAAAAAAGAAATATTATGCTCTAGATAAATTTCGACGTCTTTTGATACTCCGTCTGGTACGGAAGGTTTTAGGTTTCTCTAAACCGTCTAGGCCTCTTTTGGGCATTCTGAGAGTCTTTAGAACGTTCCGGAACTTGGTCCGTGTCACATCACACTCTTTGTAGTTTTTTTTATTTAAAGGGAAAATTGAAAATTACAGCTCTTGTTAGTTAATATGATCATGGAGTTTTTGTGAATATGAGTTGTTCCTACTCCTTAGCTGTACAAAGGCCCATAGGCCTACTTCTAGGCCCATCCTTGATAGGCCCACATAAATTCTAGACTTTGGAAATCTTTTTAAAATGCAAATTTAAATTACATAAAAGTTTTGAAACATTACCAATTAATGGGAAAACATGTTGATTATTATTATTATTATTATTATTATTATTATTATTATTATTATTATTATTATTATTATTATTATTATTATTATTATTATTATTATTATTATTATTATTATTATTATTATTATTATTATTATTATTATTATTATTATTATTATTATTATTATTTTTATTATTATTATTATTATTATTATTATTATTATCAAATTTCATTTTCGAATATATTAAAGTATACATTTATTTAAAGATAATAAGAGTCTCCTTATTTTCAAAATAAATAAAATCATTCAATATGTTTTATTTATGTGTCTCGGTTTAGAAATTATTTTAGATAGAATTTTGTGTTATTGTCTATTGGGTTGTGGGTATGTAATCGAAATTATGTCGTTATACGAGCCAAATACTTGAGCTCGGCTAAGAAAAGGATCAACTTGAATTTGTTCGCTTTTTTAAAAATGATTCAAATCTGATCGTATTTTTAAATTATGATAAATTTAGACCTTCGAACTCATCTCGTTTATGAACCAGCAGAACCCGAGTAGTAAAAGATGAGCTTGAATAACAATAAGGTTATTATAGAGACGAGCTCTACTTCATTTTCCAATTAAGTCAAATACCATCATATTTTTAAATTATGTTAAATTGTAGGTTCGGACTTGATTTATTTACAAACTAGACAAACTTAAACTTCCCCAAACTCAACTATTTTGCCTCGAATAACAACCATAAAAACCGAATTATTCAATATGTTTTAATTTTTATTGTCATATTTTTGGATTAAAACTCACCCACAAACTACAACCGAGAAGATACGATACATCTTGTGGAGCACACACTTGGCAAATTAGGGGCAACCAAGAGATATGCTTGGCCTCCTCGGTTTTATTGAGGACTCCGCCGACGAGCGTCTCTCCGTGCTTCCACACCACCCCTATTGCCGAGAATGATGTCGACGACGCCCTTGGCTCCGCCTCCTTCAACCACTACCCCAACGTCAACATCCTCCCTGCTCGCCAATGTCGAAGATGCTCCCTACACGGGTTACACCTCACCATTAACCGTCAACCAAAGTTCAAAACCTCCAAAATACAATATGTAAATCATATTCGTTTCTTACAAAACCAAAGTGCCTAAACAAAAAGAGACTACTTACCCAACCCACTCTTTTCTTAATTCGTTTCTTAAAATATCAATGCCGTAAGTTTTGACCTCACAATATTTTTTTTTAAAAAAAAGTATATACACATAGGGAGAAGGTCATGTGAATAGATGATCCAAGTTGAAGTAGCTATGGTCCAATATTATGTACTATATGCAACTTCACCTAAATATATACACGTTATTTCCTTACATTACCTTTATATTCAACTATATACGCACAAGTATACGCCAATAAAATTATTTGGATCATCTTATTCTTGCTTCTTATCTTTTCACCTTTTTGGATGGATGAGAACATGAATCAAAACAAGATTATATTTCCTTTATTTTGACATTTGTTTCTCAATTAAAAAGTACACAAAAGTTTGGTACTCCTTTGAAAAATACTATGGTTTTCATTGTTTTCAAAATATTATTTAAATTATTAAAATATTATATATATTTTTTCGAGTTTTATCCTTATTCATTTACTTGCTATAAATAATAAAAATAAATAAGAAGAGGTTAAATTGTTAATATACACTCGTAACTTAAGAGCATTTGCAGTCCAGATATTCATATTAGATTTTTTATTTTTATTTTTTTACTTTTTATTAGTACTAAATATATGTATCTAATTTTTTATTTTCTTTCATATAAGTTTTTCCACTCATCACCTTATTTCTCTTCTAATATCTAACACTTTTTAATTGTTAAATTACTTTTTATAAGAGTAAAGAAGCTCAGAGTATCCGAAACGGACTACATTGCACCTCAAAGTTCAAACCCTTATTTTTACACAAGTTACAAGAACGTTTTCTTAACCGATTACCTATAGTTAAACCTGTTCATATGCGGGTCGGATTTTATAAAATATTGAGCCTGTTTAGCCGGACTCGCTCCGGCTGCCGGGCCAAAGATGAGTGCCGTACCCGGCCGCGCTCGTGGGAACCCGTTTTTCACTTTTTTTTCAAAAAAATATTTAAAAAAAAATAAATTACATTTAAGATATTTTATATAAAATATATTAAATTTATTCTTATTATATGTTATATTAATACTTACTATAATATATATTTTTTAATCTTTTTATTTTTTATCTGGGCTAACGGGCCGGACTTTTCGTCTTGGTCGAGCCTAGAGCCTTGTCCAGATCCAGCCCGACAGACTTGGCGGGCTGAGCTTTTCGGCTCGCTCAGGCTTGTTCTCATGTTCATACCCGCCTGTTTTCCATGCGGGTGGGCCTGGACGGACAAGCTGTTCGGATTTGAACATGTCTACCTATAGTGTGTATTCGTACACATTACCAAATTTGCCCTCACCTAGAGGATAAAAGTGTAATTTGAGCACTACATAGGTATATAGCACCTCAAAACCCTATCACAACTTAGTCCCCCACATTGGATGATAAACAAGGCCATACTCACCCTTTCAAGAAACAATCAAGTCCTCTCATTGATTTGCTCAATTTTGGGGACCTAGAAACCACAAGAAAAAACTACCCCTAGGATTCAAATCATCTTCTATCTCAATAAATATTTATCCACGCACTTATTGATATCTTGTCATACTTTGCCTTTTGTTTTGCCATATTATCATCATTTAAAAAAAAATATTTTTAGTTTTTTTTTTTGTTGTTATTCGCGTTGTGTTTGGGGAGTAGAGAATCTCGTGTATAAGTATTATGGGATCATTTTTCAGTTTTATCCTTGTTATTTTTTCTCCTACCCAGTGAGATACACATAAACACACGGAGTTCTATCCTAATTGACGATAACTCGTATACTTATATATTAGGTTCAAGACAATCCTCTATATCGCCAAACGGTCCCTTGATATAATATTACCGTGAACATTTTTGTGAAAAAATTTATATCAACAAAAATGTATATGAATTAAAATTAAAAACAATTAAATTATCATATGTTATTGTAAATCTTTTACATTATATACAGATTGAGTAGGCAATTTGCCAACCTAATTGGGACTTGAGATCGAGATTCCCGTTTAGTCAAAGCTAGCCAACTTTGTCATGCATGCATGGCTTCTTCAAATATGAATAAATTACACAAAATCACCCTTAAAATATACATATTCTTATTAATATATACTAAATTGTAATATTGATACTATTGTACCAAGGTATATCTAATGCTACACGTTTTATAAATTGTAAATTGAAACTATTAGTCCCACCCATATACTATTAAGACTAAAAACAACAAAGTAGTTAACGTATACTAGTATTCGGATCGCTATACCTCGAACATCGTTTTTTAGGATAGAACTTAAATAAACAGGGAAATCGGCAAGTAAAGGAAACTCGAAAGTAAAAATGTATTTCACATCGAGAACACATGGTGGAATGAGATTAGTATGTAAAGTTTATCAGTGATTTCTTTTAATTGTTTTATCATGAAACTGTTTGAGATAATAAGTTCCTATATTTAAAGCGAAATTTTTTTGAGTATATTATACAAGATTAGTGGATTATTTCTCTTATTGTCAATTGATTTTATAATAAAATCGCAATGAACTTAAGTGTTGGAAATTGGAATGAGTCTGACGTGTATGTGCACTTATATGCACACAACTCCGCTCTATAGTCCGTATGTGTCGGACTTTACATAATATTAGAGCGATTAACCTCTTATCGGCCCGTTATCCTAACTCATCCGAGTGTCAATTAGGTTTGTACCCTAGTTGCACTAGGGCTCCACGTCTAAAGTAGGGAGATTTCGAACCTAGTATATAAGATCAGTGAAGTATATACTTTTATCACTGATTGGTTTTAGGATGAAACCTCACTGAACATCCTGTTATATTGTGTGTAAGTTCATTGGACGTTCTTCTTGCACGTTGTTTGGAACCACCGAATATATGAAAAATTGATAGGGTATCGGAGCATATCATGTTCAAATAAATAGCTACTAGATAGACATTCATGCTCGTTGTTCCCCAGGCTTCATACCTGTGTACTTTCTTCGAATATGAACGTTTATGCTTGTTGTCTCTTGTTGGCTGAATTATCCTGATTTCTCTTGAAGATTTTTTTGCTTTCGGATTTTTTTCGATGTATTTTTGTGTACTTCTTTTCTCATTTATTTGTGCTATTTCATGACGGTTAATCCGTCTGCCAATCTTTTTCGGCCTTTCGACCTATTAGACAATGCGCCGTCTATTGATTCGAACCGCTTTCCATTTAAAAAAAAAAAAAAAAGCTATTACATAGAGTGAATGTGTACCAAACGCGACGTAAGAATTGTATGTTCAAAGCCGCCAATGAGTTTACACTTGTTTGTCAGTTGTCACAACTCACGATCACGGAATCACCGTCCGTTAGTCAAACGCGATAATATAATACATTAATACGATGTATTTAACCTTAAAAATATAAAACAAAATATTATTTCATCTCAAATTGTAAAGTGTTTTTTTTTTTCGCAAAATAACTTATTAGTATAAAATTTAAAAAATAAATAATTAATATATTAAACATTTTGGTATGAATATAGAACGTACATAATTTAATAATAATTTTAGTTGAGATAATACACAAGATATTGTTATGAATATATATATATATATATATATATATATATATATATATATATATATATATATATATATATATATATATATATGATATGAAGGACGAAGAAATGAACATGGTACGGACCGTGTTGACCGTCATTAAGCAAGTCAAACTGCCAAATCCCCACATTTAAGTTTTTCTAATGCTAATTAAGTTTTTTAATACTATCTTAATTACCTTCTAACTTGAAGTTTAAACCAGCCAAGCTTGACCATTCCATTTGTATGCTTTGTCTTACTTTTCTTCCTTTTTTTTTAAAAGAGAGAGTTGGATAAATTATACCCGATAATTAATTTTATTTATTAAATAATTTAGTTCTATAAATTTTGGAGTGAATAGTCTTATTAAAAAAATAATAGCAGATTTACCATTATTTATTATAATAAATTTTATTCAAATTTAGACGTTTTTCTTATAACTTTACTGTAATATCTTAGGTTCCCGATGGCCGCCTATGTCGCACCAAATCGCCGATGCAGAGGCATCTCGAAGCCAGTGTCGGAAGTCCAATATGCAATATGTCATCGATGGAAGCTAGCACGACTTCGTCGGAGCTCAATGAGGTGTCGATTCCAATGCCAAGGATGACCGGAGATGGAGGGGAGATAGTTGGGAGCAAAACCCAAATTTTTGATATTTTCTAATTTTATTTAAAAGGTAAATTGGATATGTAAAATTGGATAGTTAACATTGGATAAGTGAAGTGAGTGGAGTTAAGCATGTGAAGTTGAACACGTGATGTTGGGTATGTGAAGTTTGGTATATGAAGTTGGATATGTGAAAGTTTGGTGTGTGAGGTTGAATACGTGAAGTTGGGTATGTCAAGGTTGTGTACGTGAAGGTTGAGTACGTGAAAGTTGGGCATGTGAGTGAGGTACGTAAAAGTTGAGTAGGTGAAGTTGAGTATATACAGTTGAGTATACCATTTCCCCCTTATTCTTAAAATTATTGAAAAAAAGTCATTTAATTAAATTATTTCCCCCCTAAATTTATTTAAAACCATTACTTATCAAAATTATCCAAAAATTTCCCCAAAGCAAAAGGCAATGTGATCACTGCAGCCCAGCCAACTTGTTTATATTGAATGGAGGGAGGCCAAACTTTACATAATTGAATCAATCTTGCCAAACAGAAAACAATTTTAATAATAGTAAATATATAAAATATTTTAATTAATTAATAATAAGATCTTTAGCTCCATTGTATTAGCTAATTAACAATCATTTTACATGTAAATATTCTAATCTAATACGAAACAGTGGGCTGACTCATGTGCTTAAAACTATAGAGTCAAAGTGATCAAAAACACTCTCTTCACAATTCACATGCTCATTTAAGCATCATTTTTTTTAATTGATTAAAAACTCATAAAATTTCGGTATGGTTCAATACATTGTCGTCTGTGTCCAAAAGAAAACGTCTATTATAATAACATAAAAAGTCTGAAAAACTCCGAGTTTATGACTGATGGGGATTTCGTTCAGTCTTAGATAATTAGTCAAGTCAAATCAAATTGTTTTATTTCCGAGCCTAGAGCGGACTCGGAAACGATCCTACTAACTCACTAGTGCTTACCTTATCAACTTATCCTTCCTTTCACATTTTATGCCGTGTTTCGAAATGATCATGCCCTTCAAACCCGTTTTATTCTCGTATTTTCGGTATATTCAAACTATAACCCTAAATTAAAAAGTGTAAATATTATATTGTATACTAGAGGAATTATATAATGTGAATGATGTTCATAGTGTTATGGTGGGGTGTTAAACAAGTGTGAAAGAGGGTTTAGGTTATAAGTCCAAATGATGAGTGGAAAGACCAATAAGAAGATGAATGTGAGGCTATTCAAGAAGAACAAGAAGAGGGCCTCCCACTCATAAAACATTATATTCCATTTTACTTTCTTTTCTAATATTATTATCACTATATTTTATTTATTTATTATTATTTAATATGAAAAAATTACTTAAATAATACCCCATTGTTTAGACTGGCTAAACTTTAGTACCCAGTCTTTTTAACTATCAGAACGGTACCTCACCTATTGAGCCCGACCAAAGATTAGTACCTGAATTACTGTTCACACCTTAAATTAACAAATCTTTGTTAAATATTAGAGGCAAAAATGTCCGCCTACTTAAGCAAAATTGTCCACCTACCTTAGATATTTAACCCCGATCTGTTAACTTAACGTGTAAATACTAATTTACGTACTAATCTTTGGTCGGACTTAATAAGTGAGATACCGTTCTGACAGTTTAAATGACGAAATACTAAAATTTAGTCAACCTAAAATATGGGTATTGTTTTGTTAATTTTATCTTATTTATATTGGTATTATCACTTCAATTTCGTTGTCCTACTTCTAGAGATTGGTGGGCCATCTAAATAATCTTTGATGTTGATTTACCATGTGGGCTCCACCCTGCCTAAAAGCATTTACGCTTTTTATTTATTTATTTATAATGAAAATATAATTAAATCGATATAATGAAAGATAAATCAATGTGAAACCGAAATCACTTTTTTTTTTTAAAAGTAATTTGGTATTTTTGAGACCTATTCCAAATTATGACATGGTGATTACGTTTGGTCATCACTAGACTAGGATTTTATACTATATTTAGGAATAATAATTATAATACTTAATTAGGTGTTAACATAAGCATGTTCAATCTCGTGAAGTGTATAATCTTATAAATTTTTTAAATAATAATTTTCGGTATTTTAATGAGTAACGTTATAACGGTTTTTCGGTGTATTCATTCTTTTCTATCATCTTTGTTTTATTTAATTGCTTCTGCCCATTTCTCCCTCCTATCACACTGGAAACTGACTCTTATGACCCTCCATACTCAGCTTCACCATCCGCCTGCAGCGTCCTCCTATGTATCTATTATCAGCTCACGTATACTGTTTGATGTTACTGATTTATCGCTATTATCCTTCAATCATGTCAAGCGGTCCGCGAATTGTGTTGCTCACTTCGCGACACGCCTTCTGAACTCAGATGTAACTCATGTTTGACTCGATCAATTCCCGCCTATTATTACAAAACTAGCGACACTCGATCTCCTATAATAATACTCGCTTTTTCCCTCAAAAAAATAAATAAATAATATGCTTTTTTAAGTGATAGGTGATCAAATTGTGAGATTTTCTTAAAACCATAGTGAATGTTACTTATTAATTATTCTCATAAATGTAAAAGTTATTAACTTTATGTTATAATCCATATTATCCAATGGCTAAATGTATAGTAACCAATAAATCAAACCATATTTATTGTAATTAGGCCATATTATGTCATGCTATTACTAACCTATCTCCTATTATTACTACATTTCAACTCCCATAATTCAATGTTATATGGCCTAATTTATTTCCCTAATGAAAATTTACATTTTCCTCTCATAAAAAGTCCTTAGATTAATATTCACTTATAAACATATTATATCAAATGTAACAAATTTGGCATATTCTTAAAATTTAGAGAGACAAATGTAAATAATATGAAGTCTTTGGTGGATTTTCTTTTCCAACCCTATATCTAGCTCACAAGCCACTTAAATATCTGTTTTTTTTTTCTATCTTCCTAAAGATATTAGACTTAATCACATCCAAAAATATCTTTAATTATTGATCTATAATTTTTTTATTATTAATATTATTATCATAGAAGATCAATTAATAATGAATTTTTCAAGCTAACATTTTAGCTAATTTAGGTAAAATGTTCCATTTAACTTTTAAAAAAAAATAATTTTGATCATTAAAGATTCAAATTTAATATCTTTTATCCAAATTTATTTATTTTAGATAATAAAAAAAAATAACAATAAATAAAGAGAAAAAATTCTTCTTCTTAATTTGTTTGTAAAAATGCTCTTTTTTTTTTTATTAAAAATGTATACAAAAATAGAGGATTATCCTTGGTTATAAATATATGGAATTCAAAAACTATTTTCAATATTTATATTATTTAATACATTTTTAGTGTGTGGAATATCGAATTTATTTCTTTATAAAATCCAAAAAAAGGGTTAATATTTGTACTTATTTAGTTATTTCCCCATCCTGTTATTCAATAAAACACATTTTTTTTAAATATTAATATTTATATCTCATTTTCCCTCCTTTTCCAATTTCCTTCACCTACCTAACTAGTACCGACCTGTCCAAAGCTCAAATCTTTGCACTACTTGCAAAATTACTCCAATTTGCGCAAAAGAAATTCATAATATAAATCGCAAGATTGAATCCAAATTGAAGAACTTCCACCATTTGAAGCTTTAAAGCCTTCTCCCTTTCTCTATAGCCAGAGCGAAAGTCACCAAACCATGCTTTGTCGGCCATTAGAGCTTCATCCATAGAGCTCTCAATCATCCCATCTCGATTCATCCCCACTTCCACAAGATCCTGCACACAGAACTTGAAAACCCGATAAAATTATTGAAAAAAGAAGTCTTTCCCCCAAATTGATTGCACTTTCAGTTCTGTCCTCCTCACGATTCCTTATTCTATTCAATCAAAATCTGGCCTTTTTGGATCATAGATCCTTTTGTCCCTCTGAAATCGCACTTTTTGTTATCTTCTTCATGTTCACTGAATCTCATGCCCTCGCATTTGATAAGCTCTCAAAAATGGCGAATGGACTTACAAAGGTAACAGCTTTTACTTTCAGTTTCAAATTCTGACTGCGTATTTTACAATTTTTTGATTTCACGTTTCTTTGAGCTTTGATGGGTTCTTAGCTGTATCACTTGTATTATTTTACATTATTCGTGTTGTACTCATCTCATAATTTCGAGTAGATTAATCAAAATTGGATTGAAATTCTCGCTTACCCATTTGTCTGTTGTATGACCTCTCCACTGACTTGACTAATGAGTAATTACTGTTTGCTTGTTGATTGATGTAGGCAGAAGGGTTTAATCCATGAATCTGAAATTGTTGTAATTGGTAACACAATTTCTGGGATTTGCTCATAAGGGATTGCTGTCACAATGTCATTTACTGATAAAAAAGTTCAGATTTTAGGGTTTGTGGTAGCTTTGCTGATGTTTTTGTCAGATGGGTTGAATCAAGAAGGGCAATGTCTTCTGGAGCTGAAGAACAGTATCAATGATGAATTCGACAATCTCGGAAACTGGAATTCCGGTGATTCGACACCTTGTGGATGGAAGGGTGTAAACTGCTCAATCACCAACAATCCTGTGGTTATCTCTCTTGATCTGCATTCTATGAATCTCACTGGTCAGTTGAGTTCTAAAATTGGCTGTTTGAGTCACTTAAGTTATCTGAATCTTGCTTATAACTCATTTACTGGGAGGATTCCGAGTGAGCTTTCGAATTGCTCGCGGCTACAGACACTCGAGATCCGCAACAACAACTTCAATGGATTGATCCCACCAGCATTAGGCAGTTTGTCTTTCCTTGAACACCTTAGTTTATGCAACAATGATCTATCAGGCCCCATACCGAATGAATTCGGAAACTTGACTTCTTTAGTTGATTTTGTGGCCTTCACTAATGGTATCACTGGGCCATTGCCTGCATCTCTCGGTAACCTGAGGCGGTTAAGAACGTTCCGAGCTGGACAGAACGCGATAACCGGAAGCTTACCCTCAGAGATTGGTAACTGTGGTAACTTGGAGTATCTTGGTCTTGCTCAGAATCAGCTGAGTGGTGAATTGCCTAAGGAGATTGGAAGACTTCAAAAGATAACTGATTTGATCCTTTGGGATAATAAGCTATCCGGGTTCATACCGAAAGATCTCAGCAATTGCACGAGGCTCAGAACACTCGCGTTATACTCCAACATGCTTGTTGGACCGATCCCTTCTGAGATCGGAAACCTCAAGTTTTTACAGCAGTTGTATCTCTATCGGAATCAGTTGAATGGAACAATTCCTCGTGAGCTCGGGAATCTATCTTCAGCAATGTTCATTGATTTCTCTGAAAATATGTTATCCGGAGAGATTCCTTCCGAGTTCAGTAAGATTTCCGGACTCAGCTTACTCTTCCTTTTCGAAAACAAGCTCACAGGCATGATACCAAATGAGTTCAGCTCTCTTCTCAACTTAACCAAGCTAGATCTTTCGATCAACAACCTCACAGGTCCTATCCCTTCCGGGTTTCAGTACCTACCTCGGATGCTTCAGCTTCAGCTCTTTCAGAACTCTCTAACCGGAACAATTCCTCCGCTTCTCGGACTCTACAGCCCTCTCTGGGTGGTTGATTTTTCGGATAATTCATTACAAGGAAGGATTCCTTCTCATGTTTGTCACAAATCCAACTTGATTCTATTAAGTCTTGAATCCAATAACTTGCTCGGAAGAATCCCGGATAGTGTCTTGAACTGCTCGTCTTTGATGCAGCTTCGTCTAAGCGGAAACAAGCTCACCGGGAGCTTCCCTGGCGAGCTATGCAAGATCAAGAACTTAACAGCACTAGAGTTGGGTCATAACAGGTTTCATGGTACAATCACCTCGGATATCGGAAACTGTACAAAGCTTCAACGGCTTGATCTGTCTAACAACAACTTCATCTCCGGATTCCCGAAGGAGATCGGGTATCTCTCCCAGCTAGGGACAGTTAACATCTCAGCTAATCATCTCACCGGGCAAATCCCAGTTGAAATCATCAACTGTAAGGCACTTCAACGCCTTGACATCAGCTTAAACAGATTCAAAGGCCCTTTACCAGTTGAGCTCGGACAGCTTGTGCAGTTGGAGCTTCTTATCCTTTCGGGTAACCGCTTCTCCGGCCAAATCCCACCTGCATTGGGTCATCTCTCGCGTTTAACCGCGTTGCAGATGGGAGGAAACTCGTTCTCCGGTGAGATACCTTCAACTTTAGGATCTCTTTCCGGGTTACAGATTGCATTGGATTTGAGCAACAACAACCTCTCAGGCAACATACCTTCAGAACTCGGAAACTTGATCTTGTTAGAGTACTTGTTTCTCAACAACAACAAGTTATCAGGCATGATTCCGAAGACATTTAGCAATCTTTCTAGCCTAATGGGTGTTAATTTCTCGTATAACGACCTCTCGGGTCCGATACCATCGAGTTCTTTGTTACAAAACATGGAAATGAGTAGCTTCATTGGTAATCAAGGTCTCTGTGGTCGGCCTCTTGCATCTTGTTACGATTCTCTTTCGTCTCCTTGGAACTCGAAGACCGCGGTATCCTCAAGAGGGAAGCTAATCACAGTTATATCAGCTTGTGTAGGCATTGTTTCACTTATCTTCATCATTGTGATCTTGTTCCACATGAGAAGGCCAGTTGACATGGTTGCTTCTATAGAAGATGATATGTCTATGTCAATGTCAGCTTCACCAGTTTCCGGCGTCTACTTCCGGCCAAAAGACGGATTCACGTTCCAAGATCTCGTGGACGCGACGGGCAACTTCAACGAGAAGTTCGCGGTGGGAAAGGGCGCTTGCGGAACTGTCTACAAGGCGTCAATGCCATCCGGCTTGACAATTGCTGTCAAGAAACTTGCATCAAACCGAGAAGACAACAACATTGAAGATAGTTTCCGAGCTGAGATAATGACTCTCGGAAAGATCAGGCACCGGAACATTGTGAAACTATACGGGTTCTGTAACCATGATGGCTCGAATCTACTCCTCTACGAGTACATGGCTAAGGGAAGCTTGGGTGAGTTGCTTCATACATCCGCGCCTTCGTCTTTGGATTGGCCTACTCGGTTTTCTATTGCTCTTGGCTCGGCTCAAGGACTCGCTTACTTGCACCATGATTGCAAGCCGAAGATTGTCCACCGCGACATTAAGTCTAATAACATATTGTTGGATGACAAGTTTGAGGCTCATGTTGGTGATTTCGGCTTGGCTAAGGTCATTGACATGCCTCATTCCAAGTCCATGTCCGCGGTTGCTGGCTCATACGGATACATTGCTCCGGGTAAGCCAGCTAGCTGATTGGTTTATTTTCGGGTTTATAGACAATTGTGTATTGATTTTTGGTATGTTTTTGGCAGAATATGCATACACTATGAAGGTAACGGAGAAGTGTGACATTTATAGCTACGGAGTGGTGTTGTTGGAGCTACTAACGGGTAAAGTGCCCGTGCAACCGATCGAACAAGGAGGCGATCTTGTGACATGGGTACGACATTTCATCCGAGAGCATTCGTTGACACCCGAGATCCTTGATCCTCGAGTAGCTCTCGAGGATAAAGGACCCGGGGATGTGGCAAGTCACATGATGATCGTTTTAAAGATTGCATTGCTATGTACGAGCTTGTCGCCACTCGATAGACCATCGATGCGACAAGTCGTGTTGATGTTGATTGAATCGGATGAGTGCAATCGATCTAGATCGGATCCGGAATCTCTCGAAGATCTTCCCTTAAAGGGTTGAATCGCTATCGCTACCTCAATCTCTCTTTCAAAGTAGGGGTCACACTCACTCTAAGATTAGGGGTAATGATCATCAAGAATGATGGTTATGTAGTATTTTTTTCTTCTTCTTCTTAATTCTTACATGTATTTAATCAAATTAAGCATAGCAATGAGATAAATTATTGTATATTCCTTCCTCTAATGGGTTTTTATAATCCCTTCAAGAGAAGTTTAAACTGTTTTTTTTCCTGAATCGAACAAATACATACGGAGTATATCATATTGTATTGTTACGTCCGGTTGGATTTGGTATCAGATTATAAAAGGTTATTTTAGATTAATTTGGACGAGGTTTTTTTTTTTAAGGTTTCATGTTAGATGAATATCATAGACTAAGGGCCTGTTTACCTTGCGGGTTTATAAACTAGATGATAGTTTATAAACCTTTGCTGATTTTGTGTAACCGTTTACATGTGTATGAGTTTTTATGTAAATGAGTTTATTTGGGTTTTTAAACCCGTAAAAAATAACCTTCTCAAGATGAGGTTATTTTTATTTTGGTTTTTAAAGGATGAATTGGCATTTAGGGTCTTTTACATTATAGAGTTGAAATTTAGGCCCTACCAATTACAAATTGAGAAATAGGGCTCCTGCTTTACTAGCCTAATTCATAAATAGGACAAAAAGTTGACAAAAGTGATGATGACTGATGTGAGTGCTGATTGTGACACTTTTGATTGATATTTGGAGAGAATTTGAGGCAAAAAAAACGCAGCCCTCCGCTTACCCAAATATCCGCTTACCCAAATAATATCACAATCATACCCAAAAATAAATTTGTTAAAGTACATAAACATACTCGAAAACAACATACCCAATAAATCAAATATCAAAATAAAACAATATCCATAAATTGGATAATATTTTATATTTATACCCAATTTAAGATCACTTAATACAAATTCCATACCCAATTTAAATTTGTCATACCCAAAATTTTCAAAACTCGATATTGTACACAAACACAATATCAAATGACATTTGGTCATTACCCAAAAATTCGCTTGACATTTGATCATTATAGCACATTTTGGGTAACCATAAAACATACCCACGATATCACTTTAAATATACTTAATAATAAGAAATATACTACAAAGCCAATACACGTATAAAAACATACCCAATTTGAATTTGTCATAACCAAAATTTACACAAATCGATATTGTACACAAACATCAATACCAAATGACATTTGGTTCTTGTAACACGGTTTGGATAACCATAAAACATACCCAAAAATATCACTTTAAGCATACTCAACAATAAGAAACATCCCACAAAAATAATAAACATATATGATATACCCAATAATGAGAAAAATATTACAATTCATATTTGGGTAACGAAAACAATGTCACCCAAAAAAATTAAACATCATGGACTTGAAAATTTCATCAAACTAGCTACATTAACCAAAAATAAAAGGTAAAAGGTAAACATGTAAAAAATATACTTAAACTAAAAGTAAACATCTAATCACCATCATTCAATTAAAGCAATTATTGCCCCTATTTTCTAGTTTCCATACCTACTTTTTCTTTCTTTTATGTAGAAGTCTACTTTACAAAAGATAATTTTAAGAGGTCTTATTTTCCTAATTAATTCGTTTTTAAACCCGTATAAACCCATTTAATTTATAAACCCGAATAAACTCAAATCCTTACTAAACAGGCCCTAAATTATAAAGATGGTTTTTTTGAATAAAAATAACTTTTCATTCAAGATTTTTGAGATTAATTACTTACAATCTTCTGAAAAATCTACATCTGATATCAAACACAATCTTAGAGTCGTAACACTCTCTCCCTGTCCGCCGCTCTTGGTGTAGATCAAGTCCTGCTCGATCCAGAACCACTTCATCTAAGGTTTTCGTCACGGTTCTCCAATCATGATAAAATCTAATAAAATTGACATAAAAAAAAAATCTTATGGGTTACATCCCACTTATATGGGTAAATTTCTATACAAGTTTTATGACTAGTGTAGTGATTCAATGCATAAAAATATAATAGTTTAAACTTGTTTTTTTTATTTATAAAATTTGTTTAAATGATATATCACGGCAAAAATATTTAAAAGTTTTGAATCTTTTTTTTTTTTAAATTTTGACCAAATAGAGAAATTTTAAAAAGGCTTACTTAATGTTTGATAAACTTTTTTTCAATCTAACTTACAATATATAAAGTGAGTTTATTTATAATTTTTTTTTGTTTTGAAACGTATTCAAAATTTATAAAAAATTTTTGAGAATTTTTTTTATCAAAAATGTTCATTGAATAACGAAGACTTGGGAAGTTCCGGTCAAAATGTGTTGTTTATTAACTTATTTTGAATGATTCATGTCTTATACTTTGAACGACTGCAAAGATTTCATCTTTTGTTTTTTCGCTATTAGGGAAAACAATATACGATATACATTAACTGAATATTATTTTAATTTAAAAAAATAGACCCATTAATTTTGACCAAAAAACACACATTAATTTTGACCAAATATACACATTAATCATGTTTCTACCGAAATAAAAATCAAACTTTTTATTTTTTTAATATGCAACATCAGAATTATATTTTATTATCTGTGAAAAATGGATAAATTATAGCAAAATAAAAATAAATAATTTTTAAAAAATCAAATCAAGCCTTATGCCATTCAGTAGTACGTTATAAAACCCATTTTACAATTATTTTTGTTAAGCATGTTTTCATATAATCCTTACACAATTATTATATATTTTTTAATTTATAGCAAGTATGACACCATGCAAGTATGACACCATGCAATGTTTTCAGACAAAAGTATCATATTATAATTAGAAATCAAACTACCAATGCATTTCGACCAATGTATTTATTTATAAAATTGCAAGCTACGATGGCATTCGTGATTTTTTTTATTGGTAAGGATTTTGATATACAATACAATTTAAATATATAGAAAGGTTATAAACATGATAGATGGATAGACCGTTATCAGAAGAGAAAACAAAAATAAAAACTCATAAACATTAAGACATTGTCGGACAGGACGAAATTTTAAAATCACCGATAAAAAAGAAGCACATGACAAAACATCAGACAAATAAAAAATAAAGAAAAGTAATCAGACATGTCAGCTAAAAAAGTGCATAAGAACTCTGTAATACCAATGGTACATTACAAAAACCTTATAATTTGGTTATCTCGTGAGATAGACAAAACAACACACTTTAATTGACCTTAACAGTTCCTTTTCGATTGATCTCAGACCGAAATGATTGTGCTTTATTATTAATAAAGAAAAGATTACGTAGTAATTGTCGGGATAACAGTCTAACCCTTATATCGCAACGTAACAAGATCTAGTACCCCTGTGTAGAGAGTCAAACAATATACTTAAACCCCAAGTTAAAAGAAAAAAAGCTAAGAAGTTCAACCAATAATGAGAGGGACTTGTTCAACCAATTTACTCAATAATAGCTCTATTTTATATTGCAAAAATTACTTGTCATGCAAGATACATAGAATTACGTACTTTCATGCATCAACGTAAAATCAATATATATATAACAAAATAAAGATATATGCAGCATTATAAAAGTTAACTAATGTATTAGGGTTTAATATCTCCGGGCATCAGCTAGCATGTGCCGCCGCTGGTGCCACTAATGAAGGTGCAAGAAGAGCTCGTTGAAGTCGACGGAGCTGACCCTCTTGGAAGCAACTCAAAGATCGTCGTCGCATAACGTCGGATCAATTCGTCGTCTATTCCCAACGGTCTGATCGCAACTGTCGCCTGTAAACTGCAAATCACGCAAACTGCAATCATCGTAATCACGACGGTGATTGTGCTTCTTCTGTTCATCATCGTAAACACAGTCTTTGATCTTGTGATTTTCTCAGTGCGTCGAAACTAAAGCTGTTTAGATTTATGAAAGCAAATGCAGAGATTATATATATAGATATATGTATAGAGGAAAATGTATTTTAATGTTTGACTGCAACTATAAAATGGCTTTTTCAAACGATGAGAATGCGTCCAAGTTTTGACGACGAATTTAGTTAGTCGTCGGTCCATTTGAATAACTAACGACACGGAAAACTTGAATGCATCAAACGACGTAATTATAGAAATTACTTACATTTGTGCATAAATATAATTTTTTTTTTTTTTTTTTTACAGGGTAATCAAAACAAGCTTATCACGAATTTATTCGATATGCAGGCATGTCACGAGTCCGTCCGAGCTGAAATCCTGAAACCCGAACCGTAATTTTAAAGTTTTAATATAGCGCACTCCAATAGGATACGCATCTAATGTTTGAATCCAACATTTAAAATTATGATCGTTGTTCTAACGTTCAAATACAAGGACATATTCTCTACATGTTTTAGATATAATGTTTGTTTGGATAAATAGCAGTCTCGATTTATATTGTTATTTTTAGTTTTATCAAATACACGGGTATTATTCAAGTAAGGCCCATTATTGCGGTACGGTCGTGCGGCCGTACCGCAGGGCGACACGTGTCCCGATTTTTTTTTTTTTTTTTTT
>BSUD01000005.1:149905466-149937103 GCA_033239045.1 Fagopyrum esculentum
AAAAAAAAAATTTTTTTTTTTTTTTCGAGACACGTGTCACCCTGCGGTACGGCCGTACGGCCGTACCGCAAAAAGAGGGCCGTACCTGAACATTAACCTCAAATACACGCCTAATATTTTTATACATTTCAAAGTAGTTATTTTCTTGCATACTTTATATTGTAAATAATTTTCAAATTTGGATTAGTTTAATCCCGGAAAAAAAGTTTGGCATCATATACCAGAATTCATATAATTCAAAAGTTCTTTTTTTTTTTTTGGATTTTTGAGGAGAGGTTATATTTAGTCAAATATGATATGTGACTTAAGATTTTGTAATAGTGTAATGGACCAGTTCCTACAAATTAATTTTTGACTAATTTAATAACCAATATTTTTTTAATAATTTAATAACCATTAATCCATTATATCTCTTACACAATACAGTTTTTTAAAAAAAATTGAAGAAGGCCGTAGACGTGAAGAGCTGCGGCTCAAGTCCAGAGGTCTATGGGGCAGGAGCGCTCATCAAAGCAAGGGTGAGATATAGCCAGCCGTCCGTAGAGCTAGAGACCTGGGCGAAGGAACTAGGCTAACTACCGGAAAGGGCAGGAACGACCGTCCTGAAGAGGACATCAGCGGGTCAAACTCATCGGATAGTTAATATTTTTTTTAAAAAAATAATGAATTGTTTGTAATTAAAGTTACAAAGAATATAAGTGTCTATTAATTAGATATATACTATACAGTTTAGACTCAAAGTCAGATATTACAAATTATTATTATTTAAATAGAAAATAATTCAAACTAATATAATTATCAAAAACATAAACTACTTGTTTATTGAAATTTCCCCCCAAATTTGAGAACAAAATTAATCTAATTATTCATTTTTTTACTTCAAATAATCCGTATTTGAGAGGATAAACTTCACAAAATCATAATTTAATTTTGAAAATTTAAATCACCATAACTTATCATAAATCACACAAAATATCTCTATTTTATTTGTTTTTCCAATTTGCAAAAAATAAACTCTTATAAGAAAATAGATATCACCCGTTATTAAGAGTTATAATTGGAGAACAATTATGAAGGTACTCCATGATTAATTATTTTATGTAATTTCTCTCAAAATAGAGCATAATAATATATATCAATTCAAAAATTAATTAATTGTAAATTAGAATAATTAAAAATAATAATCAAAAACAATTTTATTCCAAATGTAGATTGGAATAACAAATTGTCTGCATATTTTTAATTTATTTATATGTAAGGAGAAATAATATAGAATCTCCAGTCCAATTTTATTAGTAAGTTGATATTACATTAATATTGTAAATTAATGAAACAACATTTTGGTAATGAGCTAAACGATTTTGACCGTTTAGTATGTTTTGTATAACAAATTACATTAATGGATCAATCCGATCCCTGTAAAAAGAATGAACGAATTGTATAATCGTATAACGAACTCTACGCGAATGATTCGGCGAGCGTTAATTACATGCAAACAGGCTCACTGAGTTAACATTTGCCGGCGTTGCTGCCAGCAATGAAGGTACAAGGAGAGCTGGTTGATTTCGACGGCGGGTTTCCCCTGGGAAGTGATTCAAAGATCGTGTTGGCATATCGTCGGAGCAATTCGACGTCAACTCCCAACGGTCTGATCGCAACGGTCGTCTGTAAGCTGCAAAATATGCACAGTGCAATCATCGCCATCACGACGGCGGTTCTTCTGCTCAGAGCCATAGCCGTAATATATTTCTTCGATATTGTGATTTAGTTGTATTGAAACAAAGGCAGTGATGAGGATCGAGGAGTTGCATCTGTGTATATATATATTATATATATAAGAGAAAATGTATTGTTATGTTGACTGTTGATTATTATAAGGTCTTGACCGGGTAAACTAATGGCTCCTTGGTCCATTTCATTAACGAACACGGAATACTTGAAATCCCGACCCCCAAACCCGAAAAACGAGACAATTTATAAATGGAAAATTTTACAATAAAACTCACATAAAAATCCGACGGTAACAATAAATGTGAAAAAATAGGTAAAGATGGGGTTTCCGTACCCAACAGGGATATGGGATCGATATTATGCTAAACGGGGATGGATATGTCACTCTCCGAACTAACTCTTCCTATTGACACCCCTAGCTAGTTATGCACACATAAGCGCACGAGGTTCCATCTTAAAACAGTTGCCAAAAGGATGAGTAACTCTTGTACTTATATATTAGGCTCGCATGTTTTGCGTTATCGATATGGGACACACTTTCTTCCCTTACATTTCAACAAGGGTCTAGTTATGGTTTACACTTTGGACCAAAATTGCACACCCGTACCACGAGATTCTAGCATCGAGCTAGTTTGTTGGTCTTAAGACATGAATCACACTAGAGGGGCGTGTGGAGAAAAAAACATTACACGGTAGTACTAATATACAAGGTCGATGACATATGACTGTTTATTTTTAGTAACAATTTGGTTCAAAACCGAACCTAACTCGACTTATATGTTGATTTCGGATATAACATTAAAGCGAGCCGAAGCTTGGGTCCATTTGGCGAGTACCATGCATGATCGAGTTCATTATAAGTCCGTGACGTAGACCAAACTACATAGACTTATTTTCTAACAAGAATGACGATAACCTTAATATGTTACGTTATGACACCTTTATTCTTAAGTTTTGACCATCTGAAGTCAAGTCATCAACCATGTGCTGCCAATAACAAACGGTAGTTTATAATGTCAAAACGCACAACTTCATTTGATTTTTTCTCAACTTCGGTTTCATACTATAATGTGTATTACTTCCTTATAGGGAAGACATGGACCATGCAAGCGTACAAGTTTCATCCTTAAATCAATTGAATATAGTAGAATAACTCATAAGTTTATATGTTAGTGTCATAATGTCTTGTATGTTAGTACGTGTCACAACGATGAATTCTAACGACACACACAAGCGTACAAGTTCCATCCTAAAGCCAATTAATATAGTAGGAATAACTCGTAAGGTTCTAACGACCCACACTAACATATGTTAGTGTCACAACGTCTTGTGTTATCGATATTAGACGCATTTTCCCTCTTACATCTCAACAAACCTCTCCATTGTCGATTGATCTGGAGAGATCGATGATGAATTCTAACGACCAATATGAACAACAACAACGACGTGCAATAACCGTAAGGGTTGATCAAACGTACAATTACGTGTATACTACCCTAGCTAGCTAGTTATGCACTCCGGTTACGTAGTTTGAGGGTCAGGTAGACTCTACCTAAAATGAGATAGAACGATGAATCAGTTATATCTTGGAATTCTGATCGCACAAAAACCCGAAAGTACTACAATGCTTACGATCTTATAAGACGATCATACAGTTTCATGTTAAGGTTATGTACTCATTATTGGCTACTTCAACAGTGTTCATTTTTAACGAATTAGTAAAACAGCAACTTGTCAATGAACGAAACAACTTTTACCGTTTAGTATGTTTTGTATAACAAATTACATTGGTGAATCGATCTGATCCCTGTAAAAAGAATGAACGAATTCTATGTCATATCACGAACCCTAAGCGAATGATTCGGCGAACGCTAATTACATGCAGCAGTAGATATACAATTTGAGAAACTAAAAAAAAAAAAGAAAAAAAGGGTCCACTCAGTTAGCATTTGCCGCCTTTGCCGCCACTAATGAAGGTACAAGAAGAGCTCGTTGAAGTCGACGGCGGCTTTCCCCGGGGAAGTGATTCAAAGATCGTGTTGGCATATTGTCGGATCAATTCGACGTCAACTTCCAACGGTCTAATGGCAACTGTCATCTGTAAACTGCAAATTATGCAAACTGCAATCATCGCCATCACGACGACGCTTCTTCTGCTCATCACCATAGCCATAGTCTCTTCGATGTTGCGACGCTTTTAGTTTTATGAATACAAATGCAGTGATGAGGATATGAGTTTGTTGTTGACACCATATCTATATATATATATATATATATACATTTATAAAAAGGAAAAATGTGTTGTTATGTTGACTATTCAATATTATGAGGTTTTGACTGGGTATTTTAATGGGTCATTGGTCCATTTATTGACAAATAACACGGAATTCGTCCCAAACCAACGATCCAATTTGGTTTGATTCTTTCCTTGCATAAAGTTAACTTGGTTTCACAATGGATTACATATAACATGATATAAGAAAAGGAAAAATCAAGGTACGTAATTTTGTTTAGGATTGTGTACTTTTGGAAATGAGGTTACGGTCCGGTCTAGACCGTAAAAACTAATTCAGTTCGGTCTTAGAATGTTTGTACTTTTGGATCGGAGATCACGGGTCGGTCTTAGATTGTAAAAACTAATTCAGATTGGTTTCGGTCTGGTCTTTTGAACATAAATCTATAATACTTTTTCCGGGTCGTATTGGACTGAATTGTGATATTCCGATTCATGAACCATTGATACGTGAACATGCTAACGGGTTCACATCCCCACTTGTGTTTGATTTTTTGTGATAGAACGTGGATGTCAACTCCTAAATAACCCGATTAAGCCAACGTAAAACTCCTGATATAAAAATCACGTACGGTTTTCGAAAATGTTAAAACTATACTAGAGTAGGCCCGTTATGGGTCTATCGTGACTCCGCGTACATTTTCTGTACCGTGAGCCCCTACCTTAATATCTAAATTAACTGATTAACCCATTTAAAGTTCATCGGACCGCATACTTGTGTATGCAAACATACAAGACGTATTAGGTTCAAACTTAATACATAAGTTTAGTGAAATTTTATCTAAAAAATCAATCGATAATAGTTCACTTATCTTATATAAGGGATCACGATCTTGTAACTTCAAATGTGAATCGTTTATTATGTTATGAGTTGGTGACGTAGATCAAACTAGATAGACGTATTCTCTTCTTCTGATAATCACTTTTATAATGCATTCCGTTAACCACGATCAACTTAATATATTAAGTTATGAAAATTATATTCCTAAGTTTTGACCGATTATCTCAATAAGTAGTCAACCATGTGCTGCTAATTATATAAATGGACGTTTATAATGTCAAAACGCACAACTTCATTTAATTTTCTCTGAGTTCGGTTTCATACTATTTGTTATACTTAAGAGAGGAATTACATAGAGTCAAAGACCATTGCACTAAACATGAGCGTTACAAATCACTAGTCATATTCGATCAACTATACATGCAAACATTGATGCCGCTTGGACTAGCAATAAAAGTGATACTACACTCTTTAAATATTACTAAAGATTCAAGTTTGTATTATAGCGTAACGGCATTGACCGGCCAGTCGAGTCGAATAAGATGATTCAAAGTCAAGACCGATCACAAAATCAACATACAAACAAACTTTGAATTGTGTACGAAAACAACACAAGACACGTACTTTTCGGAGAGTAATTTTTTATAAAGACGGAAATTTTCCACATTGATACAAAAGGATGATTTTTCGATGGAAAGATATTAATTAGCCAACACTTTTCGGGAATGAAGTATCCATCCGTTGGACACATATCTATTGCGTACTTAGATGTCTCAAGATCTTACGACATTAATGGTACTTGAGTAATGCAAGATGCATGAACAACTTCTTCAAATTCTCATGGAACCGGCCTAATTCGATTTTTAGATAAAAATTTTCCACGATGATACAAAAGGATGATTTTCCGATGGAAAGGTTGCGTACTTAGATATCTCAAGATCTAGGACGTTAATGGTACTTGAGTAATGCAAGATGCATGAACAACTTCTTCAAATCCTCATGGGACCGACCTAATTCGATTTCTAGATAAAAATTTTCCATATTAATAATGAGATCGGTTACGATAACCCTCCTATTTTCAGTTAATTTTTAAGATAAACCTGAATGTCAGAAATTCCAAAGTTATATTAGTCCAATAGGATTTGTCACAATACGATGTTTCTCAGCAAGCCGACAATTAAGAGCCATGTGAACATGAGAATTCCACTTAGATTACTTGCCATGCACGCAATCATGCATGCAATACAAAAAAACAACTTACGTACGAAAGTTATTCATTTACATATTCCTTTGTATAATATGCGTATAGGATATACTAGATCTTACACTAGTGGATCTGATCCCTGTAGAAAGAATTAAATAATCCTATCATGAACCGGAAAGAACCCTAATCGAATCAACCAGCGGTTTTGCATTTCCCGCCTTTTCCGGTGCTAATGAAGGTGCACGGAGAACTCGTCGACGACGGAGATTTCCCCCGGGGAAGCAATTCAAAGATCGTCGTCGCATATTCCCGAATCAATTCTCCGTCAACTCCCAACGGTCTGATCGCAGCCGCCACCTGTAAACTGCAAATCACGCAAACTGCAATCATCGCCATCATGGCGACGCTTCTTCTGTTCATCTCCGTCGGCATAGCTTTGATTTTGCGATGTTCTGAAGCTGTGGTTTAGTTACAGAGTTTAGGGTTCAACAACCCCATATATATAACGGGAAATAGTGTCGACGTGTCGTTACTGTTGACCTTTGGATTAAATTTGATTTTTCAACGGCTGAGAATGCTTCAATATTTTGACTGGGTTAAATATTGGGTCCTTGGTCCATTTATTTTCACACGGAATAGTTGAATCATTTAATGAAAGAAACTTAAAAATAATATTACTATGCATGTTTTACGTTTTTATTTTTAATAATTTGATTAAAATTTACGTTGTTGAATTCAACTATTTTTTTAATTAATTTCGCTGAAACTATATGGAAAAGAAATTGTATTTGAATTAAGTTAATGTGGTAATGAAAATGGTATTTTTATTTAATTGTCAAAATTGAAAATTGGTAGTTTTGTCAAAGCATATAATTGCATTTGAATTTTCTCCAGATAGATTTTCATAATTTATACTATGTTTTATTTAGACTGTTGACGTCAAATTCCATTTATAATCGTAGAATGTAAGTATAATATTAATTTATTTTTAAGAACTTAATTTCATCACAAATTGGTTTTTTTTTTATTTCTTACATATTGATATAATTATATATATACTTTTATGAATAATATGATTTATTTTAAATTATATATTTTTAGTTTTCAATAGTGAATAAAGGTTTATTTTGGTAAAGGGGAGGGTCAAAGCCCTCCGCGCAAAACACTTTATAGGAAAAGTGATAATATACGAGTCATCGGGGGAAACAAACCCCTCTACAATCATGAAAAATCGAAATCCGAGTGCAAGGAGGATTATCTAAAAGATATCTCCTAAGGTCCACAGAGAACGCATAGTTGGCAATGGAACCCGCCACTCTATTACCTTCCCGATGAAGGTGAATGAGACCGCCAATCCAATCTCGGGACAATAAGCCTTGGCATCGCGACACATGCTCGCAAGAGGGTGTGTGTCATGCCCACCCCTTTGTCATAAAATCGAGTCAATCGACCACCACCGTCGAGTCGAGTCCTTAGCCAATCTGTAGTCCCTGAACACATGAATAAGGTCTTCAACCTCAGCTCCAGAACCATCACATATCGAGTCAGAGGCTAAACATCTTCAAACTCTCTCTGCATTAGTCATAATGACCTTTCTTCCCACAAGCCAAAGAAAGAACTTCACTCTTTCCTGTACCTTAACCTTCCCACAAGACAAGTATGCTGCCAAATTTCAAAGGAAACATTGTTTGTTTTTGTCAAGAGAATCTCTGCAATTCACACCTAGCTTAATTAGTACGTACAACAGTTTTCTTTGTTGTTGATACTCAAATATATATCCTGCAACTCATTGATTGTATCTTCATGAATCATGAGGACTCTCAATTCCGTATTATCCACCGTGATCTCAAAGCTAGCAATGTACTTCTTGATGCCGAGTTGACACCCAAGATTGCTGATTTTGGCATGGGAAGCTGTTTTGAGTTGACCAAACTCATGCTGACACTAGAAGAATTGCTGGAACATAGTAAGTGCATACAACTTACTAAATATCATATAAGTTTCCTTGCAGAACTCAACTAACAAAGATCTGATAATGTGTAAAATATGAATGCAGTGGTTACATGTCTCCAGAGTATGCACCATATGGCTTCTTCTCTGTCAAGTCAGACATCTACAGCTTTGGCGTTTTAGTTCTAAGGATTCTCAGTGGTCGAAGGAACGGTGATTATACTAGCGAGGAGTCTTAGGAAGACCTGATAAACAAGGTTAGTATAATTGTCACTTAGAAAGAAGTATTTTCTTTCTTTCTTGTTTATTTGTTTGATGCAGTACAGCAAATTTCAATATCCATTTTGTGTATCCTCTTTGATGAAGCTTTATTATCTTGTTGTCTAAATAAACAGCTATGGACTCCATACAAAACAATTCTAAAATATACTTGCAGTTAGAGTGGGATCTTCTTGCTGTCTAAACAGACAGGAAACACAAGGAATTGCTTGTACTGCATAAAACTTGCATCAGAACAACAAAGAGACAAGCATGAGTTAGTATATAACAACAGATCTGTTACAAAACATGCCTCTTATCGACCACACCATTTTATCTTCATTCCCACCAAATCACATAGTATCGGATATTCCCACCAAATCACATAGTATCATCCGAGCAAGAGTATACCCAATTAGTGGAAAACATCATCTTGCTGTCTAGAATTTCATCTCTTGCTAGCAATTGAAGGTTACTGAATTTGACCTTTGAAACAAATTCTGAACAAAATACATTTCAGGGCCAAAATTTCATTCAGAGCCCATGCATATATCTTAGTTGATCAAAAGTAGGCAGATATATAAATATCCAAATGCCTCACAGCCTTTTACTGTTTCTGACTGGAAAACAATTTTTTTTATTTACGGCTCAAACAGTCCAACGTGATCTTAGTGACTACAGTTTATAAGTCAAAGCACGGAAATAATCAGGAAGATCATATTAGAGGATGACAACATTGCACAGAATCGACAGGCTAGTCCCTTAGGAAGGAAACACATCTTCCCAATGGCAAAGATATGGTGGCCCTCTCAAAATCAGTCCATGCCAAATGCATTCACCAAATCAACTAAAATTTACCAATTTCTATCTTCTTAATCTACTGATCCTGCTAAAACAGAAGCAATGGTGAATTAGCCCATACCTACATCTCCTAAAAGCTATACCATAGAAGGTTACTAAAGACTATGGAAATGTGAGAAAACCCCAAAGGACATGTTGAAAATTGATTAAGGCCCATAACTCATATTAAGTATCTCCCGAGCTACGCAGTAAGCACAACCAAGTTTTAACCACCAATCATTCAACCTTATATAATAATGCCAAGTACTCAAGTGTCAACTTCAACAGAAAATGTCTGCTTCTGGCAACAAAATGAACTGATTCAGGGTCCCTCTCTTTATGCAGAACATGTCTGCTTCTGGAAACAAAATGAACTGATTCAGGGTCCCTCTTCCCAGTGGGAAGGAAAAGAGGAAACAAACTGATAAATTTTTCAATATACTTGGAACAAATACTCTCTTGTCACTTGTAATCCTTATTTCCACCAGCCATGTTAAGGGAGTAACCCTTAGGTTGACATCTCAACTCTCAATTAGCAGACAAATTACCCACCTCAGGTAGCAAAATAATCATTTAGTATCAAAACCGAATATTTCTATAGGATCCTTAATTCCTTTCTGTAAAGATATCATAGAAACAACTCAGTCAATGGTGAATTGGCCCACACCTACAGAAACATCTCAGTCAATGATTGGCTACACATCAATTGGAGAAAATGAACTGGAAAAGGGTTCTCAATCTGTGTCAAGCACAACAGATCAGTGATTTCATGCTTTCAACACCACACAAATAATTTCCAAACATCAGTTAATGACTAAATCTTCTCAAGGGGCATGAGACAAGACATCCGTCTTTTTTCGCTTTCAAATATCACAAACTATTAAGCTTCTTCAAGAGAAATGAGGCAAAAAATTTTCTTCATTTTCAATAACAGGAATCAACTAAAACTTCTCAAGGGACATGAGACAGACAAGGCATTCCAAATACCAGTTGGTGACAAGGCATCCAGCTTTTTTTTAGAAAAATCATTTAAAAAAATTTCAAATATGAGGAATCGACTAAAATTCCCAAGGGACACGAGGCAGGGCAGGCAAGGCAGCAATTTCTATCTTCTGCATAATGATCATTTCTGAAAATCAGATAAATGAATGAAACTTACAAGGGACAAGGCATCAATTTTTTATAGATAAATCATTTCCAAACATCTGTAGATGATTAAAACTTTCCAAGGGACATGAGACAAGGCATCCAGCCTTTTTTTCAGAAAAAATCATTTTTAAATACACGGAACTGACTAAAATTTCTCCAGGGACAAGAGGCGAGCAAGGGATCAATCTTTAACAGATAAACCATTTCCAAATATCTGTAGGTGACTAAAATTTCTCAAAGGACACGAGACAACGCACAACCATCATTTAAAGATATTGCTTTCAAATATCAAGTATATTATCAAATTCTCGAGGGAAGTAAGGCAACAATTTCCATCTTTTTCAGACACTTTGACAGATCTTTCTCAAGGGGCATGAGGCGAGACATCTATCTTTTTTAGGATAAATCATTTTCAAGTAAAATGACTAAATTCTCAAAGGACATGATGTCTCAGGCAAGGCATCATTTTTTTATAGATAAATTATTTCCAAATATCAAAATGACTAAAACTTTTCAAGGAGCATGAGACATGGCATCCGTTTGTTTTCAGCTAACACTTTCATGGCATAAGGCAGGCAAGACATCAATCTCAAGGGACACGAGGCTAGGAAGGAAAACAATTTCCATCTTTCATAGAAAGATCATTTTCGAAAATCGGGTAAATGACTTTAACTTCTTAAGTGACATGAGGCAATGCAACAATTTTTATGGATAAATCATTTCCAAATCATCACTAAATGAGTTAAACTTCCCAAGGAACATGAGGCAAAGGCATCCATCTTTCATTTGGCTGGCATCTGTCCGTCTAACACCTCTTCAGAGTTTCTTAAAGATTACAAAATAATAGGGCATTGTAGTCTTACACATGAATAAATACAATTTCTGCTACAAAATCACTTGCTTTATTTTCCCCCTTTTTTCCTATAAAAAGTGTCCTTTTTTGAAAAATAGGTATCATATTTATACTTTAATAATTTGATCGCAGGAAATTGAGACATGCAAAATGCATCTAATTATAGTAGGCGAATACATTTTGTTTACTCAATCTAGTTGCCAGCTACATTGTAAATTAAAAACTTTTAAAATCACACAGCAAAGCAAATGCAGCTATGCCTATTTGAATGCTTCTGTTGAGCAAGGAAGCATAGCTGTGTACACACATCATCGTGAAGACAGAAAACAAGCATGCAAAGGCATACATATGACCCATGAACATATGTACTTGAAACCAAACGTGCAAACATCTATCTTTATGTAGGCAAACTACACCATAGATGAATACATTTTTTATATGATTATTTTCATTCAATTTGTCTATGATTTGACTTGTGAACCTGAAGTATTAACGTTCACTTTACGCGTTTTCTTTAAATCATATTTAAGGAAATTTGTTTAATCAGCTAATTTATTATATTTTTAAAATGAAATAATAATATAAAAATACAATTCTTTTACTTAAATCATCACAATTTATTTGTAACTTGTTGAAAAATCCAAGTGTTATTTGTAAGAAATTACTAGAAATATAGTCAAGTACTATTAAAATTATCGAATATCTCTTCATAATGTAAATTAGTAAAATTCTATTTGCATAAAGTATTTTATTTTAATTAATTTTTGAAAAATCTTCGTACGACTTTAAGTTTTTTTTTTTAAATGTAGACAACAAACAATAGAGAGCTAAAGAACCCATAAAAACTAGTAAAACACTTAGTTAAATGTAGACAACAAACAATAGACAAGAATAGGGAGACAAAAGACGAAGAAGGATACCTGAACTGAAGTTGAGAAGAAGAAGGTTGAGTTCCGGTGGTGGTGGGTGCAACACTAGAGTTGTAAAGAAGCCTGAGCTAGAGAAGGCTATAAAAAGCTTGGTTCATTCAATAGACAAAGAACACCAGAATACATAAACTGAAACATGAACCGGAGAGTGGAGAAGGGAAGAAAAATATTTGAGGAAGTAAAGTTCGAGTTCAAAATTATCATGTGGTGAAAATATATCAGCTATATATGCATTACCAAGCTTCGAACCGAAACAGAAAAAGAAAAAGGAAAAGGGATACCTGAATTGAGGCAATCATGATAAGAATAGGGCCGACTAGAAGATTGGAGAGACAAAGAACAATAAAAAACTTAGTTAGATGTAGGCAAGAAACAACACACAAAAATAGGGTGACAAGTGACGAAGAAAGATACCTGAACTGAAATCGAGAAGAAGAAGGTTGAATTCAGGTGGTGGTGGAGCACTGAAGTCATCAAGAAGAAAAATATGTGAGGGAGTTTTTTTTTGAGAGAATACCTGAGGGAGTGAAGGTTAAGCAATATAAAAATTATTGCGTTGTGAAAATAAATCAACTATGCATTACCCAATTTACCAAAATATAGAAAGGATACCTGAAGCATTATCAGTAATTTGAACTTCCTGTGATATGAAGCAACATCTGTATGACTCTTTCGTGGAAGACCCTGGATTTTTTAAATTTGCAAAAGCTCTCACATCTAGTGATGTTGACGATATACAGAAGTTCCTTCAAGCATCTGTTGATGACGGGTATACTTCCTGTCACTTGGTTCTAAAGTTAAAACTCAAAGCTTGACCTTATGAGAAAAACTAGCATGCAAATTATATATTGCAAGATTTATGTTCTAAGGGAATACATTCATACAGAAAAAGTGCAAGCAACTTCTATTCCTATTCTGTATTTTTAGCACTGCTGTTGTTATTGATGTCTTCTGTAATCATTATTTGTAGTTAGGTGATTTGAGATTGATTTCGAACCTGTTCCCCTTAGTTGTTTTTCAAATGAATGTGAGGCTTATTATTTCTTTTGCAGTTGTGAGGGTTTGATGATTAAAACTCTGAACAAAGATATTACCACCTATGAGCCTTTAAAGCGGTCCAGTAACTGGGTGAAACTGAAATGTTCTTCAGGAATTTCTTACAGGCGTTTATGATGCTTTTCTTTGAATTGATATGGAAGTGAACCATAGTCTGTATGCTCTTGCATTTCTTGCAGGTGTTTATGGTTCTTTTCTTCTTGGTTGCTATGACAGTGGTAATGAAGAATATCAAAGCATTTGCAAAATAGGTAATACGTTTCTGATACAGATCTTCATGAACGTTCTACCAACCTCCAATCTAAAGTAATTACCAACCCAAAAGCTAATCTCAAGCTCACTTCTACTACTTGGGACAATATACCCCTTCAAGAACAAAACCCAATGTTCTCGTAAAGTCTAAACTTTGTATGTATGCTCTCGTAAAGTGGGATCTTCTTGCTGTCTAAACAGACAGGAAACACAAGGAATTGCTTCTATTGCATAAAACTTGCATCAGAACAACAAAGAGACAAGCATGAGCTAGTATATAACTGCAGATCTGTTACAAAATAGGCCTCTCATCGACCACACCATTTTATCTTCATTCCCACCAAATCACATAGTATCATCCGAGCAAGAGTATACCCAATTAGTGGAAAACATCATCTTGTTGTCTAGAATTTCATCTCTTGCTAGCAATTGAAGGTTAATGAATTTGACCTGTGAAACAAATTCTGAACCAAATGCATTTTAGCCTTTTAGGGCCAATCTTTCATTCAGAGTCCATGCATATATCTTACCTGATCAAAAGTAGGCAGATATATAAATATCCAAATGCCTCACAGCCTTTTACTGTTTCTGACTGGAAAACAATTAGTGGATTTACGGCTCAAACAGTCCAACGTGATCTTAGTGACTACAGTTTGTAAGTCAAAGCACAGAAATAATCAGGAAGATCAGATTAGAGGATGACAACATTGCAATGTTGTCTGAACCAACTATTTTTCCTGTAAACATAAATTAAGGCCACGGAATAGAATCGACAGGCGTGTCCCCTTGTTAAACCCATCCTTCCAATGGCAAACAGATGGCACTCTCAACATCAGTCAATGCCAAATGCATTCAGCAAATCAACTAAATTTACCAATTTCTACTGATCCGCTAAAACAGAAGCAATGGTGAGAAAACCCCAGAGACCTGTTGAACCTTGATTAAGGTCCATAACTCATATTAAGTATCTCCCGAGCTACGCAGTAAGCATAACCAAGTTTTAACCACAAACCATTCAACCTTATATAATAATGCCAAGTACTCAAGTGTCAACTTTAACAGAAAATGTTTACTTCTGACAACAAAATTGATGCTACAAAATGATGCTTACAATCAATTACCTAGCGTAGGAACCTGAGAGAATCACAATGTAAAAGCATCTGAACAATTTCTAATTCAACATATATTTGTACTAGAAATATAGGGGGGCAAACAAGCCTGATTCAGGGTCCATCTTTATGCAGAACACCTCCTCTTCCCAGTGGGAAGGAAAAGAAGAAACAAAGTGATAAATTTTTCAATATACTTGTAATCTAGTTATTTTCACCGACCATGTTAAGGGAGTAACCCTTAGGTGTTTTTAGAGGAATTTCTTACAAGCGTTTATGGTTCTTTTCTTTGAATTGATATGGAAGTAAACCATAGTCTGTATGCTCTTGCATTTCTTGCAGGTGTTTATGGTTCTTTTCTTCTTGCTTGCTATGAGACAGTGGTAATGAAGAATATCAAAGCATTTGCAAAATAGGTAATACGTTTCTGATACAGATCTTCATGAACGACCTACCAGCCTCAATTTTAAAGTAATTACCAACCCAAAGGTAATCTCATGCTCACTTCTACTACTTGGGACAATATACCCCTTCAAGAACAAAACCCAAGGTTCTCGTAAAGTCTATACTTTGTATGTATGCTCTAGTAAAGTCTAAAGTAATTAAGCCAGATGTTTGTTTATAGGTTTAGGAGGTGAAGGCTGCAGATTTGCCCGCCTCAACCACAAAATCAACAAACTTGTGTTTGAAGAACAAGAGTAAAACCATCTAGTGGAGTCACCTCCTCGTCAAGAAATCCGTATAGATATGCATAGTTAATATCCTTATTAAGACAAGTGAACCTCAAAGTGATCTGATGATGCTATACTGTGTTCTGGAGAATGATCATGCACAAATCCTTATTAAGACAAGTTCGGACTTGCTAGCAACTACAAGGGACAACAGACCAAGTCCAGCCACTACGTTGAAGTTCATCTCTTGCTAGCAACTACAAGGGACATCAATAAAAACTTGTCTATCTACATAAACAGCTATGGACTCATACACAACAATTCTGAATTATACTTGCAGTCAGATTGGGACATGTGAAGATTGTAGATAATTCATCCAATTTAAACATCTTCTTGTTGTCTAAACAGACATGAAAACAAGGAAAAAGGCTTGTATTCAGGGGAAACAAACTTGTCAGCCACGCATTCAACATTTAACAGGAGTATTATACAAAATTTTCAAAGCCCGCAAATTACCTTCACCAACTGTTTTTGTTTGGAAAACAGTTTTTTTTTTATTTACTGCTCAAACGGTCAAACGTAATCTCAGTGACTACAGTTTGTAAGTCAAATGCATGGAAATTCTATAACTTACTAAATCGGGAATAGAATATTAAAGGATGACAGAATTGTAACGTTACCTTCACCAACTGTTTTCCTGTATACATAAAATAAGGCAACGGAACAGCCCCAACAGGCTTGCATACTATCAGTTCCCCACCCCTTTCCTGTATACATAATATAAGGTAAAACGTAATCTTGGTGACTACAGCTTGCTGATTAGAAAATAGCATAGCTGTTCGCGAAATGAAGAGAGCTAGAACTGCAAATTTCTAACATTGAAACAATCCTTCTGAAAAGTCAATAACTCATGGACATGAACTCCTGATTGTTGAAAGCTTTTACCAGGAGAAAAATGAAGGTTTAAGCACCGATAATTCAACCTAATAATAATATCAAGTGTCAACTTCACCAGAAAAAGTCTACTTCTTCCAAAAAAATTGTTGCTACAAAACGAGGCTTACTGTCAATTCACCCAGAGCAATAACTAGAGATAATCACGGTGTAAAAGCATCTGAACACTTTCTAATTCATCAAATAGTTGTACGGGAAATATAGGAGCCAAACACATTTCCATATCTAACCTTTTCTTGATTATGTCATGTTTCTGCAAGGTAAGGTTTTAATTCACTGTTGACTATTGACCGTCCACCAGTAAGTAAATAGTTATTTACACCGACCATTGTAAGGGAGCAACCCTCAGGTTGACATCTCAACTCTCAATTAGTGTACAAATTACTCAGCTCAGGTAGCAAAACGATTGAGGCAGATTTTTGACCAATCGTTTAGTATCAAAACCGAGCATATCTACCGGATCCTTATTTCCTTTCTGTAAGATAGCTTAGATACAAAATGTTGATCAACTCGGTCAATGTTTGGCTACACACATCAATTGGAGAAAATGAACTAGAAAAGGTTTCTCAGGTAGCAAAAAGATTGAGGCGGAACTTTGAATTGCAAAAGTATTTTTAAAGGATCCTCTTTTTCAGAAAAATCACTTTCAAATATCAAAAATCGAATAAAGTTTCTCAAGGGACATGAGGCACCGTCAAATCTTTTATAGATAAACCATATCCAAATATCAGTAACTTAAACTTCTCAAGGACATGCAGCAAAACAACCATCTTTTTTCACATATTGCATTCAAACATCATGTAAATTATCAACTTCTCAAGGGAAGTGAGGCAACAATTTCCAGAATGATCATTTTCGAAATCAGGGCATGAGACAAGGCATCCCGTCCTATTTCAGATAACACTTCCAAATATCAGGTAAATTATTTAGCTTCTCAAGAAAAGTGAGGCAACAATATCCTTCTTTTTCAGAAAAATCACTTTCAGAAAATCGACTAAACTTTCTCAAGGGACATGAGGTATCAATCTTTTATAGATAAATAATTTCCATATAGCAGAAAGTAACTTAAACTTCTCAAGGGACATGCGGCAAGGCAACCATCTTTTTGCAGATATTGCTTGTATCAAGCAATTTATCAACTTCTAACAATTTCCATCTTTTTCAAACTGATCATTTTCAAAAATCAGATAAATTACTAAAACATCTGAAGGGACATGAGACAAGGCATCCCGCTCGATTTCAGATATCGCTTTCAAATATAAGGTAAACTACTTAGCTTCTCAATGGAAGTGAGGCAACAATTTCCATCATTTTCAGAAAAATCACTTTCAAATACAAAAAAATCTTTTACCAAACGTGGGACAAGGCATCTCAAGGGACAAGGCAACAATTTCCACCTTTCAAACAAATCATTTTTGAAAATCAGGTAAAAATGACTAAAGCATCTCAAGGGACATGGGACAAGACATCTATCTTTTTTAGATAGATTATTTTCAAAACATCAGTAGGTGACAATTTCCGTCTTTGTTACAAAATCATTTTTAAGTATAAAGATTCGACTAAAAGTCTCAAGGGGCATAAGGCAGGCAAGGCATCAATCTTTTTACAAATAACTCATTTCCAAACATCAATAGGTGACAAGGCAACTGTTTTTTTTTTCCAGAAAAATCATCTTTATATTTCAAATATCAGGAATTAGATTAAAATTGCTCTGCTAAATGCTCATTTTCCCCCAAAAATCTTTTACCAAACGTGAACAGCAATTTGCCACAAATTCTTTTGGCAAACGTAAATGCTGGATCAAAACAATCGCAACAATAGGAAAACCGAAAAGACAGGAGAGTTATTAGGACATCCACGAATCTTGATGCATATTAAATCCATCGTGCTTTTTGCTTCCTAGAGAATTCAATTTATGTTTTCCTTTCTGTCAAATTCTCAACTGGTTCAGGTTGGGCTCTTACGCTTCAAGAAAAGATAGACAAAGGAACCTTGAAAAGTATGATAATGAAGAAAGAGGAGAGTGTGTCAAATTCTCAACTGGTTCAGGTTTGGCTCTTACATCCATCGTGCTTTTTCTGCTTCCCAGAGAATTCAAGGGAAGTAAGGCAACAATTTCCATCTTTTTCAAACTCATCATTTTCAAAAATCAGATAAATGACTAAAACATCTCAAGGGACATGAGACAAGGCATCCCGTCCAATTTCAGATATCGCTTTCAAATATAAGGTAAACTTCTTAGCTTCTCAATGGAAGTGAGGCAGCAATTTCCTTCTTATTCAGAAAAATCACTTTCAAATATAAAAAATCGACTAAAGTTTCTCAAGGCAACAATTTTCTTCTTTTTCAGAAAAATCACTTTCAAAATCAGAAATCGACTACACATTCTCAAGGGGCATTTTCAAACTATTTTATAACATCTCAAGGCAACAATTTTAGCTTACGTATAACACGTAACTTTTTCAAACTGATCATTTTCAAAAATTAGATCCCGTCCTATTTCAAAAAATTTTCAAACTGGTCATTTTCAAGGCAACAATTTGCTTCTCAATGACTAAAACATCTCAAGGGGCAACAATTTTCAAAAATCACTTTCAAATAACGACTAAATGACTAAAACATCTTTTTCAAACTGGTCATTTTTCAAACCTTTTTAGATAAATGACTAAAGTTTCTCAAACTTTTTTCAAACTTATAGATATATAATTTTCAAAAACTTTTTTTTAGATAAATGACTAAAACATCTTTTTCAAACTTTTTTAGATCAAAACGATCGGAAAAAATCAGAAATCGACTAAAGTTTCTCAAGGCAACAATTTTTCAAACTGGTCATTTTCAAAAATTAGATAAATGACTAAAACATCTCAAGTGAGGCAACATCCATCTCAAGTGAGGCAACATCCATCTCAAGGGAAGTGAGACAATAATGTCCACCTTTCAAACAAATCATTTTTGAAAATCAGGTAAAAATGACTAAAACATCTCAAGGGGCATGGGACAAGGAATCTATCTTTTTTAGATAGATTATTTTCAGAACATCAGTAGATGACAATTTCCGTCTTTTTTACAAAATCATTTTTAAGTATAAAATTCGACTAAAAGTCTCAAGGGGCATAAGGCAGGCAAGGCATCAATCTTTTTACAGATAATTCATTTCCAAACATCAGTAGGTGACAAGGCAACTGTTTTTTTTTCAGAAAAATCATCTTTATATTTCAAATATCGGGAATTGACTAAAATTGCTCTGCTAAATGCTCATTTTCCCCCAAAAATCTGTTACCAAACGTGAACAGCAATTTCCCCAAATTCTTTTGACAAACGTAAATGCTGGATCAAAACAATCGTAAAAATAGGAAAACCGAAAAGACAGGAGAGTTATTAGGACATCCGCAGTTCGAATCTTGATGAATATTACATCCATCGTGCTCTTTGCTTCCCAGAGAATTCAATTTATGTTTTCCTTTCTGTCAAATTCTCAACTGGTTCAGGTTTGGCTCTTACGCATCAAGAAAGGATAGAAAAAGGAACCTTGAAAAGTATGATAATGAAGAAAGAGGAGAGTGTGACAACTAGATAGTTTCCCAAAATCTTTAGCCAAAAGTGAACAGCAATATCCCAAAATCTTTTAACAAACGTGAACAGCAATTTCCCCCAAAATCTTTTGTTTTAATCATAATGTCAGATCAAAACAATTGTAACAACAAGAAACCAAAAGACGGAGAGTTATTAAGAAAAGTGAGGTAACAATATCCTTCTTTTTAAGAATAATCACTTTCAGAAAATCGACTAAACTTTCTCAAGGGACATGAGGCGTCAATCTTTTATAGATAAATAATTTTCGACTAAACTTTCTCAGGGGACATAGGCAGCAATCTTTTATAGATAAATATTTCCAAATAGCAGAAAGTAACTTAAACTTCTCAAGGGAGATGCAACAAGGCAACCATCTTTTTGCAGATATTGCTTTCAAGTATCAAGCAATTTATCAACTTCTCAAGGGAAGTAAGGCAACAATTTCCATCTTTTTCAAACTCATCATTTTCAAAAATCAGATAAATGACTAAAACATCTCAAGGGACATGAGACAAGGCATCCCGTCCGATTTCAGATATCGCTTTCAAATATAAGGTAAACTTCTTAGCTTCTCAATGGAAGTGAGGCAACAATTTCCTTTCTTTTTCAGAAAAATCACTTTCAAATATAAAAAATCGACTAAAGTTTCTCAAGGCAACAATTTTCTTCTTTTTCAGAAAAGTCACTTTCAAAATCAGAAATCGACTACACATTCTCAAGGGGCATTTTCGAACTTTTTTATAACATCTCAAGGCAACAATTTTAGCTTACATATAACAGGTAACTTTTTCAAACTGGTCATTTTCAAGGCAACAGTTTGCTTCTCAATGACTAAAACATCTCAAGGGGCAACACTTTTCAAAAATCACTTTCAAATATGGACTAAATGACTAAAACATATTTTTCAAACTGGTCATTTTTCAAACTTTTTTAGATAAATGACTAAAGTTTCTCAAACTTTTTTCAAACTTATAGATAAATAATTTTCAAAAACTTTTTTTTAGATAAATGACTAAAACATCTTTTTCAAACTTTTTTAGATCAAAGCAATCGGAAAAATCAGAAATCGACAAAAGTTTTTCAAGGAAACAATTTTTTAAAACTGGTCATTTTCAAAAATTAGATAAATGACTAAAACATCTCAAGTGAGGCAATATCCATCTTTTATAGATAAATCATTTCCAACTATCATTAAGTAACTTAAACTTTTAAAGGGACATCCGGCAAGGCAATCATCTTATTTCAGATATTGCATTGAGATATTAAGTAAATTACCAGCTTCTCAAGGGAAGTGAGACAATAATGTCCACCTTTCAAACAAATAATTTTTGAAAATCAGGTAAAAATGACTAAAACATCTCAAGGGGCATGGGACAAGGAATCTATCTTTTTTAGATAGATTATTTTCAGAACATCAGTAGATGACAATTTCCGTCTTTTTTACAAAATCACTTTTAAGTATAAAATTCGACTAAAAGTCTCAAGGGGCAATAAGGCAGGCAAGGCATCAATCTTTTTACAGAGAATTCATTTCCAAACATCAGTAGGTGACAAGACAACTGTTTTTTTTTCAGAAAAATCATCTTTATATTTCAAATATCAGGAATCGACTACAATTGCTCTGCTAAATTCTCATTTTCCACAAAAAATCTGTTACCAAACGTGAACAGCAATTTCCCCCAAATTCTTTTGACAAACGTAAATGCTGGATCAAAACAATCGCAACAATAGGAAACCGAAAAGACGGAGAGTTCTTAGGACATCCGCAAATCTTGATGAATATCACATTCATCGTAAATTCAATTTATGTTTTCCTTTCTGCCAAATTCTCAACTGGTTCAGGTTTCGCTCTTACAACATCAAGAAAAGACAGACAGAGAACCTTGAAAAGTATGATAATGAAGGAAGAGGAGAGTGTGACAACTAGATCGTTTTCTCAAAATCTTTTGCCAATCGTGAACAGCAATATCCCAAAATCTTTTAACAAACGTGAACAGCAATTTCCCCCAAAATCTTTTGTTTTAACCATAATGTCAGATCAAAACAATCGGAACAACAAGAAACCAAAAGACGGAGAGTTATTAAGAAAAGTGAGGCAACAATATCCTTCTTTTTCAGAAAAATCACTTTCAGAAAATCGACTAAACTTTCTCAAGGGACATGTGGCATCAATCTTTTATAGATAAATAATTTTTGACTAAACTTTCTCAGGGGACATGAGGCAGCAACCTTTTATAGATAAATATTTCCAAATAGCAGAAAGTAACTTAAACTTCTCAAGGGAGATGCAGCAAGGCAACCATCTTTTTGCAGATATTGCTTTAAAGTATCAAGCAATTTATCAACTTCTCAAGCGAAGTAAGGCAACAATTTCCATCTTTTTCAAACTGATCATTTTCAAAAATCAGATAAATGACTAAAACATCTCAAGGGACATGAGACAAGGCATCCCGTCCGATTTCAGATATCGCTTTCAAATATAAGGTAAACTTCTTAGCTTCTCAATGGAAGTGAGGCAACAATTTCCTTCTTTTTCAGTAAAATCACTTTCAAATATAAAAAATCTACTAAAGTTTCTCAAGGCAACAATTTTCTTCTTTTTCAGAAAAATCACTTTCAAAATCAGAAATCGACTAGACATTCTCAAGGGGCATTTTCAAACTTTTTTATAACATCTCAAGGCAACAATTTTAGCTTACTTATAACAGGTAACTTTTTCAAACCGGTCATTTTCAAACTGGTCATTTTAAAAATTAAATCCCGTCCTATTTCAAAAATTTTTCAAACTGGTCATTTTCAAGGCAACAATTTGCTTCTCAATGACTAAAACATCTCAAGGGGCAACAATTTTCAAAAATCACTTTCAAATATCGACTAAATGACTAAAACATCTTTTTCAAACTGGTCATTTTTCAAACTTTTTTAGATAAATGACTAAAGTTTCTCAAACTTATAGATAAATAATTTTCAAAACTTTTTTTTTAAAAAAAATGACTAAAAAATCTATTTCAAACTTTTTTAGATCAAAACAATCGGAAAAATCAAAAATCGACTAAAGTTTCTCAAGGCAACAATTTTTCAAACTGGTCATTTTCAAAAATTAGATGAATGACTAAAACATCTCAAGGGGCATCCCGTCCTATTTCAGATATGGCTTACATATAACAGGTAACTTTTTTAGCTTCTCAATGGAAGTGAGGCAACAATTTGCTTCTTTTTCGGAAAAATCAATTTCAAATATCAAAAATCAGAAATCCATCTTTTATAGATAAATCATTTCCAACTATCATTAAGTAACTTAAACTTTTCAAGGGATATCCGGCAAGGCAATCATCTTATTTCAGATATTGCATTCAGATATTAAGTACATTAACAGCTTCTCAAGGGAAGTGAGACAATAATTTCCACCTTTCAAACAAATCATTATTGAAAATCAGGTAAAAATGACTAAAACATCTCAAGGGGCATGGGACAAGGCATCTATCTTTTTTAGATAGATTATTTTCAGAACATCAGTAGATGACAATTTCCGTCTTTTTTACAAAATCATTTTTAAGTATAAAATTCGACTAAAAGTCTCAAGGGGCAATAAGGCAGGCAAGGCATCAATCTTTTTACAGATAATTCATTTCCAAACATCAGTAGGTGACAAGGCAACTGTTTTTTTTTTCAGAAAAATCATCTTTATATTTCAAATATCAGGAATTGACTACAATTCCTCTGCTAAATTCTCATTTTCCCCCAAAAATCTGTTACCAAACGTGAACAGCAATTTCCCCCAAATTCTTTTGACAAACGTAAATGCTGGATCAAAACAATCGCAACAATAGGAAACCGAAAAGACGGAGAGTTCTTAGGACATCCGCAAATCTTGATGAATATCACATTCATCGTAAATTCAATTTATGTTTTCCTTTCTGCCAAATTCTCAACTGGTTCAGGTTTCGCTCTTACAACATAAGAAAAGACAGACAGAGAACCTTGAAAAGTATGATAATGAAGGAAGAGGAGAGTGTAACAACTAGATCGTTTTCTCAAAATCTTTTGCCAAAAGTGAACAGCAATCTCCCCTAATCTTTTAACAAACGTGAACAACAATTTCCCCAAAAATCTTTTGTTTTAATCATAATGTCAGATCAAAACGATTGCAAAAACAAGAAAGCAAAAGACGGAGAGTTATCAAGACATACTCAATTTGAATCTTGACGAATAACCCACATCCATCGTGCTTTTTGCTTCCCAGAGAATTCCATTTTCGATTTCTTTCGGTCAAATTCTATACAGCAACAAGGTCCAGGTTCTCTTCCCTTGAGGAGTATAAATGCCTTTGGACAGATCTTGTTGGGGAAGACGAAGACGAAGACGAAGACATTGTCGACTCTCGACTTCTCTTCCTTCACTCTTCCTTTCAATTTCTTCTGTCTCTGACTCTCTTGGATAACCTACTCAATCTATCTACGACCTGACTGGTGAACCTTAAGTATTAGCGTCCAATTTACGCATTTTCTTTACGCGTTTTCTATACGCGTTTTCTATACGCGTTTTCTTTACGCATTTCTTTAAATCATATTTAACGAAAAATTTTAAACCAGCTAACCTGTTATATTTTTATAATAAAAATAATTATATAAAATACAATTCTTTTATTTAAATCATCACAATTTATTTGTAAATCCTAGTATTATTTGTAAGAAATAATTAATAATATAGTCAAATACTATTAAGATTACGAAAAATATATATTTATCATGCTAAAAGGTAAAATTTTATTTACATAAAGTATTTGAATTTAAATTATTATTTTCGAAAAATCATTGTACTAATTTAAGAAGAAATTAATTGTAATCATAAATAAAACTGTTTTACAAAATTTAATTGCTCAATAAATCATATATATTATTTTATCAATTTCTAATAGTATATTACACAATCTTAACCTTGATACTCACATTATAGTTAGTTTTAATATAATATTATATAATTTATTTAGCCAATTAAACTTTATTCCTAATTTTATCCTTTTAAAAAATCATATAAAATATAATTTTTGTACTTAAACATCACAACTATTATTTGTAAAAAAATACTAAGAATATAATCAAATACTCCTAAGACTTTCAAACATATCTTTTCATAATTTAAATTAGTAAAAAAAATTAATAAATTGTTTTTTTCAAGTTCTTCTAAATTAAAGTTAATTTAAATTAATTTATTTACAATTTAATTTTAATTTATTTTAATTCAAAATTGTATTAAATTAAATTAAATTATTTTATTTAATTTAATTTAATTCATAATGCAATGTAGGGTTATAATTCCACGGTTACGGAACGCGTAACCGTGATGGTCACGGGTTCCGTAACCGTGGAATTACTATGGACGGTCACGAACCCTATGACTACACGGTCACGCGTTCCGCAACCGTCGTGCTTTCATAAAATCCTTCGCCGTGCATTTACAACTCCGTTTAATTTATAAACCCGAAAATAATAACGGTCACGGATCCGTAATCGTGCCTTCATGAAACCTTTCGCCGTGCATTTACCACCCCCGTTTTAATTTATAAACCCGAAAATAAATGAATCTATTACTAACAAAACAAAATAGAATCCGTTTATTCTTGTGAAATCTATGATCAATGAATCAAAGTGTTAAAAACTTCAAATTCCCAAAGATTTTTTTTATTTTAATTTTTCTTTGTTGTTGATATTCACATATATCCTGCAACTCATTGATTGTATTGGGTTCATCAAAGCATATTTCCCATAAAGTGCATAAAACCTCAATGCAAAACAGAGCTTCTTGCTGTCTAAATAAACAGAGCTTTGGACTCGATGCAAAACAATTCTATAACATACTTGCAGTTAAGGTAAGATCTTCTTGCTGTCTAAACAGACAGGAAACACAAGGAATTGCTTCTATTGCATAAAACTTGCATCAGAACAACAAAGAGACAAGCATGAGCTAGTATATAACTGCAGATCTGTTACAAAATAGGCCTCTCATCGACCACACCATTTTATCTTCATTCCCACCAAATCACATAGTATCATCCGAGCAAGAGTATACCCAATTAGTGGAAAACATCATCTTGCTGTCTAGAATTTCATCTCTTGCTAGCAAGTGAAGGTTACTGAATTTGACCTTTGAAACAAATTCTGAACCATATACATTTCAGGGCCAAAAGTTCATTCAGAGCCCATGCATATATCTTAGCTGATCAAAAGTAGGCAGATATATAAATATCCAAATGCCACACAGCCTTTTACTGTTTCTGACTAGAAAACAATTTTTTTTATTTACGGCTCAAACAGTCCAACGTGATCTTAGTGACTACAGTTTGTAAGTCAAAGCACAGAAATAATCAGGAAGATCAGATTAGAGGATGACAACATTGCAATGTTGCCTGAACCAACTATTTTTCCTGTAAACATAAATTAAGGCCACGGAATAGAATCGACAGGCGTGTCCCCTTGTTAAACCCATCCTTCCAATGGCAAACAGATGGCACTCTCAACATCAGTCAATGCCAAATGCATTCAGCAAATCAACTAAATTTACCAATTTCTACTGATCCGCTAAAACAGAAGCAATGGTGAGAAAACCCCAGAGACCTGTTGAACCTTGATTAAGGCCCATAACTCATATTAAGTATCTCCCGAGCTACGCAGTAAGCATAACCAAGTTTTAACCACAAACCATTCAACCTTAACAGAAAATGTCTACTTCTGACAACAAAATTGATGCTTACAATCAATTACCTAGCGTAGGAACCTGAGAGAATCACAATGTAAAAGCATCTGAACAATTTCTAATTCAACAAATATTTGTACTAGAAATATAGGGGGGCAAACAAGCCTGATTCAGGGTCCATCTTTATGCAGAACACCTCCTCTTCCCAGTGGGAAGGAAAAGAAGAAACAAAGTGATAAATTTTTCAATATACTTGGAACAAATACTTTCTCCTCACTTGTAATCTAGTTATTTTCACCGGCCATGTTAAGGGAGTAACCCTTAGGTTGACATCTCAACTCTCAATTAGCGTACAAATTACCCACCTTAGGTAACAAACAATCATTTAGTATCAAAACCAAAAATATCTACAGGTTCCTTAATTTCTTTCAGTAAGATATCATAGAAACAATGCAGTCAATGATGAATCGGCCCACACCTACAGAACTAGCTCAGTCAATGCTCATCAACTCAATCAATGATTGACTACACATCAATTGGAGAAAATGAATTGGAAAAGGGTTCTCAATCTGTGTCAAGCACAACAGAAACATTGATAACATGGAAAAAAAATAATTAGAAAGAACATGCCAACCAGAGAAGTAGATAACAGTGGCATTGCATGCCAGCCAAATATAGCCAAAAATTGTGAGTTCAAGACTTAAATGCATCAACATTAGGAAATGGCACCAGATCAGTGATTTCATGCTTTCAGCACCACACAAATAATTTCCAAACATCAGTAAATGACTAAATCTTCTCAAGGGGCACGAGACAAGGCATCCGTCTTTTTTCGCTTTCAAATATCACATAAACTATTTACCTTCTTCAAGAGAGATGAGGCAACAATTTTTTTCATTTTCAGAAAAATCATTTTCAATAACAGGATTCAACTAAAACTTCTCAAGGGACATGAGACAGACAGGGCATTCCAAATATCAGTAGGTGACAAGGCATCCGGCTTTTGTTAGAAAATTCATTTTAAATTTTCAAATATGAGAAATTGAATAACATTTCCCAAGGGACACGGGGCAGGCAAGACAACAATTTCTATCTTTTGCATAAAGATCATTTTTGAAAATCAGATAAATGAATGAAACTTTCAAGGGACATGAGACAAGGTATCAACTTTTTATAGATCTATCATTTCCAAACATCTGTAGATGATTTAAACTTTCCAAGGGACATGAGACAAGGCATCCAGCCTTTTTTTCAGAAAAAATCATTTTTAAATATCAGGAACTGACTAACTTTCTCCAGGGACAAGAGGCAAGCGAGGCAACAATTTAATGATATTGCTTTCAAATATCATGTACATCATCAAATTCTCAAGGGAAGTAAGGCAACAATTTCCATCTTTTTCAGACACTTTGACAGATCTTTCTCAAGGGACATGAAGAGACATCTATCTTTTATAGGATAAATCATTTTCAAGTAAAATGACTAAATTCTCAAAGGGCATGATGTCTCAGACAAGGCATCATTTTTTTATAGATAAATTATTTTCAAATATCAAAATGACTAAAACTTCTCAAGGAGCATTAGACGTGACATCCGTTTGTTTTCAGCTAACGCTTTCATGGCATAAGGCAGGCAAGACATCAATCTCAAGGGACACGAGGCTAGCAAGGAAAACAATTTCCATCTTTTACAGAAAAATCATTTTTGAAAATCGGGTAAATGACTTTTTAAGTGACATGAGGCAATGCATCAATTTTTATGGATAAATCATTTCCAAAACATCAGTAAATGGGTTAAACTTCCCAAGGAACATGAGGCAGAGACATCCATCTTTCATTTGGTTGGCATCCATCAGTCTAAACCCTCTTCAGAGTTTCTTAAAGATTACTAAATAATAGAACACTGTAATCTTACACATGAATAAATACAATTTCTGCTACAAAATCACTTGCTTTATTTTCCCCTTTTTTTCCTATAAAATGTGTCCTTTCTTGAAAAATAAGTCTCATATTTATACTTTAATAATTTGATCACAGGAAATTGAGACATGCAAAATGCATCTAATTATAGTAGGCGAATACATTTTGTTTCCTCAATCTAGTTGCCAGCTACATTGTAAATTAAAAACTTTTGAAATCACACAGCAAAGCAAATGCAGCTATGCCTATTTGAATGCTTCTGTTGAGCAAGGAAGCATAGCTGTGTACACACATCATCGTGAAGACAGAAAACAAGCATGCAAAGGCATACATATGACCCATGAACATATGTACTTGAAACCAAACGTGCAAACATCTATCTTTATGTAGGCAAACTACACCATAGATGAATACATTTTTTATATGATTATTTTCATTCAATTTGTCTATGATTTGACTAGTGAACCAGAAGTATTAACGTTCAATTTACGCGTTTTCTTTAAATCATATTTAAGGAAATTTGTTTAACCAGCTAATTTATTATATTTTTAAAATGAAATAATCATATAAAAATACAATTCTTCTACTTAAATCATCACAATTTATTTATAACTTGTTGAAAAATCCAAGTGTTATTTGTAAGACATTACTAAAAATATAGTCAAGAAAAATCCAAGTGTTATTTGTAAGACATTACTAAAAATATAGTCAAGTACTATTAATATTATCGAATATCTCTTCATAATGTAAATTAGTAAAATTCTATTTGCTTAAAGTATTTTATTTTAATTAATTTTTAAAAAATCTTTGTACGACTTTAAGTTTTTTTTTTAAATGTAGACAACAAACAATAGAGAGCTAAAGAACCCATAAAAACTAGTAAAACACTTAGTTGAATGTAGACAACAAACAATAGACAAGAATAGGGAGACAAAAGACGAAGAAGGATACCTGAACTGAAGTCGAGAAGAAAAAGGTTGAGTTCCGGTGGTGGTGGTGCAACACTAGAGTTGTAAAGAAGCCTGAACTAGAGAAGGCTATAAAAAAGGCTTGGTTCATTCAATAGACAAAGAACACCAGAATACCTAAACTGAAACATGAACCAGAAAGTGGAGAAGGGAAGAAAAATATTTGAGGAAGTGAAGTTCGAGTCAAAAATTATCATGTGGTGAAAATATATCAACTATATATGCATTACCAGGCTTCGAACCGAAATAGAAAAAGAAAAAGGAAAAGGGATACCTGAATTGAGGCAATCATGATAAGAGAATAGGGCCGACTAGAAGATTGGAGAGACAAAGAACAAAAAAAAACTTAGTTAGATGTAGGCAACAAACAACAAACAAAAATAGGGTGACAAGTGACGAAGAAAGATACCTGAACTGAAATCGAGAAGAAGAAGGTTGAATTCAGGTGGTGGTGGAGCACTGAAGTCGTCAAGAAGCCTAGACTAAAGAAGGCAATACAGTCAACTATGCAGAAGAAAAATACGTGAGGGAGTTTTTTTTGTGAGAGAATACCTGAGGGAGTGAAGGTTAAGCAATATAAAAATTATTGCGTTGTGAAAATAAATCAACTATGCATTACCCAATTTACCAAAAATATAGAAAGGATACCTGAAGCATTATTAGTAATTTGAACTTCCTGTGATATGAAGCAGCATCTGTATGAATCTTTCGTGGAAGACCCTGGATTTTTTAAATTTGCAAAAGCTCTCACATCTAGTGATGTTGACGATATACAGAAGTTCCTTCAAGCATCTGTTGATGACGAGTATACTTCCTGTCACTTGGTTCTAAAGTTAAAACTTCAAGCTTGACCTTATGAGAAAAACTAGCATGCAAATTATATATTGCAAGATTTATGTTCTAAGGGAATACATTCATACAGAAAAAGTGCAAGCAACTTCTATTCCTATTCTGTATTTTTAGCACTGCTGTTGTTTTTGATGTCTCCTGTGATCATTATTTGTAGTTTGGTGATTTGAGATTGATTTCGAACCTGTTCCCCAAGTTGTTTTTCAAATGAATGTGAGGCTTATTATTTCTTTTGCAGTTGTGAGGGTTTGATGATTAAAACTCTGAACAAAGATATTACCTATGAGCCTTCAAAGCGGTCCAATAACTAGGTGAAACTGAAATGTTCTTCAGGAATTTCTTACAGGCGTTTATGGTGCTTTTCTTTGAATTGATATGGAAGTGAACCATAGTCTGTATGCTCTTGCATTTCTTGCAGGTGTTTATGGTTCTTTTCTTCTTGCTTGCTATGACAGTGGTAATGAAGAATATCAAAACATTTGCAAAATAGGTAATACGTTTCTGATACAGATCTTCATGAACGTTCTACCAACCTCCGATCTAAAGTAATTACCAGCCCAAAAGCTAATCTCAAGCTCACTTCTACTACTTGGGACAATATACCCCTTCAAGAACAAAACCCAATGTTCTCATAAAGTCTAAACTCTGTATGTATGCTCTCGTAAAGTGGGATCTTCTTGCTGTCTAAACAGACAGGAAACACAAGGAATTGCTTCTATTGCATAAAACTTGCATCAGAACAACAAAGAGACAAGCATGAGCTAGTATATAACTGCAGATCTGTTACAAAATAGGCCTCTCATCGACCACACCATTTTATCTTCATTCCCACCAAATCACATAGTATCATCCGAGCAAGAGTATACCCAATTAGTGGAAAACATCATCTTGCTGTCTAGAATTTCATCTCTTGCTAGCAATTGAAGGTTACTGAATTTGACCTCTGAAACAAATTCTGAACCAAATGCATTTTAGCCTTTTAGGGCCAATCTTTCATTCAGAGTCCATGCATATATCTTACCTGATCAAAAGTAGGCAGATATATAAATATCCAAATGCCTCACAGCCTTTTACTGTTTCTGACTGGAAAACAATTTTTTGTATTTACGGCTCAAACAGTCCAACGTGATCTTAGTGACTACAGTTTGTAAGTCAAAGCACAGAAATAATCAGGAAGATCAGATTAGAGGATGACAACATTGCAATGTTGCCTGAACCAACTATTTTTCCTGTAAACATAAATTAAGGCCACGGAATAGAATCGACAGGCGTGTCCCCTTGTTAAACCCATCCTTCCAATGGCAAACAGATGGCACTCTCAACATCAGTCAATGCCAAATGCATTCAGCAAATCAACTAAATTTACCAATTTCTACTGATCCGCTAAAACAGAAGCAATGGTGAGAAAACCCCAGAGACCTGTTGAACCTTGATTAAGGCCCATAACTCATATTAAGTATCTCCCGAGCTACGCAGTAAGCATAACCAAGTTTTAACCACAAACCATTCAACCTTAACAGAAAATGTCTACTTCTGACAACAAAATTGATGCTTACAATCAATTACCTAGCGTAGGAACCTGAGAGAATCACAATGTAAAAGCAT
>BSUD01000005.1:149937113-150102679 GCA_033239045.1 Fagopyrum esculentum
CATCCGTTTGTTTTCAGCTAACGCTTTCATGGCATAAGGCAGGCAAGACATCAATCTCAAGGGACACGAGGCTAGCAAGGAAAACAATTTCCATCTTTTACAGAAAAATCATTTTTGAAAATCGGGTAAATGACTTTTTAAGTGACATGAGGCAATGCATCAATTTTTATGGATAAATCATTTCCAAAACATCAGTAAATGGGTTAAACTTCCCAAGGAACATGAGGCAGAGACATCCATCTTTCATTTGGTTGGCATCCATCAGTCTAAACCCTCTTCAGAGTTTCTTAAAGATTACTAAATAATAGAACACTGTAATCTTACACATGAATAAATACAATTTCTGCTACAAAATCACTTGCTTTATTTTCCCCTTTTTTTCCTATAAAATGTGTCCTTTCTTGAAAAATAAGTCTCATATTTATACTTTAATAATTTGATCACAGGAAATTGAGACATGCAAAATGCATCTAATTATAGTAGGCGAATACATTTTGTTTCCTCAATCTAGTTGCCAGCTACATTGTAAATTAAAAACTTTTGAAATCACACAGCAAAGCAAATGCAGCTATGCCTATTTGAATGCTTCTGTTGAGCAAGGAAGCATAGCTGTGTACACACATCATCGTGAAGACAGAAAACAAGCATGCAAAGGCATACATATGACCCATGAACATATGTACTTGAAACCAAACGTGCAAACATCTATCTTTATGTAGGCAAACTACACCATAGATGAATACATTTTTTATATGATTATTTTCATTCAATTTGTCTATGATTTGACTAGTGAACCAGAAGTATTAACGTTCAATTTACGCGTTTTCTTTAAATCATATTTAAGGAAATTTGTTTAACCAGCTAATTTATTATATTTTTAAAATGAAATAATCATATAAAAATACAATTCTTCTACTTAAATCATCACAATTTATTTATAACTTGTTGAAAAATCCAAGTGTTATTTGTAAGACATTACTAAAAATATAGTCAAGAAAAATCCAAGTGTTATTTGTAAGACATTACTAAAAATATAGTCAAGTACTATTAATATTATCGAATATCTCTTCATAATGTAAATTAGTAAAATTCTATTTGCTTAAAGTATTTTATTTTAATTAATTTTTAAAAAATCTTTGTACGACTTTAAGTTTTTTTTTTAAATGTAGACAACAAACAATAGAGAGCTAAAGAACCCATAAAAACTAGTAAAACACTTAGTTGAATGTAGACAACAAACAATAGACAAGAATAGGGAGACAAAAGACGAAGAAGGATACCTGAACTGAAGTCGAGAAGAAAAAGGTTGAGTTCCGGTGGTGGTGGTGCAACACTAGAGTTGTAAAGAAGCCTGAACTAGAGAAGGCTATAAAAAAGGCTTGGTTCATTCAATAGACAAAGAACACCAGAATACCTAAACTGAAACATGAACCAGAAAGTGGAGAAGGGAAGAAAAATATTTGAGGAAGTGAAGTTCGAGTCAAAAATTATCATGTGGTGAAAATATATCAACTATATATGCATTACCAGGCTTCGAACCGAAATAGAAAAAGAAAAAGGAAAAGGGATACCTGAATTGAGGCAATCATGATAAGAGAATAGGGCCGACTAGAAGATTGGAGAGACAAAGAACAAAAAAAAACTTAGTTAGATGTAGGCAACAAACAACAAACAAAAATAGGGTGACAAGTGACGAAGAAAGATACCTGAACTGAAATCGAGAAGAAGAAGGTTGAATTCAGGTGGTGGTGGAGCACTGAAGTCGTCAAGAAGCCTAGACTAAAGAAGGCAATACAGTCAACTATGCAGAAGAAAAATACGTGAGGGAGTTTTTTTTGTGAGAGAATACCTGAGGGAGTGAAGGTTAAGCAATATAAAAATTATTGCGTTGTGAAAATAAATCAACTATGCATTACCCAATTTACCAAAAATATAGAAAGGATACCTGAAGCATTATTAGTAATTTGAACTTCCTGTGATATGAAGCAGCATCTGTATGAATCTTTCGTGGAAGACCCTGGATTTTTTAAATTTGCAAAAGCTCTCACATCTAGTGATGTTGACGATATACAGAAGTTCCTTCAAGCATCTGTTGATGACGAGTATACTTCCTGTCACTTGGTTCTAAAGTTAAAACTTCAAGCTTGACCTTATGAGAAAAACTAGCATGCAAATTATATATTGCAAGATTTATGTTCTAAGGGAATACATTCATACAGAAAAAGTGCAAGCAACTTCTATTCCTATTCTGTATTTTTAGCACTGCTGTTGTTTTTGATGTCTCCTGTGATCATTATTTGTAGTTTGGTGATTTGAGATTGATTTCGAACCTGTTCCCCAAGTTGTTTTTCAAATGAATGTGAGGCTTATTATTTCTTTTGCAGTTGTGAGGGTTTGATGATTAAAACTCTGAACAAAGATATTACCTATGAGCCTTCAAAGCGGTCCAATAACTAGGTGAAACTGAAATGTTCTTCAGGAATTTCTTACAGGCGTTTATGGTGCTTTTCTTTGAATTGATATGGAAGTGAACCATAGTCTGTATGCTCTTGCATTTCTTGCAGGTGTTTATGGTTCTTTTCTTCTTGCTTGCTATGACAGTGGTAATGAAGAATATCAAAACATTTGCAAAATAGGTAATACGTTTCTGATACAGATCTTCATGAACGTTCTACCAACCTCCGATCTAAAGTAATTACCAGCCCAAAAGCTAATCTCAAGCTCACTTCTACTACTTGGGACAATATACCCCTTCAAGAACAAAACCCAATGTTCTCATAAAGTCTAAACTCTGTATGTATGCTCTCGTAAAGTGGGATCTTCTTGCTGTCTAAACAGACAGGAAACACAAGGAATTGCTTCTATTGCATAAAACTTGCATCAGAACAACAAAGAGACAAGCATGAGTTAGTATATAACTGCAGATCTGTTACAAAACATGCCTCTTATCGACCACACCATTTTATCTTCATTCCCACCAAATCACATAGTATCGGATATTCCCACCAAATCACATAGTATCGGATATTCCCACCAAATCACATAGTATCATCCGAGCAAGAGTATACCCAATTAGTGGAAAACATCATCTTGCTGTCTAGAATTTCATCTCTTGCTAGCAATTGAAGGTTACTGAATTTGACCTCTGAAACAAATTCTGAACCAAATGCATTTTAGCCTTTTAGGGCCAATCTTTCATTCAGAGTCCATGCATATATCTTACCTGATCAAAAGTAGGCAGATATATAAATATCCAAATGCCTCACAGCCTTTTACTGTTTCTGACTGGAAAACAATTTTTTTTATTTACGGCTCAAACAGTCCAACGTGATCTTAGTGACTACAGTTTGTAAGTCAAAGCACAGAAATAATCAGGAAGATCAGATTAGAGGATGACAACATTGCAATGTTGCCTGAACCAACTATTTTTCCTGTAAACATAAATTAAGGCCACGGAACAGAATCGACAGGCGTGTCCCCTTGTTAAACCCATCCTTCCAATGGCAAACAGATGGCACTCTCAACATCAGTCAATGCCAAATGCATTCAGCAAATCAACTAAATTTACCAATTTCTACTGATCCGCTAAAACAGAAGCAATGGTGAGAAAACCCCAGAGACCTGTTGAACCTTGATTAAGGCCCATAACTCATATTAAGTATCTCCCGAGCTACGCAGTAAGCATAACCAAGTTTTAACCACAAACCATTCAACCTTAACAGAAAATGTCTACTTCTGACAACAAAATTGATGCTTACAATCAATTACCTAGCGTAGGAACCTGAGAGAATCACAATGTAAAAGCATTGAACAATTTCTAATTCAACAAATATTTGTACTAGAAATATAGGGGGGCAAACAAGCCTGATTCAGGGTCCATCTTTATGCAGAACACCTCCTCTTCCCAGTGGGAAGGAAAAGAAGAAACAAAGTGATAAATTTTTCAATATACTTGGAACAAATACTTTCTCCTCACTTGTAATCTAGTTATTTTCACCGGCCATGTTAAGGGAGTAACCCTTAGGTTGACATCTCAACTCTCAATTAGCGTACAAATTACCCACCTTAGGTAACAAACAATCATTTAGTATCAAAACCAAAAATATCTACAGGTTCCTTAATTTCTTTCTGTAAGATATCATAGAAACAATGCAGTCAATGGTGAATCGGCCCACACCTACAGAACTAGCTCAGTCAATGCTCATCAACTCAATCAATGATTGACTACACATCAATTGGAGAAAATGAATTGAAAAAGGGTTCTCAATCTGTGTCAAGCACAACAGAAACATTGATAACATGGAAAAAAAATAATTAGAAAGAACATGCCAACCAGAGAAGTAGATAACAGTGGCATTGCATGCCAGCCAAATATAGCCAAAAATTGTGAGTTCAAGACTTAAATGCATCAACATTAGGAAATGGCACCAGATCAGTGATTTCATGCTTTCAGCACCACACAAATAATTTCCAAACATCAGTAAATGACTAAATCTTCTCAAGGGGCACGAGACAAGGCATCCGTCTTTTTTCACTTTCAAATATCACACAGACTATTTAGCTTCTTCAAGAGAGATGAGGCAACAATTTTTTTCATTTTCAGAAAAATCATTTTCAATAACAGGATTCAACTAAAACTTCTCAAGGGACATGAGACAGACAGGGCATTCCAAATATCAGTAGGTGACAAGGCATCCGGCTTTTGTTAGAAAATTCATTTTAAATTTTCAAATATGAGAAATTGACTAAAATTTCCCAAGGGACACGGGGCAGGCAAGACAACAATTTCTATCTTTTGCATAAAGATCATTTTTGAAAATCAGATAAATGAATGAAACTTTCAAGGGACATGAGACAAGGTATCAACTTTTTATAGATAAATCATTTCCAAACATCTGTAGATGATTTAAACTTTCCAAGGGGCATGAGACAAGGCATCCAGCCTTTTTTTCAGAAAAAATCATTTTTAAATATCAGGAACTGACTAAACTTTCTCCAGGGACAAGAGGCAAGCGAGGCATCAATCTTTAACACATAAACCATTTCCAAATATTTGTAGGTGACTAAAACTTCTCAAAGGACACGAGACCACGCACAACCATCATTTAATGATATTGCTTTCAAATATCAAGTACATCATCAAATTCTCAAGGGAAGTAAGGCAACAATTTCCATCTTTTTCAAACTCATCATTTTCAAAAATCAGATAAATGACTAAAACATCTCAAGGGACATGAGACAAGGCATCCCGTCCAATTTCAGATATCGCTTTCAAATATAAGGTAAACTTCTTAGCTTCTCAATGGAAGTGAGGCAGCAATTTCCTTCTTATTCAGAAAAATCACTTTCAAATATAAAAAATCGACTAAAGTTTCTCAAGGCAACAATTTTCTTCTTTTTCAGAAAAATCACTTTCAAAATCAGAAATCGACTACACATTCTCAAGGGGCATTTTCAAACTATTTTATAACATCTCAAGGCAACAATTTTAGCTTACGTATAACAGGTAACTTTTTCAAACTGATCATTTTCAAAAATTAGATCCCGTCCTATTTCAAAAAATTTTCAAACTGGTCATTTTCAAGGCAACAATTTGCTTCTCAATGACTAAAACATCTAAGGGGCAACAATTTTCAAAAATCACTTTCAAATAACGACTAAATGACTAAAACATCTTTTTCAAACTGGTCATTTTTCAAACCTTTTTAGATAAATGACTAAAGTTTCTCAAACTTTTTTCAAACTTATAGATATATAATTTTCAAAAACTTTTTTTTAGATAAATGACTAAAACATCTTTTTCAAACTTTTTTAGATCAAAACAATCGGAAAAATCAGAAATCGACTAAAGTTTCTCAAGGCAACAATTTTTCAAACTGGTCATTTTCAAAAATTAGATAAATGACTAAAACATCTCAAGTGAGGCAACATCCATCTCAAGTGAGACAACATCCATCTCAAGGGAAGTGAGACAATAATGTCTACCTTTCAAACAAATCATTTTTGAAAATCAGGTAAAAATGACTAAAACATCTCAAGGGGCATGGGACAAGGAATCTATCTTTTTTAGATAGATTATTTTCAGAACATCAGTAGATGACAATTTCCGTCTTTTTTACAAAATCATTTTTAAGTATAAAATTCGACTAAAAGTCTCAAGGGGCATAAGGCAGGCAAGGCATCAATCTTTTTACAGATAATTCATTTCCAAACATCAGTAGGTGACAAGGCAACTGTTTTTTTTTCAGAAAAATCATCTTTATATTTCAAACATCAGGAATTGACTAAAATTGCTCTGCTAAATGCTCATTTTCCCCCAAAAATCTGTTACCAAACGTGAACAGCAATTTCCCCAAATTCTTTTGACAAACGTAAATGCTGGATCAAAACAATCGTAAAAATAGGAAAACCGAAAAGACAGGAGAGTTATTAGGACATCCGCAGTTCGAATCTTGATGAATATTACATCCATCGTGCTCTTTGCTTCCCAGAGAATTCAATTTATGTTTTCCTTTCTGTCAAATTCTCAACTGGTTCAGGTTTGGCTCTTACGCATCAAGAAAAGATAGAAAAAGGAACCTTGAAAAGTATGATAATGAAGAAAGAGGAGAGTGTGACAACTAGATAGTTTCCCAAAATCTTTTGCCAATCGTGAACAGCAATATCCCAAAATCTTTTAACAAACGTGAACAGCAATTTCCCCCAAAATCTTTTGTTTTAATCATAATGTCAGATCAAAACAATTGTAACAACAAGAAACCAAAAGACGGAGAGTTAATAAGAAAAGTGAGGCAACAATATCCTTCTTTTTAAGAAAAATCACTTTCAGAAAATCGACTAAACTTTCTCAAGGGACATGAGGCGTCAATCTTTTATAGATAAATAATTTTCGACTAAACTTTCTCAGGGGACATAGGCAGCAATCTTTTATAGAAAAATATTTCCAAATAGCAGAAAGTAACTTAAACTTCTCAAGGGAGATGCAACAAGGCAACCATCTTTTTGCGGATATTGCTTTCAAGTATCAAGCAATTTATCAACTTCTCAAGGGAAGTAAGGCAACAATTTCCATCTTTTTCAAACTCATCATTTTCAAAAATCAGATAAATGACTAAAACATCTCAAGGGACATGAGACAAGGCATCCCGTCCGATTTCAGATATCGCTTTCAAATATAAGTTAAACTTCTTAGCTTCTCAATGGAAGTGAGGCAACAATTTCCTTTCTTTTTCAGAAAAATCACTTTCAAATATAAAAAAATCGACTAAAGTTTCTCAAGGCAACAATTTTCTTCTTTTTCAGAAAAATCACTTTCAAAATCAGATATCGACTACACGTTCTCAAGGGGCATTTTCAAACTTTTTTATAACATCTCAAGGCAACAATTTTAGCTTACATATAACAGGTAACTTTTTCAAACTGGTCATTTTCAAGGCAACAGTTTGCTTCTCAATGACTAAAACATCTCAAGGGGCAACACTTTTCAAAAATCACTTTCAAATATGGACTAAATGACTAAAACATCTTTTTCAAACTGGTCATTTTTCGAACTTTTTTAGATAAATGACTAAAGTTTCTCAAACTTTTTTCAAACTTATAGATAAATAATTTTCAAAAACTTTTTTTTAGATAAATGACTAAAACATCTTTTTCAAACTTATTTAGATCAAAGCAATCGGAAAAATCAGAAATCGACTAAAGTTTCTCAAGGAAACAATTTTTTAAAACTGGTCATTTTCAAAAATTAGATAAATGACTAAAACATCTCAAATGACTAAAACTGGTTCAGGTTTCGCTCTTACAACATCAAGAAATGACAGACAGAGAACCTTGAAAAGTATGATAATGAAGGAAGAGGAGAGTGTGACAACTAGATCGTTTTCTCAAAATCTTTTGCCAATCGTGAACAGCAATATCCCAAAATCTTTTAACAAACGTGAACAGCAATTTCCCCCAAAATCTTTTGTTTTAACCATAATGTCATATCAAAACAATCGGAACAACAAGAAACCAAAAGACAGAGAGTTATTAAGAAAAGTGAGGCAACAATATCCTTCTTTTTCAGAAAAATCACTTTCAGAAAATCGACTAAACTTTCTCAAGGGACATGAGGCATCAATCTTTTATAGATAAATAATTTTCGACTAAACTTTCTCAGGGGACATGAGGCAGTAATCTTTTATAGATAAATATTTCCAAATAGCAGAAAGTAACTTAAACTTCTCAAGGGAGATGCAACAAGGCAACCATCTTTTTGCAAATATTGCTTTAAAGTATCAAGCAATTTATCAACTTCTCAAGGGAAGTAAGGCAACAATTTCCATCTTTTTCAAACTGATCATTTTCAAAAATCAGATAAATGAATAAAACATCTCAAGGGACATGAGACAAGGCATCCCGTCTGATTTCAGATATCGCTTCAAATATAAGGTAAACTTCTTATAGCTTCTCAATGGAAGTGAGGCAACAATTTCCTTCTTTTTCAGAAAAATCACTTTCAAAATCAGAAATCGACTGCACATTCTCAAGGGGCATTTTCAAACTTTTTTATAACATCTCAAGGCAACAATTTTAGCTTACTTATAACAGGTAACTTTTTCAAACCGGTCATTTTCAAACTGGTCATTTTAAAAATTAAATCCCGTCCTATTTCAAAAATTTTTCAAACTGGTCATTTTCAAGGCAACAATTTGCTTCTCAATGACTAAAACATCTCAAGGGGCAACAATTTTCAAAAATCACTTTCAAACATCTTTTTCAAACTGGTCATTTTTCAAACTTTTTTAGATAAATGACTAAAGTTTCTCAAACTTATAGATAAATAATTTTCAAAAACTTTTTTTTTTAAAAATGACTAAAAAATCTATTTCAAACTTTTTTAGATCAAAACAATTAGAAAAATCAAAAATCGACTAAAGTTTCTCAAGACAACAATTTTTCAAACTGGTCATTTTCAAAAATTAGATGAATGACTAAAACATCTCAAGGGGCATCCCGTCCTATTTCAGATATCGTTTACATATAACAGGTAACTTTTTTAGCTTCTCAATGGAAGTGAGGCAACAATTTGCTTCTTTTTCGGAAAAATCAATTTCAAATATCAAAAATCAGAAATCCATCTTTTATAGATAAATTATTTCCAACTATCATTAAGTAATTTAAACTTTTCAAGGGACATCCGGCAAGGCAATCATCTTATTTCAGATATTGCATTCAAATATTAAGTAAATTAACAGCTTCTCAAGGGAAGTGAGACAATAATTTCCACCTTTCAAACAAATCATTTTTGAAAATCAGGTAAAAATGAATAAAACATCTCAAGGGGCATGGGACAAAGAATCTATCTTTTTTAGATAGATTATTTTTAGAACATCAGTAGATGACAATTTCTGTCTTTTTTACAAAATCATTTTTAAGTATAAAATTCGACTAAAAGTCTCAAGGGGCAATAAGGCAGGCAAGGCATCAATCTTTTTACAGATAATTCATTTCCAAACATCAGTAGGTGACAAGGCAACTGTTTTTTTTCAGAAAAATCATCTTTATATTTTAAATATCAGGAATCGACTACAATTGCTCTGCTAAATTCTCATTTTCCCCCAAAAATCTGTTACCAAACGTGAACAGCAATTTCCCCCAAATTCTTTTGACAAACGTAAATGCTGGATCAAAACAATCGCAACAATAGGAAACCGAAAAGACGGAGAGTTCTTAGGACATCCGCAAATCTTGATGAATATCACATTCATCGTAAATTCAATTTATATTTTCCTTTCTACCAAATTCTCAACTGGTTCAGGTTTCGCTCTTACAACATCAAGAAAAGACAGACAGAGAACCTTGAAAAGTATGATAATGAAGGAAGAGGAGAGTGTGACAACTAGATCGTTTTCTCAAAATCTTTTGCCAAACGTGATCAACAATTTCCCCAAATCTTTTGTTTTAATCATAATGTCAGATCAAAACGATCGCAAAAACAAGAAACCAAAAGACGGAGAGTTATCAAGACGTACTCAATTTGAATCTTGACGAATAACCCACATCCATCGTGCTTTTTGCTTCCCAGAGAACTCCATTTTCGATTTCTTTCGGTCAAATTCTATACAGCAACAAGGTCCAGGTTCTCTTCCCTTGAGGAGTATAAATGCCTTTGGACAGATCTTGTTGGGGAAGACGAAGACGAAGACATTGTCGACTCTCGACTTCTCTTCGTTCTCTCTTCCTTTCAATTTCTTCTGTCTCGGACTCTCTTGGATAACCTACTCAATCTATCTACGACCTGACTGGTGAACCTTAAGTATTAGCGTCCAATTTACGCGTTTTCTTTACGCGTTTTCTATACGCGTTTTCTATACGCATTTCTTTAAATCATATTTAACGAAAAATTTTAAACCAGCTACCTGTTATATTTTTATAATAAAAATAATTATATAAAATACAATTCTTTTATTTAAATCATCACAATTTATTTGTAAATCCTAGTGTTATTTGTAAGAAATAATTAGTAATGTAGTCAAATACTATTAAGATTATGAAAAATATATATTTATCATGTTAAAAGGTAAAATTTTATTTACATAAAGTATTTGAATTTAAATTATTATTTTTGAAAAACCATTGTACGAATTTAAGAAGAAAATAAAAATAATTATAAATAAAACTGTTTTACAAAATTTAATTGTTAAATTAAATAATATATATTATTTTATCAATTTCTAATAGTATATCACACAATCTTAACCTTCATATTCGCATTATAGTTAGTTTTAATATAATATTATATAATTTATTTAACCAATTAAACTTGATTCCTAATTTTTATTGTTTTCTGCCCAAATCTAATCTCCGACATGAACCACCGGATCGCCGCCCCAGCCGAACCCCTTCAGCCGTTAACTTCTCTCCACCCGTCTCCAAACCCCTCTGAAATCTGAACTCTTCAAAGCCCTAGCGCTGATCCGTTCGTCTTCTTCCGGCGCTATTTCTTACACTTCCCTGATACACCTCCGCCGCGTCGCCTCTGTCGCACCATCACTACCAGGCACACCACTACCAGACGAAGAGCTTTGCAGGTGCTTTCTTCTTCTTACTCTACCTTCTATCCTCCACCTGCCCGGAATGGTTCAATTCATCCTCTTGGATGAGGTATAAAGGTACGGGTTGGTCGATTCCAAAACCGAATCCAACTTGATACCTGAGTTGTACCAAGCGGAACGTAGTATGTTGCAAATTTCCTGAATTTTCCATCTGTTGCTAGTTTTTTGATGATTTTGAGCTATTGCGGTTGAGTACTTTGACTTTTAGATATCGAGTGAAGGTTTATATGCTTTCTTTTAATTATACAGAAACGAGCAAAGGGTTACAGGTTTTGAAGGGACACGAAATGCTTTCGGGAGTGAAATTTCTGTCCAAGGATCAAATTAATCAAGTAACACCCTGGTCTCATCTGTTGCTGTATTTGATTTTATTGGATCTAGGTGTTTTATATAACTTACAGCTTGTTCTTTGGATTGTTGTTCATATGTTTATGTGCTATATTTGACGTATTAGGGGAAAGCTGAAGAGGAATCAGATGATTCTAGGAAAGAGAAGAAAAAGTCAAGCAAGAAAAGGAACAGCAATAGGAAAAAGCATAGGAGTAGCAAGTATAGTAGTTCAGACGATGAAGGATTAGATAGAATAAGGAAAAGATCAAGGAAGAAGAAGTGGTATTCTTCCGACGAGTCGGATGACAGTTCAGATGAAGGAGACAAAAGATCTATCCGGAAATCGAAAGGAAAGAAAAAGAAGCATTCTTCGGAAGAGTATTCTTCAGATGAATTTGAGAGTGAAAGAGGGGATAGAGGCGGAAGTAGAAAGCAGAGAAAGAGTAAGTATCTTGAGGATGAGAAGAAGGGTGAGTATGGTTCTTAGGTTACATAGTTCATCTCATTTTTTGGTTTTGATTTGCCTTCTTTTCTTTTAATAACTTAAGAATGCAATTGAGTTAACCTCTTTTTCTTTATTTGAAATGTGAAATAGATGATGATGGGGATGCAGCAAACGACATTAACATTGTTAGGAAAGAAATGGGATTAGAGTGGATGCTTAGACCTGGAACTAAAGCAGAAAAAAATGAAGCAACTTATGAGAATCAACAGGAGGAGCCTCCCACTGAAGAGGTCTGTGATAAAACTTTTTCTTCTCTGATTTATTGCTGCATCTAGTCATCTTTAGTTGTCAATCAGTTTATTCTTCTGAAATCTCATGATATGCTTTCTGCATCAGACACAGAAGGTGAACCCTAAAGAATTGAATCCATATCTAAGGGATAATGGAAGCGGTTACCCTGAGGAAGATAATAAGAAGGACAAACTTCTATCCTCTTCATTAGTTGGAGATGGTGGTGCAAGCTGGAGATTGAAGGCTTTGAAACGTGCAAAAGAGCAAGCAGAACGTGAAGGGAAGAAACTTGATGAAGTATGTAGTTTTTATAAAACTAGCTTTAGAGCATAATTTTATCAATTCAGCGACAGTAACATTATTCCCCCTCCCACCCCACCCTCCTGAGATGGTACAATAGTAATATGATGGTTTGTGAACATTACAGGTTGTCGAGGAAAGGTGGGGATCTCTTGGTCATCTGGCTGTTTCTGTTTCATCTCATGCTGCTGCTCCTTCTCGGGCTCATCTGCATGCCATCAGATCAAGACAAACTGGGCAGTCTGACGAACATAAATTGGACTTGAAAAACCATGATAAGGATAGTGGAAAGGTGATTTGCTATAATTTAGTTTGACTGTCATTTAGTTATGCATCCTGTTTTCTGATTTAAATCGACTTTTTAGTACCTTCTTTGACTTTCATTTGGTTCTTGCAGTTTTATTTATGGATACTATAGCATACTGCATCTCCCATAGATATGTCATTGAACTGGAAACTGTAGCTAGGTTTGTTCATAATCGTCTGTTACTTTCACCTGTTAATTAACTTAATATGCCCTATCTATTTACTATGGAATCTTCCCTACAATTGGGTTTGAAATTTATGGTATATTCGGTCTTCTAATAAATTTGAAACCATGTACACATTTGGGTGGCTTACTAGGATGGAGGAGTATCTCAATTTGAAATAAAAAGAAATCCACTACTACAGAATTTGTGGGCCGTCTGATTGAATTTCTTTTTTTTCTTTGACAGAGACCTGTACGTGATTATTTGAAGGATGTATCTCTTGGCCGTCCTAAAATGAGAGCACCTAAGGTTGACGATTCATTGTCATGGAAGAGAAAGAAAGAATTTTCTAAGAAGGATGCTGATCTGATATCAAGTGCAGTCTCGAGCTTGAATAAATTTGACAATAATGGAAACTTCTTGAGTCAATTCATGAATCAGCAGAAGACAGCTAGCAATCCTGTTACAGATACCCCAGGCACAAAATCTGAAGATGTTTCTGATATGGGATCAAATTTGCTAGAACGGAAACCCAGTGATGATAAGCCATCTCTGAGTGCTAACCAATTAGCAGCTAAGGCAATGCAGCTACGGATGAAAGGGCGGCATGAGGAAGCTGAGAAACTTTTGGTGAGATAGGACATTCTTTTCGCCCTTCATATAATACTTAATTTTGTCTTTATGTCTTAAAACTCATTTTGCTATTCTATATCCCCCACCCGACTCCTTCCCTTGGAAACAAGAGAGCCAAATATTTTGAATTGTTGAGGTTTTGGACTTTTATCGAGTTCATGATAGTGTAATCACAAATTTAAGCCTGACCTGTAGGTTGTAACTTATATTCACTAGGTTACCTGTTTCATTATTTTCAGAAAGAAGCTGAAAATGCTAAAGCTGAAGAGGAGACAGGAGAGAGATTAACAAGGCTGAGGAATCAGAGCAGTGCAAGCAGGTATTTCATCTTAGTCTTTTTGTATAGCCTTTATCTCTTCCAAGTTCCCATTCTCTAGTCTAAGTAACCCATATATCACGCCTTCATTTATAGTATATGTTTGTGCCATTTAGGCGCCCCCTGCATTTTCTTCCCTGTATATTTTTCTGTCCGAGCATTTCCCGTGCTTTTTAGTAAACTGATTATCATTTTGTGAATATGAATCATTTTACAAATGGATATAGAGTAGTTTTTGGTACTGTCTATTAACGATTTACCTCTACTTGCCAGATATGCTATGCGAGACATTGATGCAAAGCAGAAACGGAAGGAAGATGACGGTGATATACACTTAGCTCAAAGAATAATGAAAAATCAGAAGTATAGTGTATCTGGTCAGGCAGATGAGGAGTATGATTATGATGATGGACCATTGAAAAGGAGCAGGAAAAGGGAGTTAGGAGATCAAAGGAGACAAATTACCAAGCAAAATTTTGCAAAGCGTATAGTCACTCAACAGGAGCGCTGCCTGTTCTGTTTCGAGAATCCAAATCGGCCAAAACACTTAGTTGTAGCAATTGCGAATTTTACATACCTCATGCTACCACAGATGCAGCCACTTGTCCCCGGCCATTGTTGCATATTGCCTTTGCAGGTATCATAATCGCCCACTCCCCTCAAATTTCACGGCTTTCTCAATTTATATCTTAATAATATGTGTCTCTGCATTTTCTTAAAAACAGCATGAATCAGCCACAAGAAGTGTGGATGACGAAATCTGGGAAGAAATCCGCAATTTTAAGAAGTGTCTAATTATGATGTTTGATAAACAAGAGAAAGACGTTGTGTTTCTTGAAACTGTTATGGGTTTGGCTCAACAACGACGCCATTGCTTGATTGAATGCATTCCTGTGCCGAAAGATATTGCTAAGGAGGCTCCTCTTTACTTCAAGAAGGTATATGACTTCTTCTCTTCTTTAGCAGATAAGTGGTTGTTATAATAAGACAATAAACGGTTCCGTGCAGCAAAAACAAAAAACGTTTCTTCTGTTCTTTAGCAGATAAGTAGTTGTTATGATAAGACAATAAACGGTTCCGTGCAGCAAAATCAAAAAACGTTTCTTCTGTTCTGTAGCATATAAGTAGTTATAATAAGACAATAAACGGTTTTGTGCAGCAAAACAAAAAACGGTTCCTCTTTTCTCATTATTCCTTTGATTAACTCTTTCAAATCACAACACTAAGCATCTGGAATTGTTTATTCATCTCTTTTGAATATGATTGTCACCTCAGGCAATTGACGAAGCCGAGTCAGAATGGAGCCAACACAATTCAAAAAGGCTGATAGACACGAGCCAAAAAGGGCTGCGTGGCTCCATCCCTAAGAACTTTCCGTACTTCCACGTGGAGTTCGGACTGAACAAGGGATTTGTCCACGTCATTGATGACGAGACACAGTTTAAGAGCAGCCTTGGCCTAAACGTTATCCGAGGCATGCTGAAGCTCCCGGAAGAAGACATGTATCGTAAGAGAAGGTACGAGACAGTAGAGGCACAGAAGCAAGCTGTCGCGGAGTTGTCGCGAGATTGGGAACCGTTTGATTGGACAAAGCAACTTGGATGAGTTGCTTTGCTTAGTTGAACTAATGTCATCAAAATATAGACCGGGTTCTATAACATAGTTGATGTTTAAACACATTCTTGTAACTTGTATGTCTCCATAAAATCCAGATGTTTTCTGAGTTAGTCATTCATTAATGGAAAGCAAATCGCTATTATGCAGGATATTAAGAGTAAACTCGTGAAAATTATCACAATTTTGATCTCAAACTGAATATATAAAAAGGTCATTTTTCAGTTTATTTTGGAACAAAAACATACATATATTTGGAGGTGCGGGGAATCGAACCCCGTGCCTCTCGCATGCGAAGCGAGCGCTCTACCATATGAGCTACACCCCCAATTTGTTTATGAATCCTTCTTTAAAAAACTTATACAACGCAACTAAACTTCTATGCAAGCCCTTTCACCGGAGGCAATAAGATCAAATTTTTACGGATGATGTTTAGTTATATACTTGTATGGATTAAGAATTACTAAGGCAACTTAACCTAGATCCCACAAAAAATCCCAAAATTACGTTGACGTATATTTCTTGTTTGCATCACTCTGTGACAAAGAAAAAGGGTATGGTACTGAGTTTGATGACGTAAAGTCATCGGATTATGACACTATGTTAGTTGACATTAGTAATTTATACACCGACCGGGTATCTAACGGTTCTGATTTTTTTACATTTAATTGTTGTCTTATTTATGAAAATTTTTTTTGATAATCTATAATATAAATATTAATTTATTAAAATTACATTTTAATCTACCTATCAAGATGATTAATTTCATCTTCACGCTCAATTTTCTTTATATATATAATAAGATAAATTATCGCACATTGATGAAGTTATCCATGGAAAATCAAGATGTTTGTGCCACTTAGAATTTGAATATATTAAACCTTCGTAAAAATGATACTTATAGAAATTATTCTCGTTTTATTGCAAATTTTATTTGGACATGTTCCATTGGTGAGCAATATTCAACAGTAAACATTTATTTCAAAACGTTAAACTAACTAACTTTTTATCATTATTTTTTTCATTTTTTGTTTGTATTATGGATGAACAATAATAAAAACCTAAATAATGACGCATAAACCAGTAGGCTGAAGGCGTCATAAGACACTTTTATTTCCAAAACTGAAAAAAGAAGAAGAAAGAATACAATATCTTTGCATATGCATACATACAGTACACAATATATGTAGTTAAATCCATTCAAAGCAAAATACCCATTTTGGCTGTGTTGCTACATATGGATCACTTGTGCAAAATTTTCTTTATGTATATTGTATATCTACTCTTCGTTAAAGCAAATGGATTTCTTGTTAAGGGAAAAACAGTTTCGATTTTGGCATGCAGACCCCAATCATTCTTCCTGCTCCTTAACCTCATCATCTGATTGAGCATCTTGGGCATCCTTTTTAATCTGGTTCTTTTCCAGCACAATCTCGATCTGTATATTGTCCAAAACTCAGAGAGAATTCATGCTTAGAAGTTCTAGAGTTAATGAGATATGAGTGATGATAAAGAATCAAACCTTGGCCTTCTGAACTAAACGGCCCTTGGTCTCATCTTTTGATCCCACGGTTGATGTTAGAACTTCTGCTCAGAAATATTCAGAAGATGTTATGACAGTAAAGAGGAATGTAACATGAATTGAAGTTCAGAACTGGTTTATGAAGCCTACTTTTCTCCACGGCTACTCCATTTGCCTTCAGAATCTCAGCTATTGTAACCACAGTAGGAATAGCTGGAAAATGTTGTTGAATAAAATAAGATACTATTGAAGTACAATGAAAGAGTTTAGGGCCGGTTTGGTATCCATATCTAGATATGCTATATATGTATCAATTTGATATACTAATTTACTCCTATTACACTTTTCTTTTTTTTTTTGATATATTCGAAAAACTAGTGTTATCACACATGTTATATATTTCATCCCTCTTCTATTCTACCTATCTGAACTCTTTCTCTAGTGATATCAATCTCATACATATATCTTGATACCAATATCCAATACATTGATATCTACATATGGATACCAATCAGCCCTTGCTATCATTACAATGAAGTTATAGTTACTCAGTGATTTCAAAGATACTAATCAGAGATTGTCATAGTTTAAACATTGTTTGTGCACAACAGCAGAACAGCACATTCTTATGCAAGATCACCTAGAAGCTTCAAGAAATTATCTACTTGGTTGATGATTGGAAACAAAGTGCCAGTAAGATGAAGAGCATACCCATGCCCAGAGCAGATAGCTCAACATCATTGTATTGTTTGATGTACCTCTGCAAGAGAAAAACATATTAAATTGCCTTATATTGCTCAATTCTCGTACTGAAAGCAAAAGATTCAGCTTAACTTAACAATAGAAGAAACTCTGCTGATAGTAGCTACATAAAACAGGATAAACACCAACTGATGCAGCAAAATGCACTACGAAGCCCCAAGTAAACATTAGAATACACTTCCTACTTTTCACTTCTCGATACCAAATCTCTATAAAATAAAATTCATTATAAAGTTGAAATTAAGTTTTACTTGAAAATTTTCAAAAACCTATTAAGCATTTCCTCTGCAGATTCAACGTAAATCCTTATAACGAAAGAGAAAACATGAAATTGATGGCGATTCAGATTGAGAAGGGAGAGAGAGACCTTGGCGAGGTTGAGGTAAAAGAAGAGAGGCTTCTTGGTGTTCGAAACCTGGATGCGATTCTTCTTCTCACCGGCGGCAGAAGCAGCTTCCGCCTTGGATTTGGAGGTGTCCGTCAGATCGCCGTTGCAGTTGTCCATGTGCATCGCCGACAGATCTTCACAGATCTTCGTTACTCCATTGACAGCCACCGTGCGATTGTCACACTTCTCCTCCACCTCCATTTCCACCTGTGGCCTTTCGCGTACAAGCTGTGCCATCGGAAACCGAATCCGAACGATCCAGATCTCTCTCTACAATTCTCGTTCTAGAGCGCCTGCGAGCTCTTTTTTTTTTTGGTTTTTTTTTTTTGGATTTTTTTCTCTGGTTTCTCTTCCCCTTAACCCTTTTTAGAAGGTGTTCAAGGTCCGAAAAGAGCGCGGGAAAACTGTAAAGTGCCAGAAAACAAGAGAGTAAGCCGGGGAGTGGACGACCGATGACCGTACGAGAACTATCCCTCTCCGGAACACGTGTCTACATCTCATTGGACAAAGTCCCTGCGGTTTGTTAATCGTTGATTTAAATCCAACGGCTTCACTTTCAATTACCCTTATACCCCTCGTACACTTTCTAATGGGCCTGGGCCTTCAGTTTAATTGGGCCTTGGTAATAATAGTTTGGGCCTGAGCCTTCTATCAATTTTTTATTTTAACATATATTTTTACTATTCAACTATTTTTTTTGTTATAAATAGTTGTTCATTTGTATACATGATCATCGACGTATATGTAGTTGTTCAACAAATTTTAATGCGAAATTTACATATATATATAAACCACTATATAAAAAATCAGTATTTTTTATGTCTAAATTGTTATAATGAAGTGGTTAACAATGATGTATACAGAGCCGGCGGAATGGGTTGTTTGGGTGGGGCGTGGGCCAAGGGCCCATGACATCTAGGGGCCCAAATAATATTTTTAAGACTAGTAGTATTAGGTATATATAGTAATATAGAGGGTTAAATAATCAATTAAAATTAAAGGAAAGCAATAAATTATAATTGGAAACAACGCCCGTTTTGATATCAATCACGCTTTTATTCTCATTCCCAAACGCTAACCCACGTCATCTCTTCTATATCTAGAATTTGGATCGTCTCCTACAATCTCGTGATTTGAGAGCTCAATTAATCCCACGTCTTTCTCCCTTGAACGGTTATTTATATTCTTCATTGAATTTAAATTGCATCTCTACGCTCTCCACCAAATTCATTTACAGTTTTTCATACCGTCATACGCTCTAATTTGTCAATCTGCGAAATCTCAACCAAGTAAGCGGAACAATAATTACTCCGCTATGATCAACCATGGCACCGCTGTTCATCTTCGATCTATGATCTATTGATAATTTTTCAAATAACTTTGTTCAGATTCTATTATAATTATTTACTATATTGTATTAGGTTAGGGTTTGGATGATTGAATAGAAATTTGGAAATTGAACTTGGGTTCATAATTTGTATTGTCGTAAAGTATACCATATGATATGATTCTAATTGAGGATTTGAGTTCAATTAGTTAACATTTTGAAAGACTATAGTTTGATTATTTGGGGATAATTGGTAATGTTTCGGGATTTGGGGACAATTGTTACTACGTTTTTGGGATATTGGGGTTGAAATTGTTTTGGGATATTTGGAGTTGGATTTGAGTTTGAGGGTTTGAGTTCTCTTTTATTTTATAAATACCTCATTTTTAATTGTAAAATTTAACACTAACTTATTTTCTATCTTTGGTGCACATATTGGATTATTCTTTTGTCGACTACTTCGTTTTCAATCCAGGTGTTAATTTTCCTTTTCTACTCCTATAATTGTTTTATAACATGTTGCCTAAGAAGCATTTGTTTGGATGTCAAAAAAGAAAAAAAAAAAAAAAAAACTAGCGGATCAGTTTATAGAATCGCAAAAAGGAACTCTCGACAAATTTTTTAGCGACAAGTAGGGCCTTCATGTGTACTTTCGCCAGGGGCCTACTATACGTTAGCTCCGGCCCTGGATGTATACTAAGAAGATGAAACAATTTGAGATCAAATCCATTATTTATTAAAAAAAAATATCATAAATTTTAATTTATAAAAATTCATTATTTATTATTTAAAATATAACTTTAAGTCAACAACCCTTAATTTTGAGGTATTATTTTATCCAACAAATGAATAATGTAAAGAAGTCTCGTGCAACTAAGAAGAGAGATCAAGAATAATTAAATTTATTCTTCTTTTTTTTTTTGTTAAAAGGAATAATTGTAGTTCAAATTGGACTTAAAAAAATAATTATATTTGTCCCTTCTTCTTCCTTTATCTTTTGGTTAATCATCAGACACTAAGCATTGCACTACAAGCAAGGTGGCATCACCACCTAACGAGCCAGCTCATGTATCCATCTTACAATACTTATTCATGCATAAACTTTAATCACAAGGATTTTATTACATTAATCAATTCATTAATATATAATATCCATCAATTGCTTTTTATAAGTATAATAACCACATTGAGAATAAAGCTTGATATGTTATATCCTAAAACGATTTAATAGAATAAAGTTCCATAGTTTTTTCGACGTCCTGTTAAATACAATCGTTTGATCTGATTGACACTTGATAACATGTTTTAAGACCAACCAATCTAAACGGTTGATGCAATAACAACCCGTGTTCCATTGTCAATGTATTATGGTTGACAATCCTAGTAGTAATTCAAGATCCGAGAACTAATTGTTTTGATATTTCCTGAAATATCCTACTGGTCATTATATCGTGGGAGTTTCGAACGCAGGTGCACATTGGACACAAATTCAACTCATGAAACTAATTACTATTAAAATTAATAGGCGATAGTAGTGCACCAACTTTATATAGGATTGTGAGTTTATCGATTGAGTTTTAAATTCGAGAACTCACAATTAAAGCCATATTTCTATGTACATTTGTATCGGCTTAGCTGGTTTTTGTTAATTAATTATTATTTTTTAAATATGATACCGTTAATTAAGTAATGAAAATTTTATTTACAAATGTTTAATAATAAGCCATAATTAATTTTTAAATGATTTTTATAATAAAAAAATTTATACATTGTTTTAAATGTTCATAAATATTAATAATGCGATAGTAGTGCACCAACTTTATATAGGATGGGTGAAGGTTAATTCGGACGGGACAGTCAGAGGTTCTGAAGGGCGTGCTTCAGCAGGAGCTGTGATCCGGGATGAAAATGGAACGTGGATCGAGGGAGATGTTGTTAACATGGGTTGTGCTACTGTTTTCGTTGCTGAGCTCTGGGGTGTTGCCCATGGTCTCCAGCTAGCTTGGGATTTAGGCCACAAGAAGGTAGTTCTGGAAGTGGATTCGAAGACAATGGAAGAGTTCATAACGAAGGGGGTGAGTCCATCGCACCCACTTTCGAGCCTGGTTACTAGATGTCTAGGCTTCATTCACCGAGATTGAATCATTAATCTCGACCATGTTTTTCGAGAAGGTAATAAGGTGGAGGATTCTCTTGCAAACCTTGTCTTTTCCTTCGAACCTGAAGTTTATAGGTTAGCTTCCCCGCCATCATGTGTGGTTCTATCTTACTCGATGATCTCAGGGGTGTTAGTTTACTGCGTTTATCCCGTTTGTCTACTCATTCTCTTTATAATACGACTTAACCTTAAGGTAGTTTACTTCGTTTTTTTAAAAAAAAAATATAAAAAAAAGCTAAACTAGTATCTATTAATTTTTTTACATAACTTTCATTAGTATTCTTTATCCATGTAAATATATAATAATAGAAAGGGATGTTGTGCTTTAGTTTTATTTGGTAATAATTGGTGTTCATTAATAAATTAATATAGGAAGGTTGTTAGGCCTTTATCATAAAGGTTAACAATAGGAATCAACGATGTTTCACGCAACAAATTGACGTGCTAACCTTCCACACGAACCGCTAATCCTTCCTTAATTGCGCCGTCAAGTAACGGCGCAGTTAACGATGCGGAACAGTATATAATTAATTTCATATGATTAACAGCAAAAAAAGAAAAAAAATGAAATTCTGCTCATAGAACTCAAGCGGCTCTCTCTCCTCCGCCACTATTTTTCTTGTTGGAGATCTCACGGTTCGTTTGGAATGTAAGCAAAATCTTCGATTCTCTTGCTTAATCTTCTTCACTGTGGATGAATGTGCTTTCAATATGTTTCTTAATTGCATGTTAATTATGCATTTTCGTAATTTGCTTGTTCATGGCTTTGGTTTCCTGATCGTTTACTATTTCAATCTCGAGTTCTTTACTTGAGGGGGTTTGGATTTGAATTTTAGGGATAATTGGTGCTTTTTGTTACTTATTGCTTAATAATGTGATTGATTTTTCTATCAGCAATTCGTGAATCACTTAACTAGTTTAGTTCTTTCTTCCTGTTCTACTTTTGTCGCTGTTAGTTTGTGCTTAATTTTGAGTTGCTGTACAAGATGAAATTTTCCACTGAAAGTTAGGAAGTTGCATTTTGTGGATTATTTAGCCTGGAGAATGAATGCTATTTGCGGTTTATTATGGAAGAAAGCTCGATGGTATTGAGTAATGACTTGTAGTGTTTGTTTTGTCTTTCTGATGCTTTGTTTTTAAAAGAATTATAATTTAAATTTGATCTGCGTTTTGGTTGGTTCCTTTAAGTTGTAAGTCATACGTGTTTACAAATATAAGAACTTAAAAGAAGAAATCCTGAATCAATTGGGTGACATCAACTTGCAATGATCATCTGAACTTGATTTTACACAAACTAGACCTTCAAATCTACCTAGCTTTGCAAGACTAAATGGAAAACATGTAGCTGTTTTAATCCTCCCTAGTCATATATAATAACTTTATCTAGGTAAAGCAACTAGTTATTTATAGGTATTTTCGTGTCCTGAAATCATAGGTAGGATGAGTTTCTTAGTTCTGTAAATTAATTGCCATGCTTGGATTTAGATAGTGGTCAATACAAAATATATTCCAAGAATTTTCTTTACCATATATTCTGTATGTTAAGCTTTTATTGCAAAGGAACTGAGCCAATTGTTCTTTCCTGGTGGCAGTGGGGTACTGCTATGGGGTTGGAAGTTTTAGATGCTTGTATGGATAAGGAGCCTGATGGTGTCATAATATATTCAAATGGTGGCTTGCGTGATTTGAGTCATGAAACTGCATCAAATGATTGTGATGATGTGAACTTACATGGAAATGCTCAACTGGCTATGGATCACTGCACCAAGCAAGAAAATTTTAATGCAAGAGATTGTGACATAAAGAATGAGATGTCTGAAACTTGTGAAGTTAGAACTATTGATGAACAGAAGGCAGAGATCAAGTTGCCAAAAGACAAGCCAAACTCAAGAAACAAGGAATCTAAAAAGTCAAGAAATTTGCACAAGCTTGATTTGGAGACCTCTCATGCGAATCTGCGGTCAAATTGCACCATCCCTCAACCATTTGCTTTAGCAACTGAAAAACGCGCTTCCTGTGTTGCTCGAGCTCCACGTTTTGATGCTGCTGAACTTGCTACAAACAGAATCTTTCCCAAGACAAAGGAAATCCAGGTGACCAGCAATGCTGAAAAAAATCAGGTAATAATGCATGCCTCTTTCACTATTGACATAGTTCTAAATTTCATCATATATAGGTAATATGCTCTGATTGTAAAATGCTAAGTTTAATTAAAAAAAATCCTCTCCTATCTTATAAGATATACTTTGAAATAACAGACTTTTGTGCAGTTTCTCCACTTTGTTGCTGTTGTGATTTTGTGATGGTTATCAGGAGGTATTACAACCAGAGCAGAAATAGCAAAAAAACATCCCAAGTTATGGCACTAATGCACCATATTTTCAGCTCCCAAATCCCAATACCGGACCCTCATCTGATCTGGCTATTGTGTTCAAATGGATGTATCACCTTTAAAGGCTATTAACTTATCGTTCAAATTTGATGGTTCAAAATAGGACAGTTTTTACCATAGTTTTGTGCGTCCTTGCCAGATTTTATATGTTATTTATCCATTCTAATTAATCTACACATGTTTGGTTGCAGCTTCTCCCATCATTTGTATCAAGGAAGGTACTGGAACCTGATAACAAAAAACATGATGAAGATGATGATGATCATTCTATTTCTTCATCGTATCCTCCCTAGAATTTATAACATATGGGTATTTTTATTTCGTAGGGTTTATTTAGCTGCCTTTCATTTGCTCGTTTCGTTAAGTTGCACTAATTTCCACCCTGCATCTTGGAATGAATTGAAGACCTTGACTAAGAACAGTGCAGCTGCATTCACAAATGCAACAAAGCCCAAGACAACTGTTGCATCAGCTCCTACTTTTAGATCCACCGAACGTGCTGAGAAAAGAAAGGAGGTACCTCTAATGCCCTTCCGTTGATACTTGGAAGCTGGAATAGACCTTTTTATCTGCTAGGCATGGCAAGATAGCTTACATACTAGAAATTCATCTCTTCAACTGAATAAAACATTATTGTTTCCAGTACAATTCAAAATTGGAGGAAAAGTATCAAGCCTTAGAGGCAGAGAAACTTCAGAGTGAAGCAAGGACTAAGGTATACAGCTTTATGCTTCAATTTTATGAACCAAGGCCTATTTCTATGATGTTCTTTTGCTGGATTATAAGCCTAAAATGATCAACTAATGAAAAGCCCTAGCACAATGTCCAATGTTTCAAAAACTAAACAGGAAGAAAGTGAGGCGGCCATTAAGCAGATTCGAAAAAGTATGATGTTCAAGGCAAGCCCCATGCCAAACTTCTACTATGAGGGCCCTCCTCCTAAGCTTGAACTAAAGAAGGTAACCACTTTATTTTCTGTAGATTGATTGATGAAACGATATGTTCCAAGAATATCAATTGCTTACATTCAAAGTCTTGTAGCTAAGATTTAAGAGCAGAAGATTTAATATACTTCAACATAATATGCTGTATTTTGTTTCTCTGTGAACAAGTTTTTGGATAGAAGGTCAAAGTTATGGAGAAATATGCTTTTATGAAGAGAAACTTCCAAATTTCTCTACAGATATTTTCTAATATGTTATGTTAATCCATATGATGCATCCTCAATTCTGCTGGTTGTATCAGCCTGCACCTACCCGTGCAAAATCTCCAAAGCTTGGAAGAAGGAAGAGTTCCATTGATATTGTGGGATTTCCTCAAGGAAAAGAACTACTATGAGCATAAAAAATGGTGATGATCTGTCGATTCAGATGTAGCGAGGAGCTACAAGGAAAGGCGGAAGAAAAGGAACGAATTCTATCTTCAATTGGCTGCATCACAGAAATGTTAATATTCTCTTGAGGGTTTCTGGTGAGCTCTTAATTTATAAATGATTAAATCATCATTCTTAGTTAATTACCTAAGTTATTGTCTGAATCCTTTCTCCTACCCCTATTCCCCCTCTGTTGTGATTTTTCTGAGAGCATGTAATTTATCTGATCAAAACAAACACTTTCTGAGTGGTGGTTATGCAAATTGTAAATGTTCTGTAAGTTATGTTTATACACAAATATCTGTAAGTTCCTTTCCTGTAATAATAAGCCTTGTGTTTTCTTGTTTGCTGAAAGTATTTGCTTTCCTCTCTTGAATATGTACTATAGGCCTTGCTATGATGAAAAGTGAACATGAAATTTTGAGGTTTTTGATTGGTTATTATTGTTTTTTCATAGAAGTTTACACCTACTATAATACTATGTCTTTGAATGTGGTTGTTCAATCATGCTGAATATTTGTCTCTGCTTAATTATTGGAAAACCTAATTATGAAAAAAGTTTATAAAGCTAAAGTGAAAAAGATAGGCACCAGAAAGTGCAAAGACACAACAAGGAAGAAAAGTAAAGCACCAGTTTGAAGATTTTGCTTCTCACCAAAAAATTGCAACTTTTCTGAACATAAACACTGTTTACAGATAGTATGGTCAATGTCCAATTTCCTGCATTATTGATAATAATAATAATAATAAAGGCAAACACCATGACCCATTAGAGTGTGTTTGGATTGCAGGTGATAATTCATTGTTTTACATTTTCTAGCATTTAATGCAAAAATAATGCATTATCCTTGTTGTGGATCATTCTCAGAAAAGAGAAAAACTTGAATTCAATGCTTTTGAATTGCTTTGGAAATGGCAGTGTCCTATTAGGTAGCAGCTGTTCTGACTAGTTCAGACCTGGAGAGTCAGTAGATCATTGATTTCACACATCTTGACAAGGACATAATGTGCATGGCTAACAGGACACTTCTAACTTGGTTCACAGTATGCATTGTACTATGCTAATAGTACCATTTTAGGAACATAATTGAAACCTATGTTTTCTTTCTCTATATTGGGTGTGTTCGGTAATGGTGGATTATGGGAATTATGTGACTTATCGGGATGAAGATTATGAAGAATTATGAAAAAAATTTTAAACCCACAAAGATAGATTATGGGGAATTACGGAGAAAATTAAGGGTTTTATATAATGTTGTCTATACCCACTTAACGGGGCCATTATCAACTAAATCTTGAGGTACGTATCAAGTGTGCAATTAGGGTTTCAGTTCGTGCTTGTTCACTTTCTAAACGAGCCGAATATGAACATGTTTTTTTAATCTCGGTTCAAATGTGAGCCAAATAGCTTATTTTAACCTCAGCTTGGGAAAAACTTAAGCGAGCTTATTCACTTTCTAAACGAGTTGAATATGAAGCAAAATTAAAGCTCGGTTCGGGCTTTTCTCGTCCATCTCAAGTAACATTCCTAAAGCTAATTCTTATATTGTCCATTGATTTTAGTATAATCTCCATTAACCTTACTGAGCTTAAAACGCGTGTGTATATGGAAATTATATGTTACATGCATGGTCTCTTAGTGTAAATGGAAATTATATGTTACCATTATCTCAAGCTTGCTTTTTTCTTACAGCTACATGTTTCTCACCTTTCTCCAACTATATACATGAGTTGAGTGAGGCAACTTTGTTTCTTTTCCATCTAGGGTTAAGAATCAAAGTTATAGTATACAACAAGTAGTAACCTTCAAATGGCTAATGAAGATGATAATTACCCTAGCAAGTTCATAAAGACAATGACCCACATTGCTCTCCACTTTCCATGATTGGAAAGCAAAAGGAAAATGCTTTTGATTATTATCTCCATACCCACATCAAAGTCATCACAACATTCAAATTTCTGAACTCCAAAACCATCCTAGACTTTTGACCCACAAAAAAAACTAAGTTAATTCCATTCTATAAACTGCTACACTACACATTGGATTAGTATAGGCAGTTGGAAGAGGGTCTTTAAGACTAGCCATCATTAGATACCAAATAAAGCAACATGAGTGTATCTTCAGCATTGTTCAAACACCTTCTTTGTTTAGTAACTTCATTTATTGTCATTATAATGGACTACATACATAGACAATAATGTGTTTCCCTTTGACCAAACTATTAAAACCGCTTTAATAGCGACTTTACCCGTTAGTCGAAACACTAAACACGTATTCTCGACATAAAACGGACGACGCGACGTTCTATTGTGGATGGGGACAATCAAAGGGGACAATAGACTGTTTAACATGAAGAGTACTAACATTTTGATTCGGATCTAGAAGTCAGCACAAATAGAGGAAGTATGTTTTTGAAGTCATCAGCCAAACACAGCCTTAAGAGTGGAAGATAACACCTTGTCCATCCACTGCACTGATCTTCAGGAGTTTAGCATTGGGAATCAAAATAATTGTATAGATGCAAATTATATGAAACAAAAGCATGCAAGAAAGCAAACTGAAAAGTCCTCAATGGAATATCGGTTTGTTATTTGTATACTAATGTATCCTACTTTTCTGCTTGTTTCCTTCTCTTTTTGCTTGCTTGTGATCTTCCCCTCCAAACAAGGCACAATTTTTGTTAAGGTGATGTTATTTGCACCCACAAATAACTCAAAATGAACCAATTTAACATGCATAGTCCCTATGTAGCTTAGAAGTTCGAAGCTGATTGAATAACCGATTGAACAAATTCATTTTTTATAAGTTTGATAAGTAAACTAAGTCCCGTTTGGCTGTAACTCTGTAAACAGAAACATAATGGAAACGAATCTAGTTCATATGTGAACATTGTTCATGAAATTTTTTTGAATCATTCTTTGTGGTTTCATGCAAAATACATTTGCTTCCCTCCATAATTACCTCAAATCATAAGGAATGATTCCAAAAAAATTTATGAATAAAGATATACTTATGTACTAGATTCATATTCATTCCGTTTCCGTTTTCGGAACTAAAACCAAACGGGCACTATGGGTCCGTTCGGTGAACTTGATGGAGATTATTTTGAGGATTTTCATCCCCAATAATCCCATAATCCCCATTAAAGTGGATGAAATTTTTTTCAATTTTCATCTCCAATAATCCCATAACCCCTAATAATCTCCAATAATTCCTACCCACCAAACACACCCTATATCTTAATCTTGTGGATTACACCCTATATCTTAATCTTATGTAATCCACGTAGTTGTATGTAACTTTTAAAGTCCATTAAACTGCAGAACGAGATCGTGTGTATACGAACATGACCAATTGACTATAGAAGTACCATTAACCTTATATCTAGGTTCAATATTGACATAAAATAACAAAAATGATATAACAATCAAGGTGTATTCTAGAGTGGTATAAATATATATGAATACTTTTCTAAAGAGCATACCATATTGCTTGTTGATGGGTGTGAAAACATGACATGTCTCTTAGACACCCTTTTTCTCCTATGACCCACGTAAATAAGAGCCCTTGTCACGTATAAAACTGAGCAAGAAAAGGAAAATAATACATTTGCATGGCTGTGAAGAACCCTAAAAAATCTCTTACTCTTTCTCTGAAGAGTTGTGAGGAATGTTGTCTGGTTCGAGGCCATTCATCGATCATTCCGAAGAGACTCTTCGATCGAAATGGCGGGTCTCGGACCAGGCTTCATTCCCCTCAACACGTAAATCAGAGTATACTCGAAGGATCGAATCAGTTTCATCCAGGTATGAATTACTTCAAATTCTCATCTGTAAATGGCGACTAGAGTTGTACTTTCCTTAATTTTATGATCAGCAGATAGATCTCTTGTGGATACGACGTCGTACTGTTGATTTTCAAAACCAGAAAAGAAAATCAAGGTCTGATCTTGGCTTTGCTTGTAGAGAGTTGCAAAGAATATTTTTCTTTCACTTTTTTTTTACTGCAAAAACAAGAGATAAAAAAAAGAAGAAGATTTGTGTAATGTCAAGGAAGAGGGGCCATTAAAGATGATCTTTGAAGTTTACTGCTTTTTTCACCATATGACTGTCATCATCACACACACCACCATACACACTCAAATCTCAAAATTTAGCCAATCTGCATAATTTTGATGTACTAAAATGATTGAAGAAGAGAAAATGAAATAAAAATAATTATGTTAACTTTTTTATGTTAAAAAATCTATAACATTTTTATTTTAGTCGTTAAACAAGCATAACTTTTGATTATTCGAAAAATTATATTTTTGAGAATAATTGACTGACCATTGTGTTTATGTTATGGGTCTACTTAATAGATCAATATTTAAAATGACCTAGTTAGTGAATTTGAAGTTTCGAGAATGATTATTATCAATTTCAAATAGAAAATGTATTTTAAAATCTTTTTTAGTTGCATGTATTCAAAATCCATTGAAATTTGGAAATTTTTGTGATTACCCTTATTGGGTTGGAAATGAGTTAGTTTATTTATAATAAAGTAATGGTATTTAAGGTTAATGATACAATATTTATTTATTTTTTTGGTGTAAAAAGGTTTTTAATTAGTAGTTTAACATACATTATCTTTATTGTTGAATTGGGCTATATGTCCATGTCAAGACTAAAAGCTATGATGTGGATCTTGGTCAATTTCACTTGAGCCCAAATTAGTTTGGGCCCACACTTTATGTGCATCGGTAAGCGGTTCAAGACTTTTACTCCCATGTGGATCCAATCCAACATCTCTATGGACCTTTTGGTCTTTTATGGTGACACTACATGATATCATCATACATCAGCATTGTCGCGGGATAGTCCGACCCCTTACATCACAGCGTAAAATATCAACTATACCCTTAGGAAAGTCAGGCAATACACTTAGATCAAATGGAAAATTAAAAGCTAAGGAAGCACGATGGTCCGCGACAAGATTCGGCATACCGGAATCAAATAGTCCAATTCCTATGAGATAAGTCATGGCATTGGACTACCATACGTCAGCATTTCGAACTTTATATTCTCGTTTTAACTCTGTTAAATGAAATGAGTTAAAACGAGAATATAAAGTTCGAAATTATCAATAGATTTGTTGATACCGGGTGTTATAAACATGTTATATTTAATGAGCTCGTAACAAGACTATGTTAGATAATATTTATATTAAACTCATTTACAATTTGCATAAATTTGAATAAGTTTTTTTTTGCAAATTTTGGTTTGTAAAATTGATAATATTATTTATTTTATTTTTTAATAAAAAATAATCTAATACGAATCAAAAGCCAAATAAATCGATAAACACACTTACTCAACATATGCTCTTCAAACAGAAGTAATGGCATTAAAATTTGGATTACTGAAAGCGAAAGAGTTAGGAATACAGAACATAGTGGTGGAAGGGGATAACCTAACGGTTATCAACTCGATCAAGACTATTTGGAAACCACCATAGGAAATGGACATTATTTTTTCGGATATTTCTTATCTTAGCAGGTTTCAGTCAAATCCTCATTAACCATATCTTCAGAGAAGTCAATGGCGCCGCTGATAAACTTGCAGCTATTGGCAACGATAACCCTACAGTCGGTTTTACGGTCCCGAATGAAGTCGAAGTCATCGTCCGAAAGGACGACCTTCCTAATTTTTACATGTCTAGTAAAAAAAAATATATATATATATAAACACACTAACCGCCGTTGGATAACGTAACTAGCAATGGAAAAAAACTCCTAACAGATCAACGGTCCACCGTTTCCCACGTCATCTTCCGTTCTCCTGCCACCAACCCAATCAGTCAATACGGCCACATACCTCTTCCTCTCACTGACTCCGATCGCTGCCATTGAAGCCGCCTAGTAGATTCACCATCCCAGATACCCATACACAATCCATGTAAGACCTTTATTCCCTCTATTTTTTCGAATCAATAAATTTGATCGTTTCTTCTTTGTCCCGGCTGCGTTGCAATGGAGGACGGAGGATTCTTCGATTTGATCCAGTTCATCCAGAAACCGGTGGTCATGGATACATTCGTCGACATTCTGCTCTGTGCAGTCCCTATTTGGCTCGCCGTTATGATAGGCTTGCTGATCGGTTGGTCTTGGCGGCCCCGTTGGACGGGCCTCATTTACCTTGGATTCCGGAGCAAGTTCCGATTTCTATTGACGGCGGCAGCTTCCATCTTCTGCGCTCGCCGACTCTGGTTTGCGTTCACCGCTCTCTCTGCTTTCTCTCTTATGCGCACTCTTTGGTCCTACCTGAGAGGTAAGGAAAAGCAATCGGAGGGAGCATCTTCAGCTGCTAGCAGTGCGTTTGAGTGGGTTTTCTGCTCTAAGCTTACGCAATTTGTTGATTTTCGTTAGATTATACCCGTATATTTGTTCTCCTTTCAGTTAGTTTTGACTTTTGAGATGTTGATTAGGGCTAGGGTTTGCTTTCGAGTCTGATTTTGCTTTGTCGATCTTAGAATTGAAGTATGGACAAACTATTTGTGCATTTCTTGCTTGTCACGTTTCATTAGTGCGATGGAAGCTTATAGAGCAGAAGGATGATTTGTAATATTTGGTGTCCATCTTTGATCTATATTCTAAATTTTTTGAGCCACAATATATTCATCACACATGGATTACCAGAGGGCTGTGTATTTAATCTGGGAATTATGGAAGTTTCAGATAGCCTTGTCTGGGATTTCGATAAGAGATCATCCTAAGGAATCCTACAAGTTTTTTGATATTTTAAATACTTAAAATTTGATTTTAGCATCATATCCTACCATGAAATGCACTTATGCTTACGGTGAGATAATTTTCTCTTCTCGAGTTATCTAGGTATTTAATTGGAGCTTTAAATTTTTCTGTTGCTAGTTTGCTTCTAATGAAATGAAGAAGTTTTTTGGAGATAATAGTCGATAGCTCAAAAGTTCTCCTTTAAAACATCATATATAGCTTCAGGTGCAGCCAATACGTTTTAATTTCCTGATACCACCTTACTGATTTCTTGTCTTGCAGTGTTTGTCATGAATCTGCACAGAGAGAGCACGATATTGTCACAGAGAATGATTTAGACCATCTTCTGCATATTCTTAACAAGGATGCAGAGATATCATGGCAAAGTATGATGGAGAGGACCACGCCAAGCATGAAATATCAAGCTTGGCGTCATGATCCTGAGGTAATTTTCTTCTAGAATTAAAGTTTTCTGTTCCAGGACCAGAGGTTAAACTACTCTTCTAGCTCTGCTTATTTTGTCATTCTTAGGATGCATACATTCATTATTTACACTTCGTAAGTTCCTTCCTGCATGGGTTTTGTTTTGGGTGTGGTGTTGACACCCCTAAAAAGGAAATGAATGGGATTGTTTGAAAACAAATGTCCGGAGGACCAAAGAATTATTTTCTTTGGACAAATGTGGTTTTTGATATTCTCCAGAGGACCAAATAGTGCTTCTTGTGGCAGATAAAGTGTTGTCTGGAATACAGTGGAAGAGTATAAATTTCCAATTATAAATAGGGTAGGCTTGAAACAGTTTAAATTTGCTAGATCTTACCTATTGAGTATAGAAGTAGGTTAATGTGTATTTAGTAGTCTAACCAAAAGGATGAAAAAATCTAAGATTAAGTTTAGGAAATTCAAAACATGAGATGCATTTTGTAATGCTTCGCTGTGCAACAGCATCATGGGATTGTCATGTTCAAGGTATATTGCATCTTTTGTGTACTCTTTTGAATTAAGATTGTTTGAGTTATGATCCGTTATTGTGTTATAAACACTTTCAGAAGAACCATGTGATGCACTGCATGCCAAGGGCCCCTGAGGCTAGTGTGCAGGTTCCATCAATAAATTTGATATCTACTCTGTGAAGGACGATAATTGCAACACCTTTCAGTAGACGGTTCTTTTTCTGGCAGTCAGTCCACATTATTTTTGTAGCTGGTGTTTTGTCCATATGAGATTTTGTTGCTATTCTTAAGTCTTCATTACATTTTGTCATCAAGCTATAGAGGTATATATCGTCACACAAGGGTTTTACTAATATGCATCAAAGGCATTATCTACATCAACTCTTCAATTCATCACTCTCTGCAACTGAGATGATGTTGTGTAAAGCTGTAAAATAAATGTGTGATGCTTAGTTACTTTTTTGACAGAATGGACCAACTGTATATCGCAGTAGAACAGTATTTGAGGATGCCACTGCAGAGCTGGTAAGAGATTTTTTCTGGGATGATGAATTTCGACCTAAATGGGATCCTATGCTCATTTACTTCAAGATATTGGAGGAATGCCCTCATACAGGCGCGTCGGTTGTTCATTGGATCAAGAAGGTGGGTTGAACTAGAAATTGGCGAATCATTATGGTGGTGTTCTAAGTAGGATGATTTTGCTAATCTGTTGCATCTACAGTTCCCCTTTTTCTGCAGTGATAGAGAATACATTATTGGTAGAAGAATATGGGAGGCTGGAAAGATATATTATTGCATTACAAAGGTAATGTCTTTGAAGATCTCATTTACTGCCCGAAACATCACAATTTCATTCTTCTTCAAGTTAAAATCACATGGTATTAGAAATTCACGAACATCTGAGATCCTTGGATGTATCTACACGGTGAATATAGCAATGCAGACAACCAGAATTGTGATTAGATTGGGTTAACAAGAATTAAGTTAAATCTGTGCCACCGTTCTATCATGTGAGCAGCCAATATATCCCATTCTACAAAATATTTGTGCAGTATTATTCTTACTATGCTTCTATGGTGTAAAAAACTTGTGAGCATCTTTCTATATTCAGCGTCAAATGTTTGTTCAGCGTGCTAAAATGGAATTGTTTTTTTTTTTTTTGGTATTTAGTTATCAGTCTAGTTTAAGTTGTCTGCCTCTGACCAGCCCATTCATCTAGCTAACTGCAACATAATCGGACTTCCGAGTTCTGGCTGATAAAAATTGATAAGGTAATAGTATTAGATTTCTGGACACCATTCTATGTGTTGGTGTGCTGAAACTGGTTCTAGATTTGCCATTCTCTGAAGTCTTAACCCTTAACAACTGCAGAGCATGGGATTTTGTTCAATCCTTTTCAGCATATTATAATCAATTCTTATTTGTCTAAAATGACTAACTAGACCTTTTTACTAATGTTACTCTATAAAGAGTACCATGGCATAAACTCGTTTAGTAAATATATCCCTATTTAACCCAATTTTTTGATCTAAGCGAATTATATATGGTAAAATTAGAAGGGTCTACAAAACAAAAGCCTATAAAAAAGTCTATTTAACTCGATTCTTTCAATAAGTTTCAGTAGATAGTTAGAAGTAAATAACCCAGCATTTGTAATGTGACAGGGGGTGCCATATTCAAGTATGCCAAATTGTGACAAACCAAGGCGCGTGGAGCGATACTTCTCCAGTTGGGTCATAAAGCCAGGTAAGTACATTCAAAGACAGTTCTAATTCATACAATTTATTTACACTACTTATTCATTTTGTAATGAACACAGTTGAATCTAGGAAAGGAGATGGTCAATTGTCTGCTTGTGAGGTGAACTTAATACATTACGAGGATATGGGGATTCCAAAGGATGTTGCAAAACTGGGTGTTCGCCACGGGATGTGGGGAACAGTAAAGAAGCTCCATTCCGGCATGAGAGCTTACCAGAACACGAGAAAATCAGACGTCTCCCTCTCCAGAAGCGCTATACTAGCAAAAATCACCACAAATATCTCCTTTGACGGAGGTGATGATGCTTTGAATGAAATTGATGAAGACAGACAAAGACAGGGTATTGACTGGAAATGGGTCATCATAGGAGGAACTGTAGCCGTTGCTTGTGGACTCCGCACAGGACTCATCGGAAAAGCCTTATTGATCGGCGCAGGCCGCGAAATTATGAAAAGGTAACACATTTATCATTTAGAGAAGCCATAGCCATGAAATGTTATTTATCTCATCTCTGCTGCATGAAGCATGTGTTGTTATATGGATAGGGTTCATTTTCTTTCATCATTGTGGACGTACTTGCATGAAGAAATTCAAATATGGTCCGGCCTCTACAGCTTTTGAATGCTTATCTGAATTTACTTATTTACACATTACCATAAATTGACTGAACTTTATTTCATTTGCATGTCTCTCTGTAAAAGGGTAAAAAACTCCAAATTTATACTGGTACAGTGATATGATGGCTACAAGCCACCAGCATTACTGTTGTCTCTTTGACTTGAGCTCAATTGGTTCTGTTGTTACCACTAAAGTTCAGGTCTTTTCCTATCTTTGGTCTCTTTCTCTCCAAATTTAGGGCCCGTTTGTGTCCAACTCCGAAAACGGAAACGGAATGGAAACGAATTTAGTCCATATTTATGTACTTATTCATGATTTTGTATGGAATCATTCCCTGTGGTTCAAGGCAAAATGCACTTGATTCCCCACATTTTGTTACCCTATAGGGTATCAAAAGTAATCAAATTCTACTCCAATTACTTCAAACCCCAAGGAATGATTCCAAAATCTTTAATGAATAAAGGTATACGTATGGACTAGATTCGTTTTGAGATTTTCCTTAGCTTCGATCATAGACCGTTACTTCTTACTCGTCTAAGCATCTTCATTTTGCTCATAAGATCAACTATAGTCAAGATGTTAGATTGTTATCACCGTCTATCAACTGTTTGATAAAATTCTTGAGTGAGTACTTTACTTTTATTTTATTGATCAAACAAAAAATATAGACAAACGTGTAATCTTCACCCAAATATTATAATCTAAGCATCAATCATCAACATTTTTACACCACCAAGTTCAACGTTTCTATTTTATTTTGAAAGAATGAACTTAACATGTGTAAAAAAAAAGAAAAATCATAAGGTGCATAAATAAAGTTTTAGAATATTGGCTGGAAAAAAAATTTGAACACGTGTAAAAACGAAAACTTTGAAATAAAAAGATATCAATACGTGTAAATGATGAACTTAATATAAGTATAAAATGAACTCATTGTGAGTAAAAATGAACTCGCAATACATAAATGAGCTTTCACGATATTGACTAAAAAAGAATTCAATTGATGTAATAAGTGAATTCAATAGAAAAAAAGTTAATCCCGAAGACCAGGCTTTCGGGTTTTTATGATGTATTTTTGTGTTTTCTTCTTCTCTTTTGTCGTGGTCTGTCATGACGGTTAGTCCGTCTGCCGATTATTTTCGGCCTTTCGATCCAATAGTCGGTGCGCCGGCTATGGGATCGAATCGCTTTCCATTATCAAAAAAAAAAAATTAAAAAAGTTAACCCGTTGTAAGTAAAAAATTGAACCCATAATACATAGTTTTTATTTAAAATATGAACTCAACATGCTTAAAATGAATTCATTGTGTGTAAAAAATGAACATGCGGTTGATAAATTAACATTTAGAATATTAGAAATTCAATATGAATAAAAAAAATGAATCAATGTATGTACTTTTAGAATATTATATATTTCTCGTAAATAAATTTGAATAGTGAAAACATGAACAACTAGTCCAAAAAATGAACTATTAGAATTGAAAAAATGAACTCGAGGATGATATGCAAAATGGATAGAGGTTTGGTCTCCACATAAAGTCTTAAGCTTTGCATTGATACACCAGATCGATATTCCTCGTTTTTCCGGGATCCGGATGATGATATATCCAAGGATGATATGCAAAATGGATTGAGGTTTTGAAGTTATTCATCTTGTTTTGTTATGTTGGTATGTTTTCTATAGAAATGATCTCACGTCGGTTATAAAAAAACTGATCACTTGCAAACTATAGGATAGGTAAGTTCGTGTTACATTCTCGAGGAAGAAAACGAGTGATAAGCTTCGACAACCAACTGAGCATTGGGAATAAAATGATCAAACCGGATATCCGTAAAAGTTTGGTTCTAACTTGTTGAGATATGTAAAATATCTCACATCAGTAGTATAATACTATGTGAACATAGCATATAAGTCCTAGACCTATTTCACGTCTAAGACCCTCCGAATATAAAAGATAAATTAACATAACTCCATTTTCAAAAGTAATGGCTCTTTTGCAAATTGGATATCCACAATGATAAAAGGATTGTCAAGGTTCAGTGAAGATAAAGAACTTCTCTCTTTGTCAAAAGATGGGATGCCTTCAAACTCATAATGCCGACTAGTTTCACAAAGGTAACAACTTCAAAGTGTATGAAGGTTATGGGAATTAGGATACTTATCGGGGATGAAAAATATGGAATTTTCTTCAACCTTACATGGATAGATTACGAAAATTACGAGAATTATATAATTTTACTTGCTCAACATGACCTTCCTTTATCACAACTCTCGTATTTTGTAACTGTTTTAAAGTGGTCATCCCTACATCCTTCAAACAACCGTCCATTTCGAGTACTCGAAATTTTCCAAAGAAAAGTAGTCACACATAAAACGTTATCCAAACCCACACCTCTTTATTAGGTGGTTAGTTGGACAGCTTGTATTTGATGATTTTAGTGAATTAATATACGTTATCTTTTTATCTCTTCCATAAAACGTTATTCAAACCCTAATAAAATAGAATAAAAGGAGAAGCAATTATGAAGGGAGATCATTAATTTCATTATAATATGAAAGAAAATCAGATGGGATCACGTCGTCAGCTAGCTTGTAGCTACCACGGGGATACCCATGCCACAATAACGAGTAACATGCTAATACAAATAAGATACTATTTCTTTTAATTTGAGATTAAAATATATTTTTTAAAATACTTTTATCAGATTGTTATTCGTTCAGACGGAAGGAGGATACACGCTCGCACTGCGAGTGGGCCTTCCGGACGCAATGTATCTCGTAATGTGAGTGCACCGTGAGCCTCCATCGACCCGTCTATCAAAATGAGGGAAAGAACTAATGTGGAACATATATGTACAAGCAGATAAAAGTCCGTACGTAATCGCAGTGCGAGCCAAAAATAGAAAACAAGGCGCAGTCGCAATGTGTCAAGAAGACACACTCACACTGCGACTGAATTTACTGTTTCTTAATATTTCATTTAAACGAATAAAATCACGCCAATTTTAATAATACGGGTCTTACTTTCTTTTTGTCCCGTCCAAATTCATTTTAATGCCCTTTTAGTTTTACATGTCTCTAGGGGTGTAATATGAGACAAGCTACTCGGCTCGCGTTCGACTTGTTAAAAGTTCGCTCGAGCTCATTAATTTTCTAAACGAGCCGAATACGAACACATTTTAAAGCTCGTACAAAATTTAGGTCTGCCTCAAGCTCAGCTCGTTTATAAACGTGACGAGCTTGAACATGCCAATATTCGGCTCATTCGGATAAAACTCGGCTTGTGCGGCTAAAATAACACTATAAAAGCATTATTTTAGCCGAGCTACTCGGCTCACCTCTTGCTCGCTCGAGCTAGTTCACTTGTTTAGCTCATGTTCGGCTCATAGTACACCCCTACATGCCTCATAGTCTCACTGCCGACCAGTAATTAGTACAGTCTACACGGTTGTTAACCATTTTTATCATTAAAAATATATCACATTTCACATGTTTGCAATAAAAATATTATACTCCATGTGTAATGAATGGGGATAGCTGCAGTCTTCTCATTGGTTCATCCAAATCCAATAAATATTATATATTTGTTTCTCTTCCCCAAATATCTTCATAAGCTACTAAACATGATTACTTAACTTAATTACTAATCCTCCATTATTAAAGTGACCACGAATTGCATCCCCCAATTCATTCCGAATCATCTGCAACACCAATCCTCTTCATCTCTCTCTGAACTTTTCAACTCCGATTAGGGTTCTGTAGTACTTATCGAAATCATTTTATCTTAATCATGCAAAATCAGCAAGGTAATTAGTAATTACCTCCCTAATCTCCGGCAGCGATTTCAGGATAATCGGATTAAAGATTTATCCTTTAACATGCAGGTGGATTTCTAGCAGCTTCGTCAATAGGGCTAGTTGTCGCCGCCGCCGCCGCAATTCGACATCTCCAACGTAGGAAAACTCCGACATCGGACCGGCATGATGACGATGAGTTTCTCAAACTCGCGCCTACACTGGACCGGAGCGAGTCAGGCCGACTGGGTCGACTCGAACGATTCTCTCACTATCTGGGTAAGCTTCTGAAAACCCTAAAACTAAACCGGATCGGATTCAGCTTGATGATCGGTTATTTGTAGCGAGGCAAATCGGGTTCGAAGATCCGGATGTGTGTCCGATGCTGTGTAAGCTGGGGAATGAGTATCTGAGGAAATCCAATGGCTGTGAATCTGCGGTTTTCGATTACTTGGCTAAAGATCCGAATGTTGAATCTCTGTATGTAAACCTAATTGAGGAGATGGAGAGATGCATTTTAACCTACTTTGCTTTTCACTGGTCTCACTCTTCTTACATGATTACTCAGGTACTTTATTTTATTTATTTAATTATATTAAATTAAATTAAATTAAATTAAATTGTAAATTTATAGTTATACCTAACCAGTCATTATGTTCAGGTGAATACTTGGCACTAAACTATTTGGATTCATAAGTATATTCAGGAGAAATATAAATACTATTTTATCATTCTATATTACATGATAAAATAAATTCAATGTATTTTTATTTTTAAAAAATTAAAAAATTTATAAATAGAATAGATTGTGTGAAAACTAAATATATTAATATGTATTTATGATGTTATTTATTCACTTAAAATATATTTATAATACTATTAATATTAATAATAGTAATAGTAGAAGCATAAAAACTCGAATTTATCTTAGTAAGAGTGATTTATATATTTTAAACATTTAAAATGTTTTGTTAATGATAAAATATATTTGATGATAAATCGGTAAAAAGGTGTAGAGAGGTAGCTTATGTGTTAAACTTTGACCTAATATGTAGGTGCACTTGTATAGATCTACATATAGAAAAACAAACAAATAGGAACGTAATTTATGGGAGGGAAAAAACGTATTATAGTAATTGATTACGTCAGATCCAACGGCGAAGGTAGGAGGATGCATACGTGAGCTTTATAAGTTGCATATTTGTGCATTGTATGTTATGCATGTGTATTTGTGTGCCTCGTATAAAGCATGTATGAATGCCTTAGGAGACACACATGTCTAACAGACGTCGTGAATTTGGATTAAATTAACGTTCTAAAATTTGTTCTTATTTCTTACCTTCTGACCCGTTCTCGTCATAATGCGTCCCTATGTATATCATTTCATGTGTACACTAATCTAGAGATGATATTTAATTTGGGTGCATGTTGAAGGTGTTGGAGGGTGATGACTGCCATGAGAAAACAAAACTCAAAGACTTTGTGATGGCTGCAACCAGGTATGTTATTCATAAATAGATGAAGAAAATAAAAATAAAAACGAACAAAATATATTAATTATATAGAAAATGAAAGAGTTTCAACCACTTCCAATAGTTTAAGAATAGGTTTATTTTTGTTCATAATTATATAGATACTATAGTTAAGGCTGTGCAAAATTAGACCGGACCGGTACGGTCCAGGTTTTTTTGAAAATCCGGGTTACGGTCCGGTCCGGTTTTGGACCGTATAAAGCCGTAACCCGGGTTGGACCGTAAACTATGCATTTCCGGTCCGGTCCAGTTCGGTCCAATCCGGTCCATTCCGGTCCGGTTTTGGACCGGAAAACCTCACCAAAATTGCACAATTAAGGTACAAACCGGTCCAATCCGGTCCAGTCCGGTCCGCAATGTTCAAAATTGCACAATTTATGTACAAACCGGTCCAACCCGAAACCGGACCGGTACGGACCGGACCGTTACGGTCCGGTCCCGGTCCGGTTTATGGTCCAAGGTTTTCTTAATTTACGGTCCACCGGTCCGGTCCGGTTTGGACAGTATGCACAACCCTAACTATAGTGTATGTTTTTTATAATTTTCTTTGTACGAATCATTTTGCATCAAATAAATAAATATATAACATAGCTTTATTTGCTTGGAAGAAATCGAGATGTCTTCTTTTCATGCTAACTATTGGTAGGTTGTGGGTTATATAATATTTCATTCAAGGATAGAAATAAAATGAAATTAATATGACAATATTATAATCCATCACGTGTATCTTGCCCATGTTATGGAGTAGGTAGCTTAAGGAGTGAAAATAGGTGACCCTATGATTTGTGTTAGTAGAAAAATAATGATTAAAATTAGGAAAATTATATTATAACTATTTGTTTTAGTCTGAACGGTGAATCAAACGACCCCTACATGTGATCAGGAAGCAGAGATTTGAGAAAACGGTGAAGAGTCTAAAGGTGACCCGAGTGTTCAACACTATTGTGGAGGAGATCAAGGCGTTTGGAGGGATTCCGTCAACCAACGGGCGGCTTGATTCCATGAGTACGGAGGTGATGGTCCCGGTGGCTCACAGTGAAAGGAGTCCGGTGCTCCTCCTTATGGGTGGTGGTATGGGTGCCGGGAAGAGCACCGTCCTCAAAGAACTTATGAAAGAGTATTTTTCTTCTTGATTCCCATTATTAATATTAAATTTTGACGAAATAACATAGGAATATATTAAATATTCTAATTATATATTAGGCCGTTTTGGGCGGGAGCAAAAGAAAATGCGGTTGTTGTAGAGGCGGACGCGTTTAAGGAAACCGATGTCATTTACAGGGCCCTTAACTCTAAAGGACATCACTCCGACATGCTCCAGATCACCGAATTGGTATGTACGCTCGTTTAGAATGGAGTCGAGTGTAGATTATAATTGAGTTTTAAAATATGATCATACTCGAATTGTTCAGTCCGGTGAACAAACCCTAGTCAAGCCGAACTCTAGTAGCTCGACTCATTTATTAGTCCCTTATGTGAATCTTGATATGTAGGTGCAAAAACCGTCAACAGATGCGGCGGCATCTCTACTAGTAACTGCGTTAAACGAAGGGAGGGATGTAATTTTGGATAGTACATTGTCAACGATGCCCTATGTGTTGCAATTAATAGAGATGGCTCGGAAAGTCCATAAGTTCCGCTATTGTATGGGTAGTAGGTTTAGGGGAAATCAAGATAGCCCCTTTTGGGACAAGGTAGAGGGTCCAGACGCCCAACAACCTGCCGATCGCAAGCCCTACAGAATCGAGATAGCGGGAGTTGTTTGTGACCCTTATCTAGCCGTCGCTAGGGGCATCAGGTACATTAAAATATATCCATACGAACCATATATCTAAAACTAGCCATCTTATTTTTTAATATATTTTAGATATAACATTTTTTTATAACATTAGTTCTCACTTGAATCTAACCCTATATAAATATAAATACAGGAGAGCTGTAGTAATTGGGAGGGCGGTGAGGGTAAACTTGCAGTTGGGATCGCACAAGAGGTTTGCAAGTGCTTTTACTACCTACGCTGAGCTTGCCGACTCCGCCAAGCTTTACTCTACCAACGCCATTGGCGGGCCTCCCCAAGTATGTTTTCCTCGTCTTTTTTTGTCACTTGTACCGATTAGTTAAACACGTAACCTAACAATGTTGGTACATGAAATTGTGTACGTTGTATACATATATAGTTGATAGCATGGAAGAGTGGAACCAGCAAGCTCTTGGTTGAACCGGAAGAGTTCAAACTCGTAAAATTGCTAAGCAACCTCAATAATGATGCGGAATCCATATACGAGCTTTACAAAGGAGATCCGAACCCACTTTACGAGCCCGGATCCGCTTGGAAGGACATCGTGATGCTGCCTTCAAGACCCGACATTCAACTTCAGCTCAAGACTGCAATTGAGAAACTCGAAGCTCACAAGGAACAATGCATACATCCAAGTTCAAACTAGGGAAAATTCCCGGCCCATAATTGGGCCCATTAAGCCCAACAACTCGTAATGCCGGCCCAAAAGTGCAGCTTGTGTGAACGATACTTTTTTTTTTTTTTAATTAGACATATCTTATTTAAATGTTTGAGCTTATGATATATTTTACTGTACAACTTCCAAAGTATTTAAGATAATTTGATACGAGTAATAAATTTCTAAATTAATTTAAACTAATTTTATATTATAAATATTAGTTTTAAATACATATACTACGAAGGAATGTTTTGTTATATTACATTATAGTATTATATATAGATAAAATTTTAATCATAAATTGAGGTTATGATATATTTTACTGTGTAATTCTAAATTATTTAGTATAATTTGATACGAGACTATCAATAATTTATAATTAAATATAATAACAATTTTAATTATAAATATAAATTTTGTAATATATATTTACTAAAGTGTTATGTTAGATTACATTGCAACGAATTGTATATAAATAATTATGATTTTATATTTAAATTAAAATTTAAACATAAATATTGATTTAAAATACATATTTTAAATGAAATGATGTTGTTGTATTATATTAATTGACAAAAAACATATTATAAGAATTTTAATTTTGTAAATAGTTTCAAAAAATCAAATTGGATTTTACATGCACATTTTATAGGAAGGGACATGTTTAATTTTATACATTAATGCAGACAAAATTTACATTTGGACAAATTTATTTAATTTCTTTTTAAAAATTATTTTATATGCATGTTTGATAGGAATAGATAAAAAAAATTGATTTTATTACATATTTGATAGGAAAGGGTATATTTAATTACAATAATTGAGAATTTAATACAAAAAATTACAATCTGACACGTAAAAAGAAATATTTTATAGCTTTTTATCAATTTTCTTACAAAAATAAGGTTTTTAAATAGTGATTGAACAAGCTACAACGACGTCGTTTTGTTGTTCGGCACTTTTATCTGTTTTCCTTTTAAGGGTACACGTGGCAGTCGCAGACCCCGCTAAAAATCTTTCCCAAGTCTTCTATGCTCACTGTTGGCTTCACAAGAACACTCCATAGCTCTTTCTTTGCTTCTGCTAGTTTGTGATCTCAACTTTACAATCCTAAAATCAACAATTTCGAGCTCTGATTTCTATCTGGAGTATGAATTGTTGAGAGCAGAGTTTTAGAAAAAAGAAGGGATTGAATCGGAGAAGAAAAATGCAAGGGCAAGTGATTTGGTCGGCGGCGATTTCCAACGGTAGGGTTCCTTTGCTTGCGCTTCCGCCTCCACCATATCCATCGGCACCGTCCATCTCCACCGTATCCAGCTCACGTATATCGCATTCACGTGAGTTTTTTTATGTCTCTGGTGTCTCAATTTTCATGATTATCTCGTTTTAGCTGGCTGGTTGTATGTAACAACTTGGTTGATAGTGGGAATGTATTGAAATGTTTGGTTTTCTGTAACTATTCAATTGATAGTGGGAGAGATTGTGTAGGATGAATTGAAGTTTACTGGTGCGTGAATGTGAAAAAGGCTTGATTTTCGATTACAGAACAGAAAGATTTTAGATGTAAGCAATATCAGCAAAGGAGTAGAAACTTTGGAAAATACATTGCCCTCTTCCAAATTGAACGAGAAACCAATCCTTGATTCCCACACTGGTTGCTCCAGCAAAGTGGTAGTTCAAATGCATTTGCATACCCTAGGATTGCTCAATTGGTTTCTTTCGGTAGGTATTAGTAGACATATTAGTAATCTTCAGAACATGACTGACAGAAGGAAAAACTACTAAACATTTTGCACCAAATGATTTTTTTCAATGACTGATGCTTGCTGGATGACGATCTACCTTGGCTATATAATTCTGTTTTTTTTTAAAAAATTTCATATATGTACCATATAGGTTAATACAAGAACATAATTTTAATCTCACCTGCTATATTAGTTAGAATCCATTGTCGACGGGGTCGGTCATTTCAGAATTTGCGTGTACTTCCCAATTCTACTAGAAAGCATAATGACAAGAACACATGTCTTAGCATGGGTGAAAGAGACAAGTGACTAAGGTGACCTTTTTACGGTCAATTTTTTGTTTCCATAGAATTGCAAAGAACCTTTTGGAAATTAGAACTATCTTTTTGTCCTCCTGATTTTGTAATTGGTTATATTTTTACATAGATCTAGATCCTTTTTTGGAAATCCATATAGATAAAACATATTTTGTGGGTGAACATTTTTAAGCTTTATGATTAATTCTTCGATAATCTTCTTTTTACAATGGCATACTATTTTCTTATTCAGTTAAGGACGTGAGTTGTGTTTTGTAAAACAGATAATTCCATTGCATGCTTGGCTGTAAATTATTTAAGTTCCATTTTCCACATTTAGTTAGCTGAGAATGTGAGATTTTTAACTTCATTGTCCAGAAAGATAGTAAGATTGCATATCATAACAGCTTAAACAGTGTTTCTTGTAGTGAAGTTTAGAGGAACTGCTAATTTGAAGCGAATCACTAGATGTATCAGACCCTTGGCATCAAATGTTGGTCTTGGACCGAGTAGCTATGATGAAAGGGGAGAGAATGACGAGCAAAAGACGTTTGACCCATTAAATGAAAGTTCATTGCCACTGTAAGCATTATTTTTCATTCTGGAAGACTCCTAAAACCAAGATTTTGTCATGTGTAGCAAATTTTGACATTTTGTTTCCTATATTATACTGCTAGGACCCTGGAAGACCCTAATCTAATACCTTATACTCAGCCTTCCTTTCTTTCTATAAAAAACCACATTGACTATTAGCTGCTATAGAAAAGTCTACACTGTCATGCTAACTGACGGTCTTAGGGTGCTAGCAGTAGTACATTTATAAGTGACACTGTTTCTTGTGAGGATCAAAATCACCCACCAGCAATAAAATCGTAATAACTGATGGTCTTATGCATATTTTGTTCCATAAGTCAATAGGTTGTTGATGTTTGAATGTTTTAAACCTTAATCTCGGCCTTTTTAATTGATATCTTGTACAGCCACTTGTATACCTTCTTGTGACTCACATGCATTCTCCAATGCAGTGAGAAGCCTCCTAATCAGATACCTTATCCTCTATCAATAGCCATGGTGTTAGCTGGATGTGCCTTAGTATTTTCCCTGATAATGTTTGTCAAAGGGGGAACTTCGTCAATCTGGGCAGCAATTGCAAAGTCTGGGTTTACTGCTGCATTCACTCTCATATTTGTCTCAGAAATAGGAGACAAGGTGTGAATTTCAGAGCACATTCTTACTCTTTCTAATGTCGGTTTACCTTTCATAATAGTTCTATTCATCCAAGTTATCTTCACCTGTAACATCATGTCATTAAGAGAATTTGTATTGATCAAATCACTAAACTTTTCTTTTCTATTCGCCAGACATTTTTCATTGCTGCACTCCTTGCTATGCAATATAAGAAAGGCTTGGTATGTTCCTCTTCTAGTTTGTTGTACTCTCTTCAATATGATCAACAATATTTTATTTATTTATTTGAACTGTTGAGCTATCTTGCGTTTACATGTATCAATCAAGAGATTATGGTGTGTTGATATGTGCATTATGAACTGTATGGATTTCTGACTATCTATATACTATTGCAATTGGCGACAGGTTTTGCTGGGATCGATGGCTGCTCTCTCACTAATGTCAATCCTATCGGTTATAATAGGACGAGTATTTAATTCTGTACCTGCTCAGTTTCAGACAAGTAAGTTGCTGGTGTCTTATCTAATTTCTATGTATGAGCTGAGCTCACATTTTAGCTAGTACACTATATTTCAAGCTCGTTATATGCATGTGATTTGACTAATTGCTTGGAAAGGAATCATGGTTTATCTACAGCATTGCCTATCGGAGAATACGCAGCTGTCACTCTTCTGATGTTTTTTGGCGTAAAATCAATAAAGGATGCATGGCAACTTCCCGCATCAGTAAACAAGACTGGATCAGAAGGCACTATTGAGCTCGATGAATACGCTGAAGCCGAGGAGCTTGTAAAGGAAAAGGTGAGCATCTTTATTTAAGAAGATCACAGCCCATTTTTCTTCTACTGCTAAAGTGTAGATCCTTACATTTATTGAATAATGTCGATTACTGCAGGCTTCTAAACGTCTAACCAATCCCCTGGAAATCCTATGGGAGTCTTTCAGCCTTGTATTTTTGTCAGTGATAAATTAAACAATATTTAAATTTATATTTTTTCATAAATATATCATTAGTTCACATATACAGGTTGATGACATTTTACTAAAAAAACATCATATATATATATATACATACATATATATATATATATACATACATATATATATATATACATACATGCATATATACATACATACATGCATATATATATATACATACATGCATATATATATATATACATACATGCATATATATACCCGAACATGTAGAATATGAACTAGTTGATGACATTTTACGTATAAATATCAATTAATGTTTTTGCAAATTTTCATGGATTATGATAAATAGTTAGATTTTTTCATTAATCAAAATAATTATGATTTTGAAAGTGAAAAAATTGCATTGATATCGTAAGTATTATAAAATAAAACCCGCACAAGAAATAAGATGGAACTAATTACATAGATAAAAGAGATAATATAATTTGTTATTAAGGAAAATCACAGAGAGCGCGCTTGCACTTCTTCTTCTTCTTTTAATAAGAAGTATTTGAAATAATGAGTTAGTTGGAATTTGCAGTGAGTTGAAACCCTACTCTCTCTCTTTTCTAAAAATCTGTTATTCTCTCTCTATGGTAAACAGCGATGGCTGTGGAAAGCTTTACGTTTACGGTGACGCTCGAGCGTGCAGATATGCTCTTTGACAGCTTGGAGGCCATGGAGATGCTGTATTCATCGGCATTGATAATGGTGTATAACCAACATATCAAGATACTTACTAAGAATCAAGATAGGACTGTAAGCGCATGTCTCAGAATGGAGGCTTCAGCTGTTGAATCTTCTTCAAACGATCAATCCGCTATTCGAGTCCGTCTACGTAATTGGACTGTGGTTCTACGTCCTGTAGTTATGAATCGGACGAGATCATCGATCCGGATTTACAAGAACGAGGATTCACCAAATATTTTCTGCTTTTTCGGTACTGCGCATCTCTTTCCCTGTTCGTATGATTAATATTGCCATGAAATTGACAATTTCTGAGGGGTTCTTGAATTTCTTGAATTGTGTTGGTAGGAAAGGATACTTCACCGATTGATTTAGGTAGAGCAACGTTTGAGCGAGCACTTAATGATGATGGTGATACGCAATTTCAAGCAGATGGCCCTGCAGCACACTTGAGAACGCAATGCCTCAGAGAGGTTCTTACCACTTTCGGTTTCGGTTCCATATCTAGCATTGGTAATGGGCATCTCTTTCTCTACGGTTTTATTCAATGTTATTGAACTGAATCTTGAAATGGGGTTTGAATTATATATTTCTTACTTTTCCCAGTCTTAGTTGCCTACGATAACGATTCTATAACTTGGAGTACATCGTCACAAGAACTCAAATACAAGTCTCAGGTAGACCGATCTCAATAACGAAAATGCATCTACATAAGAAAATTAGTAAACTGCCATCTTTTTTGTAACTTGGCGTTTGAGACTTGCACAGGAAGGCGATTACCACATTGATAGTACAGGACCGATAAGATCTTCAGTGATGCTATTGAAGTGGCAAGGACGTTCAGCGGCGGCATTGTGGAGCGCTTTAAGGATCGCACCTATGGTTATGCTACATGCCTTGCCTTCCCCTGGTGAGAATTTCATTGCATTCTATTTCGTAGTCACGGAAGGAAATCACTTCGGCATTTTTATTCGACGACACATCTGATAAGTCTGATCCGACTAGTCACTTCTTTCTTTAGAATCACATAGACATGAATAGCATTTTGAAGAACAAGCTAGCTCCAGATTGATTTTTTTTACTCTTTGCTGTAATCTGGTACATCGGTCTTAGACACACCAAATGGCTATTGAAATTTGACAAGCCAGGTTTATGATAGAACTATTACATTCAATCCAGATTGATTTTTTTCTTAATACTGACTTTTCTTTTATAGTCAAAGGAAATGGTAATATGAAAGTGTAAGTTGTGCAAAGAAGAATAGAGTGAAGCTAAACAATCCTTCCATAAGCTCCCATTCCAGAGCTTGTCTAACAAGTTTAAATAGAGTAGAGCTAACAAAAAACAAGTGTTACACTCAATAAATTGAAATCACTGTCAATTTCTTCCTTCCTCCTTCAAAGCTATCTTCCTAAGAAAAAACACGTGTAAATGATCCATGGTGAAGGCTAGGAAACACCGAATTTGTTATGGTAGGAACCCATTTTACAAAGAGGAATGAGAACTCCTAAGAGTCGTTGAACTAAAACAGATGAACGGTTACCGTTGACTCGTAAGCCAAACAGTAACTTTCATAGTCAGAAAAACTATATATCATTCTTGTATGCCAATATTTACGAGATTGTTATTCGTACCACACGAAACGTGCTAATCATACCCCTTGTCCAACTGTGTATTCCGAAGCCGTAGCAATAAACCCATTTCATTTGAAAAATAAAGGAAAATAACTACGACTACGCATGGCAGATACATAGTATAACTATGACTACACATGACGTATGCGTAGTATGACTACTACTACACATGCCAAATGGGTAGACTTTCATATCAAACATTCCATTCGAAAAACTGAGGAAAAATGACTACGCACGGTAGAGTATAGTATAGGCTATAACACGAGAAGTTATGCGACAAGTCTACAACGGGACATAACATGCAATTGTACGAGAATACGATATACCCATGTACACGAGTAGCTACAGTCTTTTTCACGAATAGATAATGCATTGCAAGTGGCTATCATTCAATTCAAAAAATAGACACATGTCTACAACATGCATTAAGCATGAGCAAACTTTATTCTTTTTGCATTTTTTTTGCTGTTTAAAATATATAGATTTTTTGCTGTCCAATTCTGTGGTCATTCAATATTTAGCGAGACTTACGGAATATGGATTATAAAATATTCTAACAAAAAAATCGGAAGTCGTATTCGCACGGTTCAAGATTTCGTTATTGCACCGTGCATATGGGTCTCTTAACTGTTATAAAGGTACGGTTACGGTATCCGAAATCGTGACCGGATCCGTGTTAACTTTATACATGAATTCTAACCCGAAAAAAAAGAAAAAAAAAATTCTGACCGTGACGGTCACGTATTACGTTTGAGTGGTGCGTTCACGTAATCTTGAACCGTGCGAAAAATACCCCTATAAAAAATTTGGATAATAAAATATTCTTCGTTGAACAGATAAATAAACCATTTGCAATTGCATATATACGCCTGCAAAACTCCCTTTCTCGCCTGCATCGCCATTTTTGTATTAGCTCTTCAAGTTCGTCTTAAGATGCAGAATCAGCAAGGTGAAGTCTCTAATTCTACTGTGCATTTGATAATGGTGAAATAGATCTAAATATTGAGTTTATTTTCGCTCTAATCTGCAGGATTTCCAGCGGCTTCGTCGATTGGGCTGTTAGTGGCTGCAGCCGCCGCGCTCCGCCATTACCACCAGAATAAGTTGCCGCTGGTTGACTACAACGACGACATCGCTAAACTCGCTCCGAGTTTGGAACGGACTGAGTCGGGTCGGGTGGGTCAACTCGAACGATTCTCTCACTATCTTGGTAAGTCAACGCCGGAGAATTCAGTTTTTTAGATGTTATAGGGGTTGGTCATTTCCGGTTGGGGTTGGTTGTTTGAACCGGCCCGGAACCGGAGTGATCCAACCGGTCCATCCGGTCCATGATGGGATCTAATGGTCAATGTCCCGTACGTAGTACTGTTATTTGAGTCCAATTATGTGAGTTCACGAGTTTCAAAAAAAAAAAAAGTGCATAATTTTGAAATTTGAACTAGTAGAGTGCATATAGATCCAGGGCTGTGCAAAATTGGACCGGACCGGTTACGGTTCGGTCTACGGTTCAGGGTTTTTTGAAAATTCTGGTTACGGTCCGGTCCGGTTTTTGGATCGCATAAAACCGTAACCCACTTTGGACCGTAAACTACAGATTTCCGGTCCAGTTCGGTTCGTTCTGGTCCATTCCGGTCCGGTTTTGGACCGAAAAACCTCATCAAAATTGCACCATTTAGATATAAACTGGTCCGGTCCGGTCCGAAATATTGAAAATTGCACAATTTAGATACAAATTGGTCCAACCCTGGACCGGTCCGGACCGTTACGGTCCACCGGTCCGACCATATGCACAACCCTAGATAGATCTGTTCAGATCCGGGCAATCTGTTCACCCGAAAAAATCCGGAAAAAACGAACGGGTATAAACATTTTATAATTTATTTTTAAAAATGAAAAAAGGTCCTCGCATGGAAGACCCGACCGGTCGACCGAACTCGGCAGTCATTTCAGATCTAGTATCTGGACTCGACCTGAGTCCGGATAAACAGGCTTAAAGTTTTCCGGAGATTTTGTTAGATCTTTTGAAAATTGAGCTAATGGAGTCCAAATAGCTCAACTAGTATAACAATACTACATTATTATCCTAATCGAAAGAACTTGAGGTGAACTCGAATAACTCTGCTCATATAACAATCCAACTGATCCTTAAACAAATGGGAATTGTATGCAGCAAGACAAATCGGGTTTGAGGATCCACGCAAATGTCCGATGTTGTGCAAGCTCGGGAACAAATACTTAAAAAGATCGAAAGGCATCGAATCGGAGATTTTCGAGTTCGTGGCGAACGATCCAGAAGCCGAGTACTTATATGCGAAGCTGATAGAGGAGTTGGAAACGTGCATTCTTACCTACTTCACCTTCCATTGGTCTCATTCATCTTTAATGATTAACCAGGTAAGCTTGGATTATAAATTTTTAAATCATGGCCATTATTTGTAAATAATACAAATATAATAGTAATAAAATGCTATTACTAATCGATATTTTTATATACTTGGTGGTTGAAGGTGCTAGAGGGGGACGATTCTCCAAGGAAAACTAGAGTCAAAGACTTGTTCATGGCTGCAACCAGGTTTGCACCTTCCCTTATAACTAGACCGGTTCACCTCCGGATCCGTTGATCTAGATCGGATCTATTATTTAAGTCGGATCCTAAACCAAGTTTTATTTAGGATATTTTAGGTTTCAACTCCGAAAACAAAAATAGATCTACTCAGCTTACATGTCATTGTTCCATTTACTTTAACCTATAAAAAAAATTATTCATAATTTTTATGATATATATATGGGTTGGTTCGGGTGATGATTCTTTTGGGGAAGGTGAGCATAAAATTTTGTTTTTTTATACTACGTTCAATTTTTTGTACAACCGAGATATTTTTTGTAATTTTTTAAAAATAAAATTTTATCCTTTGTTTATATTCTGAGGTGGAAATGAACAATAATACCAAAATAAAATAAAGTATTGTATTAAAAAAAAAAAATTCTCCACGCTCCATACTATAAAGTCTTCTTATCGGAACCAAAACCTATATATATAATCGAAAAACGATTAACAATCATACTCGTTATATATATATAGAGAGAGAGAGAGGCTTATCGTGTAATCATGAGAATAGAATCGTAATTATTATTAGTTTTGTTACGAAGGTGTCATATCGTTTAATGTATTATTCGTAGTTATTGTTGGTTGAGTGGATTATTCGTAGTTATTGTTTGTTGAATGTATTATTCCTAGTTATTATTATTCGTAGTTATTATTAATTATGATATCTACTCTAAATCTCGACCCTTAATACTCACTATATGACGGTCTAAGATTGTTCTCATGATTACATGATAAGCCCATATATATATATATATATATATATATATATATATATATATATATATATATATGGGCTTATCATGTAATCATGAGAACAATCTTAGACCGTCATATAGTGAGTATTAAGGGTCGAGATTTATCTTGTAATAATGCAAATTAGGCAATCAGAAAAGTCGTTGGTCGGGTTTAGATAATATAAATATATAATTTACAAATAATATTATTATCTACTAAACACGATTATTTAAAAGATGAATTTATCCATTACTACTTACGTAACAAAGAATATTTAAAGATGAATTTATCTCCATTATTGTCTGCCCAATGATCACTTTTCACTTTTATTTAATTCGAGCAAAAGAAAAAGGATTCTTGACTTGTGTTAAAATTTTGAACACGTAGATGCTCGAATCTACATACTAACCACTTTAAGAGTGTAGCACCAAATCTCAGTAGACCAACTAAGTATTGGTGTTTGACCCGAAAATTCATTTGGTTTATACAGTTTTCTTTTAACCATACTAAAACAAAAATACGAACAGGACTATCCAGTTTTGTCATGTATATCACGAGATATGTACAAACGTACGGATTGTTTATCCATTACTACTTACGTAAGGGGTTGGGTTTTCCCCTGCGTTGACATATTGGCGTTGTTTTTAGTTATGGAATGTGCGACTAGATGAGTGGGTGTACGGACATGCTTCTAATAAAAAAAAAATATGAACAGGAAGCAGAGATTTGAGAGAACGGTGAAGAATTTGAAGGTGACCGGAGTGTTCTCGACGTTAGTGGAAGAGATCAAGTTGATCGGAGGGATGCTCTCATCGGAAAGTAAAGATCAGTCGTTGTGTACGGAGGTGATGGCTCCTGTGGCTCACAGCAAGAGAAGCCCGGTGCTCCTTCTCATGGGTGGTGGTATGGGGGCCGGCAAGAGTACTGTCCTTAAAGACATCCTCAAAGAGTAATTTTTTCTTCTCTATATAAGCTTAAACTTTAACTGTGCCATTGAAATTAAAGACTTACTTTGTTTGGTGAATCTATGAACCAGGCCATTTTGGGCAGGAGCGGAAGCCAGCGCGGTGGTAGTCGAAGCGGACGCGTTTAAGGAAACCGACGTCATCTACAAGGCGCTTAGTGCTCACGGCCACCACGGTGACATGCTTCAAACTGCCGAGCTAGTAAGTTTTATGATGATGTTGAACCTTATTGACATTAAAGCATATCGGTGACACTAAATTAAATATAATGATATACACCAAAAGGGTCGAGGTAAACGTGGGCAAAGTCGGCCCGGCTCGATGCCCGGATATGGACAAGAACTATATGCTCGTCTCGGCCGAAACGCGCCCGGACCGTTACGGGCAAGGGTATTGCTAGTTCCGGACGGAAGGTCAAAAACCCTTTTTAATTAAAAATATATTAAATATGAAGATATACTTAACATTAAAATCCGAGTGCAACTAATATAGACGATACTTTTTTGCTTTCGGTTTTTTTTTATGTATTTTTGTGCATTATTTTTCTTCTTTAGTTGTGACCCTTAATGACGGTGAGGCCGTCTGGAGAAAAAAAAAATCCGAGTGCAACTGATATGGGGAAGACTTTAGGCCCGGAATTTGGGATCGGCCCCACCGGATCTAGGTGGTAATGAGTTGTGGTATGAAAACCTAATGGTGTACATTTTGTAACGCATTGGTGTAGGTACACCAATCGTCCACTGACGCAGCATCATCATTGCTAGTAACAGCCCTGAACGAAGGAAGAGACGTGATCCTGGACGGAACTATGTCATGGGCACCTTTCGTCGAACAGACGATTGCAATGGCTCGTAATGTCCACAAATCTCGCTATCGTATGGGTGTCGGTTATAAAGTAGACGAGGATGGAACCATCATCGAAAAATATTGGGAAAAGGTAGATGGAGAGAACTCCGAGCAACCGGGTGATCGAAATCCCTATAGAATCGAGCTCGTAGGGGTGGTTTGCGACGCTTATATGGCCGTCGTAAGAGGAATAAGGAGGGCTATAATGGTGAGAAGAGCCGTTAGAGTGAAGTCGCAACTCAAGTCACACAAGAGATTCGCGGCTGCATTCACAGGGTATTGCGAGCTTGTCGATAACGCTCGGCTTTACTCGAGCAATGCCGTCAGTGGACCGCCTCGGGTACGTCTATGTTACTTACATTATATATTTATAATGTACCTTAAAATCCATATCTAACATTTATGTACAATGAAACCAGTTGATAGCGTGGAAGAGCGGAGCACAAAACTTGCTGGTTGATCCAAAAGAATTCAACATCATAAAGACACTGAGCAACATCAATGATGATGCAGAGTCTGTATATGAGCTGAACAGAGAAGATCCGAACCCGCTTTACGAATCCGGATCCATCTGGAAGGATATTGTCTTGCTGCCATCCAGAAAAGACGCTCAACTGCAACTGAAGACTGCAATTCTAAAATTTGAAGCAAATGTGTAAAACAAAATCCAACTTTGTGAAACCAGGCAATGAATTGATAAGTTGAGCTAGACGAGGTCTAGCAATTCGCTATCAGGTAGAACTTAAACAATACAATCCCAAACTAGAGAGTCTGAAACTACTCAAATCTATTGAATTCTTCGTAAAGACTACGAAGAAGACAAACATACAGCTGAAAACCCTAGATTCATCAAATTTACAAGTTATACCAACTAATCAAACCAAGCAGAAACAATCAGGAATCAATACATTACTTCTTAGCTTTCTTGGCAACAGTTGCCTTTTTCGCTGGGGATTTGATGCTCTTTGGCTTCTTCGCCTTCTCCACTACCTTCTTAGCCTTAGTGGCGGCCAACTTCTTAGCCGGAGCCTTCGCAGTAGTCTTGACGACCTTGTCCTTCTTCACAGGCTTAACAGCGGCTTTAGGCTTGGTAACAGTTTTAGCCTTGGCCGGAGCTGCTTTCTTCGGCTTTTCCTTCTTAGCGACGGTCTTCTTCGCGGCTTTCTCGGTTACTTCCTTCGGTTTCGCTGATGGCTTCGACTTAGGCTTCGGCTTCACCTCCTCGGTCGATTTCTTCTCAACTGGTGCGATTTTGTAAGAGTTCTTCACCTTCACGAGCTTTCCAGACGCGATGAACTTCTTCAATTGTACGGAGAGGAGTTTTTTGAAATTTGGAGGAAGTCCGACCTTCTGTTGCTCCTCAATGTGTTTCGCGATAGCGTAGGTGCTCGATCCAGTTCGCTCCTTAAGGGAAACCAATGCTGTCTTCACCATCTACAGATACCATTTCCAATCGCCATTAAATTAGATCAAAATCAGCCAAACAAATATCAAATCCAATTTACTTAAATTGAACTTTTAATACCTCGATGTAAGGAGGATGAGCAGGAGGAGCCTTGGCTACCTTCTTCGGAGCAGAAGTCTTCTTAGCCACCGCAGCTGCCATTTCTTCGAGCGTAAATGCGAAGGCTGGAACGAGAGATTTTAGGTTTAAGATGATACTGGTTGAGAATCGTGGGGAGAGTATTGGGGAAGTTAAATACAGTTTTGAATGGTATATATAGCTGACAAGAAGTAATCTGATTGGCTGGAAGAAGTGTCACACGGATCGACCCACTTATAGAATCCTCTAATCTTAAACCGTTAAAGCGTAATTTATTGACGGCTGAGATGAAAAGTTTAAACGTTGACGTGGATTGATGGTGTGTACTGTGTACCAGAGGATATTGACGAATTTGTTGCCAACTTTTCGCGATTTCAATAATTTGCCCTGTGATTTCCATACTTCCGTTTTTGGCGCCCATTTAATTCAAAATTTAACAAATACCACATGTACACCATAAGCAAAATTATTAGAGTATTAGACTCTAAAAGTTAAAGGCTTGATTGGGTGAGATTTCAAATATTATTCGGAAATTATAATGTTATAATAAATTATTACACTATATATGTTAAAAAGAATCAATATTTAATTACCTCGCGACAAATTAGTCCTAGATAGTCCACATAATACTTAAGTTATAGAATTTTGTTAATTAAATGCTATTTTTCCGACGAGAAACAAACAAATTCCGGTCATTATCCGCTTATCATGGTCATACTTAACCGGTCGACCCTACTCGAACTCTTTCGTTACTGACCAAATATGTTTTAAACATAACTTTCGAAAACTATCATCGGTACCTTAAAGTTACACTAAAGTTCATGTCTGCCGGAGATGTAGATGACCTAGAGTCTTACGAGACACTAATAATGATCTAATGCTCTTATGATCCCAACTCCCAAGCATCAGTCATTCAATAACTTATATTAAAGTTAGAGTCTCTTCGATATCTACTATCGCCTTCTCTATAAAAAGATCCAAATAATATCATCAACTAAAGATATGTCACAAGGGATGATAATTTTTTTTTACCACAATCTCCATAATTTTCAGTAGGTTTAAGAAACTAAATATAATATATATAGTAAGTAACGAAAAGGCTTGTTTTCTTGTGTCCCGGAAGGCATTTCTCGCTTATTGGTTATGGAGGTGGATACCTTTGTACCGGCAAAGGAGGGTCAAAAGGATATTGTTAATGTTGGTGGAACTATTGGGGATGTGAATGATGGCACTAACATATAAGTTGATGTCGTGAGCCTAGAAAAAGACAAGAAGGTGGAGAAGGCTTAAGGAGGTTAGTCTTTGAATTGTGACGGGATCGCATACAGAGATCTCGGAAAGGATTACGGTGCACGTAACGGAGATGCTGACTACAAGGTTGTCGGAAGGTATCTCGCTCGCTTTTGACATTGGTTGTGAGGAGGCAACTCAGAGGGTTTACGAGGATTTTAGAGGAACTGCTAAGTCTTGAATGGGTGTAACAACCACATTTACACACAATAGTCATAAGGGTAAGAAAGTGAAATCAATGCCTTGGAGGGGAGCATGAGTGTGTCCTTCCCTTTCGGAACGGATGGAGACCCGTGCTTTGAGGTTGATTCAGTCATCTCGCATACTCTTGGAGTTAAATGGAAAGCGTGGATAGTTTACAAAGTTTTGGAATATCCCATAGTTTTTCCGATTATGGAACAAAAAATCAAATAGTTGTGGAAATTTTGGGATAATATACAACTTATTGATCTCGATAACGACTATTTTTTGCCTTGTTTCAAGAACAAGAATGAGCTACTCATGGTGCTTATGGGTGGCCCATGGTCTGTGTTTGGTTAATGTCTGATTATGAGATGTTTGGCTCCTAATCCACATGCAATTATTCAACGATTGTTACGGATCCAAAAACTCTCAATTTGAATATAGGACGTTTTGCTAGGATGTGTGTTGAGATAGACGCAAGCAAGCCTTTGAAAAAAGCAATCATCATCAACGATGTCCCATTGAATATGAAGGTTTAAAGGTGTTATGTTTCAAATGTGGAAGGTATGGGCATTAATTATACGTCTCATTGCCAATATAAAGATTTTGATAGTAAAAACGCAACTAGGTGACTCGGAAAACAGGAGTGACCGGTGTAGGGAATCATGAACCCTTGAGCCAAAATTTGTCGTGTGAAGTTGTGCCGCCATTGGAACAAGATAAAGGAAAATTCGGTCCTTGGATGTTGGTGGGAAGGAATAGCAAGGTCCGGAAAGGGAAATAAAATATTACTCCATTTTCGGAAAATGTGAGAATCAAAAAATAAATATTTTTTGACTTACCATAATAAAGGTAGTTATGATAAGCAAGCGGATGGTGAAGATATGGGTAATAAAGGTGGGGTCACGTTAATATAAGAGAGAGAAAAGGTTAACATCGATTGTGTGAAACAAATAGGGCATGTTTGAGGTTTTGCAAATTTAGGAGCCGAAACCATAAACAAAAGAAGTTTGGGATCTTTGCACGTCTCCGGTTGTAACATTGCTAGCTCGAGCAAGGCTATTAATACTTATAAAAGCGAGGAAGTCATTTTTTATGCACAAACACGTGCTAAAGGGGATATATAATGATATAAACAGAGTAAGTGTGACAGATTGAGGAGTGAGAGGCGAAGAATATCCTGGAAATCAAAGTTTGAAGAAACAAGCATAAGTGAGAATGTAACATTGAAGTGACAAAGACCCGAAAATGAAACTAGAGTGTGTGCAAACTCGGCTATTGAAGGTAGCAAGGATAAACCGGATGACAATAAATGGGCCATAGATGGAGAAACTTTTAAAGGAGAGGAGAGCTATCCATATTGGGTCAAACTACAAGGCTCATGGTTTCTAGTGATTTTCAGTGACAGCTTTGCTTCTATGCCTATTCGATTTGGGGGGCTTGGATTATACTTTGCGATGGAGACGTCTTCTTTTGCTTTTGTTGCCTATAGGGCTCAGTCTTGGGTGCTTCAAGACCACAATTTGCGAGATAGTGGAGTAGTCGATATGGGCTCCGAGTTTTACGGAGCTTTGGGCAATCTACATGCTTCTATTCCTGGTTTCGATAATTCTGTCTTTATTGCCAAGAACACCGCCCTCCTAAAGGCCAACACGCTTTGGCGAGTGTTCTCTTGTGCAAGAGATGGAAGTTGCATTTGATTTGACCCTAAGACAAAAACGGTTTTCAAATTTCTACAATCAATACATAGGCAATAATTCATCCATGTCATACCCATTGATGGACTTGGGCAATGTATGTCCCCAGTTGAGTATCACTCGGTACTTAAGTATCGCCTTATGACTACACAACTTGTTGTCCGTCTTCCTTCTATCTCGAAGAGTATTGGATGCTTTTGGGGAGCAGACAGTTCATTGTAAAGAGCTCTTTGGATTCAAACATAGCCACGATCAGGTCCGTGATGTTCTATGTGATGTGTTTAGAAGAGCGGGAGTCTCGGTTAAGAGGAAGACGCTTGTGTCCTTCTTGACTGACCCACGTGAGGGAAGGTCCACGTTGAGGCCGACGGATGTCTTGGTGTTTGGGTGGGTGGGTGAGAAACATGCTTGCATCAATTTGGATGGAGTTTTCCCATTGGTTTGTTTGGGTAGTAGACATTTTGTGGTGTGTAAGGCGGCGTTTAATGTTGCATCTACTAAGGTGGCCAAACATGAGAAAACTTGTATTGAAAACCAACACATGTGTTCTTCCGTTTGCTTTCGACGCATTTGATTTTTCTTGCGCCCGATGCTATTGAAATTCTCAAGAGGGTGCAACGGATCTTGCATGACAACGTTATGTCTCCTAGATCTTGTGATTTGTTTTTAGAAGGATCGGAATCGTTGTTCATAAAGGGTTGACTACACAACTTGTTGTCCGTCTTCCTTCTACCTCGATGTAAAAAATAATAATAAAACTCATTGTTCTTGCTAGTTCATCACTCTAACAAAAAATGCATGAACAAACAATGAAAATTATAGGTGAGAAACCAGGAATTGCAATTAGTGTTACGAGAAATCTTAAAAACCTAAACAACCAAACAAACCCCATGTGATATGGACATAGATGTTATGAATTATATTTTAGATTTATCTAAAATCTCCAATTGTATCAATTCTTTAGGATTGTTCAAAATGTGAAATAAATTGGACCGATCCAAACCGAACCTAAACCCAAATTTTAAAAATCGATAAACCCAAGACCAACCCAAATTGTATTCATTCTCTATGAGTTGGATGTAAAGATGTTCTCTCTGGTTAAGACAGGAAAAAAGAGAGAAGGTAGTTGTCTTTTTTCTTCTAAGTATAACATACAAGATTAGAAGAATGAAGAAACTACAACTATAATCACAACAGTTTCTTGTAAAGTAGAAGAGGTTGACGAATATAGGGACTAATGATACATAATTAAAACGAAACTTGAACGTATTGAACTATCCAAGTGTAAAAAATATTATATTTCTCATTCAACTATTAACTGGTGTACTTGCGCGTTATGGTACATCACTGATCACGGTGAATTGGAAAACAATTATTAACTTAGTGTAAAAAAACGATTACATGTCTCATTCAACTATTCAAGTAACAAACACTTGTTAAAGTCCGATATGGAGGGAGTGTTGATCGGGGTCTTCGGCATATGAGGTATATGCATGTTCAGTGGATTAACCATCAACCTTATATTTACAACAATACTAGTTCACAATCCATGTTTTTTTTTATCATTTCTCAAAACCAAAACTAAAAAAACCCTGAGTTAAAACCTAAACCATAACTACAAACACAAATATAAATCACAACCACTTCACTAAACATGTTTACAAATTTGTTTTTCAAGTATAAAAGTAGGTAGACTTACTAAGGTTTGTCCAACCAGTCTGAACCGGCTCGTTACACTTCTATATATGTAACTAATGGAAGTATGTAACGGTTCACCACGATTCGTTCCAACGGGTCTGAACTCGGTGCACTAGTTCTCCTGGCCTCACGGTTGGGCACTTGTCAGCAATTATGTCAGGTCCGGTTCAAGCTGGTCTGGACCGAATGTAGCAAGTCCCCTTTGTTTTAAATTGGGGGTCTAGATACTCGGAGTTTTATTGGTTCGGACCGGTCCGGGTCGACTTAAAATACAATAATGTAAAGCCCAACCCATTCCTTATACAAGTGTAGAAGTCGAAGCCCAGGCCCAGTTCACCTTTCGTCCACAAAAACGATAACCTGCTTTAGATAAAACCCTAGCTACCCATTGATCTTCACTTTCTCCTTTGCTCCTTGCGGCTAAACTCCTCTGCGCTTCCACTTTTAGGGTTTCAGTTCCAATCTTCACCACCAGCTCCAACCATGGTAATCAACTCCCTGTTTCTTCTAACGTCGTTTGCATTGCGTTTCCAGACTAACTTTTTCATGTAGGCGGAAGTTGAGGCCGATGTCGCAGTTGCTGGACAGCCGAAGAAGAGGACGTTCAAGAAGTTCAGTTACCGTGGTGTGGATTTGGATGCTCTCCTTGACATGTCTACCGATGACCTTGTCAAGCTCTTCAGAGCCAGAATCCGCAGAAGGTTTTTCTTCGACTATATACAATTCTCTAAATTTTCATTGTTTTTCTATTCACTGATGGAGATTTTTAATCACGCATTGTTAGGTTCTCGAGAGGTTTGAAGCGCAAGCCAATGGCTTTGATTAAGAAGCTGCGCAAAGCTGTAAGTTCTACTTATTTCTCTTTGATTAATGATATATGTTCAGCAAAGTTTGATCCATGAACATATCTTGTAATGGCTGTGATAAATTTAAACTCGAGATCCACGTTAATGCTTGATGCTGATTATTATTTTCAGTCGGATTTTGCAATATAGCTTACTATATGGATACATAAATATGATAATCCATTGAAACAAAAGATACGAATCGCTGTATGTTTATAGTATATACATCCCGAGTTGCAGAAATTGAATAACAGAAATTTAGAAGTGATGGACGCTGATGGGAATTGAGGGCAAGTTAGTTAGTGTACATACATAAGTTCAGCCCAACCGCATTTGATTTGTTTGTGTTATAGTATAGATAGTTTATCTGTAGAAAAACTTATGCTTTTCGAATTAGTGCCATTGTATCTAGCCAGAATGTCCATTGATCTTTTGTTTAGTTTTTGTAAGCATGTAATTGTCTTTATATGATAGAAGTATTTGGTTGAAGGTTGAAACCAGTCATACTGTGTTTCTTAAAGTGTTCCTTTGAGTTCCTGAGCAATGTTTGGATGCATTTGATCTGTTGTTGCTCGTTTTAATCTGTATCTATTTGTTTGGTATAATTGTTATTGTTTACACAAACTTGGTTTTGTCTGTATATGATAGCATTGCTTGCTGACTAACATGTTCCTCTTTTGACAAATTCAGAAACGTGATGCCCCAGCTGGTGAGAAGCCCGAGCCTGTTAGAACCCACCTCAGGAACATGGTTATAGTACCTGAAATGATAGGAAGCATCATTGGTGTGTACAATGGCAAGACCTTTAACCAAGTTGAGATCAAGCCTGAAATGATCGGACACTATCTTGCCGAGTTTTCAATCTCATACAAGCCCGTTAAGCACGGTAGGCCTGGTATTGGGGCTACCCACTCTTCAAGGTTCATTCCCCTCAAGTGAGATCTTTCTGAGGAAGTTAGATATGCTTTGCTCAGTTTATTTTTGATCTGTTTTTTTTATGTAGTCTGAATTTCGGCTTATCCCTTGTTACAGCAGACCTAAGTTTTATATCATGAATCAAACTTGTGTTCGTTGATCGTTGAACTAATACGAACCTTCACCTATGAGCTGCTTTTCCTCTTATCATGGCTGTTTTAAAATTTTCTGTTGCTTGTGTGGTGTAGTAAATTATCAGTGCTTTTGTGTTTGGCTGTATAAGGATACTAGAACTCGTCTTTCACTGTCCTATCTGGGCATTCCATGTTGTGTTAGGCGAAGAAGAATAGGATAAGTGATCTCGTCGAATTGGAGTCGGCCATCATTGTTAGCGTGGTTCAAGAAAATTCCGTAATTTTCGTTCTCAATAAGTCCCATGAACTCTTATAAGCTGTATGCACCGAACGTGTTTTCTCATGTGGCTTGCGGGATCTGAGTTGGCAACTACCGCTCTCACGGAACCGAACATTTTCTCTCATGTGTCTTGCGGGATCCGAGTTGGCGATGACCGCTCTTGCTTGTATCTCTCAAATCAGAAAACTATCTCATGTCTCCTTGGTATCACCATTTCAATCTCAAGCAATCACAATAGTGAGACTGATTTAATATCTTATGATATCAAGATATGGATACTAGTACCGTGTTAGGCCGGAGATTCGAGTTCGACACATGTATGGAAAAATTGGTATTGGGAGTTCGACACATGTATGGAAAAATTGGTATTGGGAGGGTATCCCTATATACCCATTGTGGATGGCTCATGTTGCATAAAACATATTTAATGTAACTTACTTAAGAACTCGGACATAAGTTTTTTTTGAACATTTGATTGGTCCTGGTTGTGGAATTGTCATGAATTATGTGCTAAATTGCAAATATTAGGTGGTAGAATAACCAAACCATTGACTTTACGTTATTTCGTTGACTTGTCAACGGGATTCTCACTTACATGTAATATACTTTCTTTGATCTTTCGTTTGTTCTTCTTCGAAACTTACCAGCAAAGCTCACAGCCATTACTTTTGATCTCTCGCACAACACTCAGGGATAGCCACATAATATTATAATAGTAATAATTACACGTCATCATACATAAATTACCATGCGCAGTAATAATTTTTGGTCATCAAATTTTCAATATCAACATTTACAGATTAGTTGATCCGGTAAATCCACTTATCAGTTTAAACATATTATTATGCGCAGTTTTAGTTTACACAGGGTCATCTTTGGTGTAAGTTTGTACGGTCGTTTGCTAGCCACGTGTCCACTTCAGACAAGGTTGTACGGACCACGGCTTCCACTTCAGCTGCTTCAATCTGTCGAGATATAAAAGAGACGAGTGATTACATGCGAGTGACACAGAATGCTTACGTATAAGGTTTACTTATGTGCCTCCCTTCACGTATTAGATCAATCGGATTATAAAAGATAAAGATAATTTAATATGGTATTAGAGTCAGGGTTCGTGTGGGTCTTGTAACTCTGTGTTTGGGTTATGGTTAGCGAGTATGCTTTCCGCCCGTTTGGCTAAGTTGGCCTTAAAGCTTTACGTCAAGTGCAACTAGTCCAGGATAGTCAATCGATTTTAGGATGAAACTCTTATGTGTAAGGTTCACTTACGTGCATCCCTTCTACGATTAGACTAGTCGAATTAAAAAAAATAAAGATAATTTAATAACACTCAATCTCACTTTACATCAACCAAACACACAAAACAAAACTGACACGTGGCAAATAGATTTTTGGAAAGTTTTTTAAAAGATTTTTTTAAATTATTCTTTTAATAAATTCACCATGAAAATATATTCATAACCCCTACCAACTAATCTTTTATATTTTTTTTATTATATTTTCATAATTTATAAAATTCTAAATCTACCAAAAAATTAAAGCTACTAAAAAAATTAAAATAACAAAACCGAACATACCAAAATTACAACTAAAAACTTTTTGATCTTTATTTGATTAAAATGTTGTTTCTTTTAATTTTTTTACTTTTTTTTTTCCCTTATAACTACTTAGGTTTCTCTTATAAACTTTCATAATTTGGGGTCATTTATACAATTATTCTACTAATAGGTATCCTGTGTACTTTTTTTTAGATATAATGCACATGTTTGTGTTAATTTTAAATGTGTTTTCAATCATTTGCAAACTATACTAAAATAACAAATAATAATAATAAACACGAAGTGGGTTCAAAGTGATTAATCAAAATACCAACCTCGTTGTCAATTTCAAATACGGCGGATAATTCGTTGTTAGACAACTCGAATCCAATGCGAATCGTCGATAATCCCATATGTTTCAAACATTTTAGAACCTCATGTAGAGAATCAATCCCAGACGTCGGATTTTCAACTTTTACTCTAATCTTAGCCGTTGATTTCTTCTCTTCTTCCTCCCATCTTCCTCCTCTCGCTCCACGTTCCAGTTCCGCCATTCTCGAATTCTTCATCTCAAGCTCCTCTTTCATCGCCTCCAGCTTTCTGATCTCCATAATCGCCGATTGAACGATCGTTATCTTCTCATTCTGCAAATCAAATTCACAAAATTCATAAAAATTCAATCTTTCTCCAGATCCACGATCAATTGAGAAAAAACAGAGTAATTGATTACGTACTCGAGTTCCGTGAGGAAGAACAGAATGAAGATCGAAAAACGATTGTCTTTCTCTTTCTCTTCTCAATCTTTCATTCATCACATGCTTCAAATTCTTCTGTCTCTCTGGCTCTCGAATCTCCATTTTCTTACTCCAATCCTTTCTCAAAAACTCAATCATTCTCTTACTCATACTCAAACTCGAACAATTCTTCTCGAACCTTCTAGATCCTTCCACAAACGGCCGGAATGCGCTTTGATTACCGTTAGGCGCCGTTCTGGATGCTAATAAAATGAGCTTCTGCAATTCATCTTCAAAAAATGAACCCGCCATTACTAAGAATTCAAGTTTCAACTGTAAATAACTGTCGGATTCCAGGCTTTTATAGCTTTTTCGGGAACGTGTTGAAAAGAATGGAGCATAATTAAAACGTGTTAAAAAACTTGCATCGAATTAGTATATAAATATGTACACAGTCATGTAATTTTCAAGGCCGAGTCTTTTTGCTTTTTTTGATAGTCAAATTAGCTTCTGTTAAGGCACTGTTTGGCAGTGTGAACGGAAATAAATTATGGGTTTTTGTATAGTTTGTAATTTTGACTGTATGGTGATTTGTTATTTGGGTGTTATATTGATGTTTTTTTATAGTAAAATTTAAAAAAATTAAGTGTTAAAGTTTACTTGTATGCAGTTGAAAAATCCAAGTTTGAGTGCTATGAGTCCTATGATTGAAGAGTCTTTCGTAAGTGGCAACTGGCAGCTGTGTTCATATTAGTTCAGGTTAATTTGGAGTGTTGGCAAGACTGACTGTAATTTGGATAATTACACAAAATTACCCATTATTTGAGTATTTGTTCAGAAATAATTTAAGTAGAAAGTCGAGATTGCTATTCGTATCATCTAAAACACGCTATACATATCACTTGTTCGACTACGCATTGTGGAGCCGTAGTGACAAGCTCATTTCATTCGATAAATAAAGGAAAATAAAACCGGATGTGTAGTCGTTAGGGGTGAGCATTTCCGGATATCCGATCCAATCCAATCCGACAATATTAAAGAAGTTTGATCCGATTCCGATAGCACCCACATATCCGACCGTTTTATTCGGCTGGATATCCGATGATCCGATCCGGATATATGATCCGGGTATTTATTCTTAGACTAGTAGGATATATCCGATCCGACCTTTTCCTCTAAACCCATATCCGTATCCGATCCGATGATCCGAAAATATGCCCGTATCGGATCGGACTCGGATCACCAATTGCCGGATATGTTCGGATAGTTTTGCCCACCCCTAGTATTAGTCCATATCACAATATTTTGTTCGAAAAATATAGGGAAAAATGGCTACGACCATTCATGCCGGAATGCTTAGTAGTCGTAGCCGGCGCCCAATTATTTATAAAAAAGACTACGATTACGCATGCCGGATGTGTAACAGTCGTAGCCGGCGCAAATATTTTTATACTACGGCTCCAAAGCGCATAGTCGGACAAGTAATATGAATATCAATAACTAGAAAGTGTCGAGATTCCGTGCGAAATTTAATAAATATTACATTTCCTTTTTTAGCCTAGAGTATATATATAGAAGCTTCTTGAAATACGAATGATATCAATTATGGAAACAGGAATGTTGAGATTCCGTGCTAAATTGATGAAACCACAATTCTTGTTCATACTTATAAGTCGAGAACTAATGTGACATGTATGAACACAAAATAATGGGAAGAAATAGTGAATAAAGTCTTCTATATTCAAATTGGGTGTTAGAGTAGGTTTAGTTCCTTATTAGTCACAAGTTGAATGTTCATACATGGTAGCTTCTATTAATTTAATCATTGTCTTATTGAAAAATCATTTGCTTCTAGTGCTTGTTAATTTGGTTCGGTTCCGGATAAATCTGTTGAAATCGAAACTACGGGTTTTTTTCTTTGTTATTTTCATATATGCGGTCCAATTGATTATGGGTGAAAACCCGCTGTTTGAATTGCAGGTTACTAGTAAAAATAAAAAAAATAGAAACCTGCAGTTTAAAATTACGGGTTATTCATGTTAACCCGCAATTTTAAACTACGGATCTACTCCGACCCAAAATCCTTACTATTCTCGGAATATGTTTTACGCCATACCTAATTTTAGAAAATATCCTCATTTTCTTATTATTTCGGAAAAAATTCCAATAACTATTCACTTATATATTACGCTTACAAATTTCTCAACGCTCCTTAAGGGTTTTGCATCTATTCTTTTTTAAGCTGGTCCATGAAGTAAAAAAGATAGATCCGAATCAAAGTTGTACTGATACCATGTTATATTTTTCTTATATCCGTTTTGGGATCGAAGGACGTGAAGGACACACGTCCAAAGAGTCACACATAAGCACAAAAATTTCATTCTAAAATCAATTTACAATATGAGAGTAACACATGAACTTATATATAAGGCTCACGTACTTGAGTAAAATTTAGGTCTAAGATTGGGTTATCAGTGGGTCAAATATAACATGAGGTTTCGTCGCACACTTGAATTATTCATCAAACTTATCCTAAAATGAAAATGCAAATCTTCAAATTCAGTTTCTGCACAAAAATATAAGACAATATACATTGTTAACATCATATAGCTAATTGCAAGTATACATTGTTTATATAGACAAGGTATTTAGATGCTCTCTGTTTGCTTGCAGCTTCGGGAGCCTTGTTCTTCTCGGAGGATTAGTGCCACCATACAATTTCGCTGGGTGAAAGACTATAAATGCGTTGCCATCTTCGTTACTTTCGATGTTGTATATGCGCTCTTTAGCAGCAAAGCTACCGAGAAGCTGGTATGACCTCTCTGTTTGTTCCATTGCAATGCACATATCTTCATTACCTACACATACACATGTAATCCAACTCCAATGTCAAGACTCAAGAATCACAGAAATAAGCATAACACATAAACCAAGTAGTAAAGGAAGGCAAGTAGCCTAAACACACCAGTAAGATATCAGTTCGGTACACACTTTTCAACTTGCTGAATGGGTTGAATGTGTTTCATCAGCGTTCGGTACTCCATTTTGACCATTCAGTCGTGGGTATGAATTGGTTGAATAATGGGCTGAATCGGTTGATTCATTCAATCAGGGGGTGAGGTTGAATCGGTTGAATGAGAAGCTGATGGCTTTTCTACCCTCGGTTGAATGAGAAGCTGATGGCTTTTGTAAGGGCTTTTTGGTCAATTAACACCTCATTCAACCCATTCATTCTCATCTCAAACATGCCCTATATATCACCAAAATCTACTTGTGCTATGATTTGGACAACTGATCAGGATTCAGGGGTTATGATCATTTTCAGACACACTTTCTCAAGATCCAGCAGTGATCCAGCTCCAATGTCAAGACTCAAGAACCACAGAAAAAAGCAAAATACAGAAACCAAGTAGTAAAGTAAGGTGAGCAGCCTAAACACACCAGTAAGATATCAGTATATCACCAAAAACTACTTGTGCTATGATTTGGACAACTGATCAAGATTCAGGGGTTATGATCATTTTCAGACATACTTTCTCAAGATCCAGCAGTGATCCTTCTTAGTATGATCTCTTTCTGTTTAGTTTATGTCAGTTTTCTCTTCATAGTTTTTCTGTCTTTGATGTTCTTGTTGCTCCATGTCTTTGTTTCTCTGCTGTGTAAGTTTGGTTCTCTACGTGTTCTAATGACTCTTCTCTAATATGAATTTAAGTTGAGATAAACTAAATATGAAGAGATCAATTTAAGAAGGATCAAAGCTGAATCATGAGAAAGGATGTTCGAACACGAACAAAATCCTTGATTAGTGTCCAATTAAGAGCAATAAACAGTCAGAAGATAAATTCCAGAGGACAACATTGTTTGCAAGCAAGAGAATTCTTAAAGGGGAAGAACACAAGGAAGAAAAAACTCACAAGCAGCAAGCTCGAGCTGAGTCTGATAGATAAACTCAAGAACATCAGTAATCTCTCTTTCAAATTGATGAAACGGCCCTCCTTCAAAGTCTAATTTCCTCAATTTGCATATACCTTCCCCCAATTCCATCATCGCACCTTTGTGATTCTTCATCATTTCACCACCGAAAATCAACACAAATAACAACAGAAATCCACATATAAAAAACAGTACAAGAAGAGAGATGTGAACCTGGTTGAATAGATGATGGAACCCTACGGCGCACTGTAAAAGAGCATGAAGAAGAGTACGGATCGGGTCATTCGAACTATACCATAGACCTTCGATGACGTCATGACATTCGTAATACTCCCTATTGTTGAAAAGCTCCACTGCACCTTCAAACCTAGAAGATGAGTTCGAACAACCAGCTTCTTCTTCTTCTTCGGCAGACACTCTTCTGCTCCTGAGAAATACTTTGGTAAGCTTCTGCGAATTTGAGAGTAAATTGATGAAACTAGATCGTTGAGTGGAGACGAAGAGGAAATTCTGAGAATTCCGAGAACCAGCTACCAGTTGCGAAGAGAGAAGGGAGAGAGTCGCCATTTCTGAGCTTTCTCTCTTTCTCCTTCCCTCAACTGACAAAAAAAATCCGGTCCATGCGCAATTTGTGGTTAGAAGTGCAAACCCGGTTTAGTTTGGTTCTTTACATCCGGGTTGATCTAAAAACCGGGTTTAAATTTTCATTTTTAGATGAAGGGTTTGAATTTCAAATTGGGCACTGAAAGCGTGTTCTATTCTCCCTCTTTTAATTTCCATCAGATCCCAGTTTGGCAGTTTCTCTCTCTCTCTTCTTTGGATCCGTTCGATGTTGTTCTTTGTGATTTCAGCTAAATCGATCTCAATTCTTCTCGATAAGGTAACTTCAATACACTATCCAATTTCTCATGTTTTCCAGTCTTCCGAATATCTATTTTCATAATTTGTAACGCTATCTCTGCTTATGGGCTACCAATTCGCTTTTTGTTTCACTTTTGTTCTCTATGGTTGAAGCATATGAATTTTCTCGTCACGATTTACTGTTGTTTCTAAGTTTGGACCGTTTGGTGGCATGTACTCTTGTTCCTGTGTATAGAAACCGAGGGCTTGTTGGTATCCATATCAGTATGAGATTGATATCTGATATTTATGCTTGGTAGGTTGTAGTATATAAGTTCAGCTACGAGAAGAGAGAGAAATTTTGTGATGATTTTCGCTAGAGAAAAGTGTTTTGGAGAAGAATATTGGAAAAGGGTTGATAATATGACATATGTGATACCAATGGTTTTCAAGGTGTATCAAAAAGGGCATAAAAATGTTTTAATAGTATATTAAGATATCAATATGATATCCATACACTTGTATACCAAACACCGGGTGGACACCCATTTCTGAATATGGATACCAAACATACCCTGATAGTGTTTAGGACAGTTTAAGCTTCGGCCGGAAATTTGTTGCAGTTAATGTCTAAATTGTGGTTTCTACTTACTGATATTGGCTTACGTTTGTCGTTGATGCCCTAACATTAACAAACATGTCCGGAGACATGTTCCAGTAGAATCTTGTTAGTTGTTTTCAGATCCAATGTTGCGTACTGTTGAGCTTTGTGGGAAAGGTTTTGACTTTTGAGTTGTAGCTTTGAAGATTGATTGTTGGACTGTGTTCTGTTGCATGGTTATGATTTGTTTACTTGGAAGATTTTTTGCCATTCTCGGGTGTTGTATGATTTTGTCTACTGGTGCGATTTGTCTTGAGTATGCATACTTCAAATTGTGGGCAATGACTGGATCTTTTTCTTAAATTGAGGTAACAAATAGGAGTAAACATTGTAATATGCATTCTTGTCATTAGCTTCAGATGTTCATGAATTTAGCACGGAATCTCAAGATTCCTACTTCCATAATTGATATCACCCTTATTTCAAGAAAGTTTGTATATATACTTTGGAATAAAAGAGGAACGTAATGCATGAGGCTGAAGTATATGTTTCGTTGTAAGATGCATTCTGCTTATAAAGAGTGCTTTCATTTGCTGTATGAACACACGAGGTTGCATAGCAATATAAAAAGAGAAGACTAGAGACAAGTAAAAACTGAAAGCTTGTTGGATGTCCTTATACAGCTTGATATGGTTAAGTACAATTTTTTTGTAAATACACCTTGAAATTTGTTAGAGATAGGATGTGTCAGAGAGCCATGATGGTGTTATGCAGGAAAAGATTTTGAAGGTGTCTGAAAATTGAATTCTACTGCTAAATGTGGTGCAGGCTTATACAATTCATGATTCAAATTATTAATACATTGAACTCTTTTGTAAGGATATAGGATCTTGCTTGATTTATAAGGTTTTTTTTGCCAGTCACCTGCCATCTTGAATGCCTTAGAAGTTAGGAGTAGGTGTATAATGGTACTAGGTTATTTTCTTACCAACAAGCCATTATCTATAGTGACTTGCTTGTTGCACTGATGCTTCCTTATATCACATAAAAAATGAAAGAAATTGATTAGCTAACCTTTTACTTCTTCTGGTTGAAACTAGATCAACTACAATGTTCAGGGAACTGGTATTTAAGACTGATGTTGTGATACCCACAAAGGATATAGACAAAAATGGACTCTTCCGCCTAAGAAGCTTCCTAGCAGCACGCTTGCTGAAGAATTTGCTGTACATAAAATCCTCAGAGAAAGATGGCTACTATCTTACTGTAACCAGTCTGAAGTGCACTGGCAAAAAAAAGAATCATTCACGCTTACGTTGTATACTCTTCCCTATAACCTTCACCTGTCGCACTTACCTGCCTTGTGCCGGAGAAACAATGGTTGGAGTTGTTTACATGATACATGAAACCGGAGCAATATTAAGATGTGGCCCCATGAGATGTATATTTCTCTCTCGCTTGAAGATGGCTGACCATCAAACCTTCATCCCTGGAGAGAAGGCGGCCTTCCTTAACGACAGCCTGTCCAGGATAGCAGTTGACGTTGTGATCCGATTCAAGGTGTTGGGTGTGAGATGGGTAGCAAAAAATGTCAATGTAGCAAGAGACTTCCAAGTTCTTGCCAGTTTAGTAGGTGATTCACTTGGCCCTGTATCTCTTGCTGGCTATGAATCTGATGCTATGGAGTTGCTGTAAAGAATTATCTTACACTTGAATGTATGTAGTATGTTTAGTGACAGATTTAAATATGTTCCACTTGAATGTATGTAGTATCTCTAGTATAAACCTAGACAGTAGGCACCATAGTAGAATTGAGTTTACATTATCATTTCCACATGTATGTTTACATTGAAGATGAACACTTTTGGTACATTTTTTGTTCTTTTACCATTGAGCTGAAAGATCATATTAGGGTGGTATCCGGCATTACAAGCTTTTTGAGTAGTTTAAGTGCTTGTTTGAAATCGCTAATAATCCTTTCTTGAAACAGAATATTACCTTTTAACGACTAAAATGGAACGTAAAACGTATTTTTACTGAAAGTAACATAATTATTTTCATTACATTTCTTCACCTTACCCGTTTTTATTTCTCCTCTTTAACCAAAACGACACGGATTGTCATTTGTGTTTCCTTTTGGATATAATTTGTAAGTATAAAGGGTTTCTATGTATGATATCTTTCTACACCAATTACTTTTCCATAAAAAATATTAGGATAAACTACTTTTCGAAAATAATATATATCTTTCTTTATACTTAAAAAAAATCTATGGAAAAAAAGCCAAAAAAATGAAGGCAGAGAAGCCTCAACCAGATATTATGGGCCGATAATTATGGGCCGAAAGTTATGGGCCGTGCAATTGCGTGGGTTTGTGGCCCATTGAACAGGCCCATGTATGATCTCGAGTACGGCAATTTCTTCAAGGAAAAAAGAAAATTGGAAGGGTATAGGGACGAACACGTATAATGGCGGTGCAAATTTGCAGTCATCTTCTTCCGGACAATTGTGCTGAGTTTTTCGAAGTGTTTTGTTAAGATTAGATCCTATTAGGTCTTTCCTTGATTCCTTGTGCTAGCATTGAAATTGTGATAGAGAAAGGATAGAGAGAAGATGTCTTCGCTAGGAACATCCAAGGGTTTCCTGGAGGTCGGCAAATTTGCACTCTATGTGGCGATTCCGGTCGCTCTAATGTATACTTTCGCCAACAACACCAAGAATCTTCAGCGTATCATGGGAAATGTAATTTTCTCAGTCCCTCTCTCAGTCGATTTGATTTTGGTGTTTACTTTTGAATCTTATTTCGAATTTTAGCTGTAGTCGCAAACCTGAAATTATGATTTCCTTGAGAATCGAAATTGGATTACTGGTTCGTTAGGGTTCCTATATTCTGTGCTGTTTTGCCCCACAAATGATTCTGATCAGTATGAGAAATTAGTTTATACTCTTAATTAGGGATTTTAATGCTGCTGTTGGGTTAGCTTGGAGATACGTATGTTTATACAAGTTTGAGGATTTGGATTAGCTTCTTAGTTGGAAGATACATTTTCATAAGTATTCTTCTGGCTTGGATATAGATTGTTGTAGTCAGAGATCAGGAAATGTTATATGTGGTACAAGTTGAATTTGCCAAGATCAGTGTTAACTGATAGCTATCAATTCTTTCCTTACCTGTTTTAGTTCAGTTTCTTTTGGAGTTACAAATCTATTGTATGTTGTGTAACAATCTGAGCTCAAGATTGATTTCGTGTTTGTGGGGTGATCTCTTTTGTACTGGGTTGATAAAAAGGTTGAATCAAGTAGTAATGTGGCGGCATGAGCCATGAGTCCTTACTACTTAGAGTATGAATACCTCTATTTCTTAACTAGCCACCAAAATTTGCTGTTTTCCAGCATATATCTTTAGGGCCTGTTTGGTATCCATATTTGGATTTTGGATATGAGATATGGGTATCCACATAAAAAAGTTGATATCTAGTGTTTGGTATATAAGTATATCGATATCAGATTGATATCCTAATATACTCCTAATACACTTTTTCCCCCTCTTTTGATATACTAAAAAAACTAGAGGTATCAAATATCTCATATTCGTTCTTCCTTTTTCATAAACTAAAGCCTATCAAATAAAAATACTGGATATCAATCTCATACCCATATCTTGATATCGATACCGATATATGATATATTGATATTACGGATACCACACATGCTCTTAGTCCCAGTTTGATAGTACAAACCATATGCTTCTGTTTGTGTTCTATCTACATTTCCCTCTAAAACACTTTGTGTTTCCTTTGTGAAGCACTCGTATGTAGTCTATCCTCCTGAGGGCCCGAGACCTCCATCTCCTGAAGAAATAAGAGAAATGGCTCGAGAGCTAGCACGGAAGAACAAGCCTTGATCTGGGTCTCCAGTTCAGCTACTAATCAAATCATACGTGTATGTGCTCGTTGTGGCGAAATAAAAGGTTAGCAGAATGTTATGAACTACTTGGTCATAATGCTTAAGAACCTTGAATGACAATGTGTTTTGGTATAGATGAAGAGTAGTTTGTAATGGTGTTCTATTTAGCTTTGTTTCAATGTTACCCTCTGAACAAATTGATGGAAATTGTAGCATTGCACTTATTTTTTTTACATTGAGGGTCCGTTTGGTTTTAACTCCGTAATTGGAAACGGAATGGAAACGAATCTAGTCTATACATATACCTTGTTCATGAAAGTTTTTGGAATCATTGTGGTTTGAAGTAATTGGAGTAGAATTTTTTTTGAAGTAATCTGAAACAAAATATGGGGAATCAAGTACATTTTGCATGAAACAACAAGGAATGATTCAATGATTCCATAAAATTTCATGAATAAGGATATACATATGGACTAAATTCGTTTCCGTTCCGTTTTCGGAATTGGAATCAAACGGCCCTGAATCTTTTGAAACATTGAAACAAATGATAGTGGGCCGGTGGGACCCATTGGGCCGATGGGCCCAGTGGGCCTTTGGCACTTGCAAGTTGCAATTTTTGTATCTTTGATTGGAATGATTGTGTGATACTAAATGAGAGGCTGTGCTGTGACTCAAAATAATTTCAACTACAGTCTATAAAGTAAAATACAAATAGTAAATGGAATTTATCATTTAAAGTATTATCTAAAGAAATATGAATATCTTTTTTTTTTTTATCATAAGCAATAGTATTTTATAAAATATAAACTATTGATTTTATGAATTATGTGACTTGGTAAGATGTGAATGATTTTGACCATAAAATAGTGTGTTATTACTAATAAATTACACTAAATGGGTTCACAGTTAACTGTCCAACATGATTTTAGAAAAATTAACGATGTCGCAGACAAACTCGCATCTTTTGGCCATTGTTTGGACATGGATGACGGTAGCCTTCCACGAGACGTTGAAGAACTTATCTGAGAGGATGCTCTAGGATGGTCAACTTCTAGATGTTTGTATAAAAAAAAACAACCTACGTTGTAAGATTTTTTTTTTTAAAAAAAATAAACTTAGACCTCGTTAATACACATTCAATAATTTCTAATATAAAAATCTAAATATGTATGACCTATTTACAAACAATCAACAACCTAAATATTTATCTTATAAAAAAATAACAACCTAAATATTTGTGATCTATGTGTAAAAGAGAGCTCATATATAAATATGATTAATATTGTGAAAAAAAATAAATTTTCAATATAATATGTAATTTCGAATCTGTGACCAATTGTTCAACTATATTCGAGATTGTTCAAAGATATAATCAATTATATTTGAAATTGTTCAATTATATAGTTAATTGTTCAAATATATTCGAAATTATTCAATTACTGTGTATCATGGATATCCGTACGTAGCACGGGATTATACTCCTAGTATCATGTATAGTTGATTCTCAATAATTGAGAACATCACGAGTTTAAACAATGTAGGCCGTTGGATTGGTAGCACCAAATTTACACACAAGTCGAATGATAGATTATTGGTTTATCTAAGCTAATGACGGTCATAAGTTCTGATTTGCTATTGAAATTGTTCCAAATTAGCTTACCTAAAGTACTAATTAACACTTGATGACAAATCAAAGTTAATTTTCTACACCCTTCTTATTTCTAATTAGATTTTAGTATTATATTTATTGGAAATTTCTGGAAATATTCATAGCTGGTTCATAACACCTCATTAATCACGACTAAGTGGGCTGCTAACTATGTTTAATTAAATATTAATCAAGAGCTAATTGGATTAATTAAGACACATCATCTTATACTAATTCAAACATTTTAATTCTTACTCTTTTTTAATTTTTAGGTTAATATTTTATGATCATTGTTTTTGCCCCTTTGAGATAAGTGACTTCTTGAGGTTGTAGGAGTCATTTTCACGAGTTTGAGATTCTCATATACATTATATGTTGGACTTATTAGTATTGGTCAACATATTTTTTTATGTGTTTATTAGGTTGGTATAGTTGTATACAAATTAAAAATTAGGTTTTGGATGAAGTATGAAGTTAAATTCTTGTGATTATGGATGAATGGTAGTTATGTGTATAGAAAGATTAAGAATTTGGCAATTAGTTTCTATTGGCCCATGTGGGTTATGGCATAAACACATAGTTTCTTGACCAAATGAATGGATGATTATGAATGCTAAGTGTGTTTAAAAAACAATGATCATGACTAATTGCATGTTTAGTGTTTGAATGAGTTTTGGTTAAGTTGTAGATTTCAATATACAATTGGAGTAGGTGTGAGAAGGTTATGGGTTCGAGTCTCGTGGGTTCGAACGGGTTTCACGTTCGAATATATGATGGAGGTTCTAGGGGCTCGTTTGGTACGTTTATCAGGGAATCATGAGTCGGTTTCGAAATTCTCAAAGTATTTGATAGTCTTGATTCTTGAATTGTTTTTTTACAAGGATTTGAACATTTGAGATAAACTATTTTTCTAAATATAGTGTTTTAGGTCGTTGGTTTATGATAGGCAAATTAGAACATCGTATTTCAAAAAAAATAATGTCTTTTAAACACAAATTTACAATATTAACCATACACCATTGTCAAAGTCCGATACAACGTACCGGTAGAGCGGGAGTCGTGTGCATATGAGCGCACATGCACATTAGGCCCAAGCCCAGCACATAAAATCGACGAGGTTCCATCCTAAAACCAATTGGCAATAGGAGGAGTAGCCCACCGACCTTATATATCAGGCTCGGAGTGTCCCATCTTTCGATGTGGGACCTTATTATCTCCAACAACCATATTTCTAGAATCGAATAAGTCATTCGATTCCGATTCTTGCACACGTATAAGCAAGCCCTAAATACTATTGGAGTATTGTGTGAAGGTTATAGGTTAGAGTCTCATAGATTGTACACACCTTTTGAATTGTTTGGGTTTCATCATCGTACACGTTCAGTATGTGAACGACTCGTTGATAAATTACTTAAATGTGAGTACTGAATCGTACCAAACAAACCCTAAATATCTCAGATTTTTTTTGTTTTTTTTTTGAAAAGGGAAAAATAATGGAGGTCTAAAAATACCTAATAGTCAAGATTACAAATTTGGTAAGAGTTATTTTAAAATATTGGTAGTACATTAATGATACAACATCACTATCCTTTAAACAAATGCAAAGTTGAGAGTTGAAAACTATATAGCATCTTAAATATTCACCACCAAAATGATATGCAAAATCAAATACTTAAGTGATAGTAGGTCCAAATATATCAAATGACAATCGTGAATCTATTGAAATATTTTTATTGGTCCACCTATGCAAGTGGACATAGAATCAAATGAATAATAATAATTATAATGATCTTTGTTAACCACTAATTTACATATACTATTCATTGGTCAATCCATTTTACTTTCTTAAAGACACCAAATCTTTTTTCTTTATCATTTATTCTCCAAAACCTAACATTTTATATAGGTTGTACAATAATTGAGATTGGAATTATAAATCAGTTAACAATAGGAGTAGTAGTTTGTAAATCTTACGTGCAAGTGGCCGGTTTGTAGATCTCGGATTATCGGTTGAGGTTAGGATAAACAAGTATAACATCATATTCTCGTAATAATTAGCCAAAAATCATCACAAGTCGGGCTTTAGATTGACCGATTTGATACAATAATAAAATTTACGACACTATAGACTAGGAGTCGTGTACTCATGTGAGTACTAGTGCATAATCGTTAGAAGTCGGGTTTAGGGTTTTAATCGGGTTCTTAATCGAGAGGGTAACATACATCTCAATGAGGTTGGTGTGTCAAATTCTTGAAATCATATGGTATCATTATTTAGAGAATAATTTCAAAGAAAAATCTTAATAGACGTACAACTTATATATATATACACGGTTCCCATGAGAACAATCTTATTGTGTATCATGAGAACAATCTTATACAGTCGGATGGTGAGTATTAAGGGTCAAGATTTAGGATATATATCACACTTAATAATAACTACGAATAATATATTAAACAATAAAAATTGTTCTCATTATTACACGATAAGGTCTGTTTTTATATGACCTATACTCTCTATATATATATGCCTCTATATAGGCCTTTAATTGCAAGCCTTAAGTCTTGTGAGTTGCCTGCAACATTATATATGATTACATTTGGAAATAAAAGATTAACAACATAAAAATACATACTTATGTATGCATAGATCTTGGTTTCTAGCAAATTTGGCTTTGTCTTCTAGTCTTCTCATAGAATATGCTAAAAAGAACCTTACAAATATGCCTATTAGTTAGTTATTAATCTATTTGTAATTTGGTATTAGTGGCCCACTAATTGCAATTTGCAGTGGATCTTGGGACCAAAAAGATTCTTTACCACCAAGATACTAAATTAAGCACTATATAAGTTTAAAATAATTAATTTAACAAATATAAAATAAAACAAAATTTTATAGTGGGTTTTAAATTTCCAATAATATTTTTTGTTCACTTACAAATAATTGTAATTTATTGAAGAGATTCATATTATACATAGTTCGATATAATTCAAAGATAAGACTATAGTAGAGTAATTAAATTTTAAAGATGATTATACTATTTGATTACTCAAATTAGTAATTAATTATGATAATGATTATTATTTTGACATAAATTTTGTAAATTAGCTGAAAAGTTAGCGGCCAAACAAAGCTCTTTGGAGGCTTGGAGCTACTACTTGAAGAACATGTGTGCATATGCAAATTACTTGGTTAACTAATATATATTTTCCTTCATACTAATTTAGTAATATTTTTAATAGAGTAATAGTGGTAAGTCAGGTAGAGTGATAAAGATTAGAGGGGTTTATAAATAAAAATCTATTAAAAAAAAAAAAGAGTTTACTTCACCTAATTCTTTCAAAACGCATTTACCTTAGTGATGAGGGTTTTTATTTAGCTCGTGTAGAAAGGAAATATATGGCATGCTTTTCTTTGAATTAGTATTATGATTTTAGGGTTGTTTTTTAAACCGAATTTTTTCACGCTCATGATCTGCTTGTTTAAAAAGGGGATGAGCTCGAACCGAGTTCTGATAGCTCGGTCCATATAATAACTCTTTACAAGTTAGTTATTCTAATCATCTTTAGGGTTGTTTTTTAGCTGAATTTTCTCATGTTCACGATCTACTCGTTTATAAACAATTTAAATCCGAGAAATTTGTACCCAACTTTAAAATATACTGATATTTAACACATTTAAAAAGTGAATAAGCTCTAGAATTTTTTCAAAGGAGTCCGAGTTGAACTCGTATAGTTATGCTCATAACATTCTCCATCCCTACCTTCTTTCTTATTCCAATATCAATATCCGTGCACAATTGCCGACCCTTTTGATCGACAATGGTTGTGTTTGGTTAGTCAAAAGCTTAAGTGGATGAAGATTATGAGGATGAAAAGGTGAAATAATTCTCGTAATCTTATTTGGTAAAATATCAATATCCGCACACAACTGTCACCCTGTTTGATTAGTTACAGAAGATTACGTAGATGAAGAGAATATATAGATGAAGAATTAGGGGATGAAATTGTTTAAGAGGGTGAATATGATTAAATTATGGAGATTAAGGGTATTAGATTATAAAAATTGTGTAATCCTATAAGCTCTTATTAAAACATTATATATATAGAGGTAAAATTTCATTTTTACTCATCTTCATTTTTTTCATCTCTTTCATTACAGAAAAATTAATACATACATTTTTTTATAATTTTACCACAATCATATTCATTTTACCAAACACTCATTACACTTGATTTCATACTATCTCCTGAAATAGTTCCATCCCCTTAATTCTTCATTTACGTAATTATCTCGTCTTCAACTTAATTTACGTAATCTTACTTTATCAAACAAAACTAATAATAGGCAAAAAGACGAAAAACCTAATAATCCTTCCAAGATTGATTGAACTTTGAATAGACATTATTGTCTTCACACATTCAACTTTTTTTATACATATAACACCACCACCATGTATAATTGTATATATAATCTCCAATTTTGGGCTTCAAAATGATTATTCACAAAATGGACACATTTGTCTTATAATCCAAAGTGACAAAGCTCTTGAAGAAATACATGGTGAGCCAATCTCTATCGCTGTTTTTTCATGGCAACAATATAACAAAATATATAAATGGTTATGTAATTTAAAAGTTCGATAAAATGATTTTTTTTTTTTGGTAGTTTATGTATTTAGTAGTTTTAAATTTTTTGGTAGAGTTTAAAATCTATAAAAATCTTAATATGAGTATAATCTACTCATATTAAGTAATTATTATGGTATTTTATATATAAATTTTTGGTAGAATTTTGAGTAAATTTATCCTTTTTATGGTGAATGTATTAAAAGACAAGGTGAAAAGAACTTTTAAAAAAAAAAAGTTGTAAGGGTATATTTTAAAATTTTGACATAATTGTCTTACTATATATATATATATATATATATCCTAAATCTCAATAAATTTGATTGCTTTAAACCATCTTCAACTTTTGGATATAAATTTTTATTTTATATTTTCATAAGTTTTCCATTAAAACCATGTAAAGTTTAGTCTTTTGTCAAAGAAAAATCTCTATTAATTATCTTTATTTTCGATATATTATATATAACTAACAAAAATTGTTAAAAATTGTTAAAAATATTCTCTAAAAACTCATAGTGTTTCATAAGAATTGCTCTTATTGGTAAGTTGTGATCAAACTTCATTAATGACAAACCTATATATTAGGTAGATTACCATTTGTAACAAACTTTATAAACAAACAAACCCAAAATGAATTGAAGACAAAGATCCAACAAAATAACTCACATTTAATGATAATGATTTATTATTTTTATTTTTTAAAAAATAAAATTTGCAGCCACATAGAAGATGACAAGAACCCTAATTAGACAGAACCAACTCAACCGCTGTTTGCGACCGAAGAGAGCATGCCAGCTGTAGGGTTTAGGAGATGGGGTGGGGTCATGTGGGTCCCATTGTATGGGAATAATTTCATTTTGGTTTTGATTGGAATGGGTCACGTGGATGCCACGTATGCCACGTGGGTGTGTCCTACCCGTCCACGTCAACACTCGATGCGATTGGGCGATTCACCAACCCTTTGTGTTGTGCGTCCACCCCTTTCCCACGGAAGGTTCGGTCTTCATCCTATATCATGGGTCGGACCCACTTGTGGGACCCACTTATCGGGGAAGAATAAGGTCGAAAATGACAGAAAGTAGACACGGTGTAAAAGTATTTTCGAGAATATACTTTCGAGTTGGAGGTGTAATGTAAATGGTTTATCGGATTTAAATGATATGACGAACTCGTGTTTCTGAATCCGAAAATCGAATTCCGAAATAGGAACCTTATATTCAAAATTGTTTGTATATAACGTTTTACTAAGGTTGTGCTTGCCAAGCCACAAACACTAGTGTTTTGTGTGTTTTTGTTTATTAGAATTTAACTAGTGTTTGAGATGAGTATTTTGGGCGAAAAAATTGCCCATTAACTTTTGTCCTCGTTACAAGTCAAAGTACATTTTCATCCCAAAACACTAGATTATGATACAATTCACTCCTATAGGAAGATGAGTGACATCTTCCTATACGTCACCCAACCCAACACCCAAAATAAGACCTTTTTATGTTTATTTTATAATAAACTCGAATTATATAGTATTCATAATATATGTATTAAGAGTACTCATAAAATAAGCTCATTAAGTAAATATATATTTATTCCCCCGTTTTGTTAGACGCCCGGAAACGGAAACGGAATGGAAATAAATCTAGTCCATATGTTTACCTTATTCGTGAACATTTTTTGGAATAATTCCTTGTGGTAGCATGTAAAATGTACTAGTTTCCCTCATTTTGTTTCCCTATACGGTATCAACACTAATCAAATTTTACTACAATTACTTAAAATCACAAGGAATGATTCCTTAAACTTTCATGAATAATGGTATACATATGGACTAAATTCGTTTCCATTTCGTTTTCGTTTCCGGAGTTGGAACTAAACGGACCCTTAATAGAATAATAGTGGTAGGTGAATTAGAGTGATACAAAAATCTATAAAATAAAAACCCATAAAAAAAAAGTATAGTCCACACAATTCTTTCTTTGAAATAAAAATTTTGTGATACATTAGTAAAAATACTAAAATGCAACACAAAATATCTACTATTTACAATAATTTATCTTAAATCCAAACAATTAAAAAGAGAGGAAGAAGGCCCACAGTCTATAGGTGTCTTGAGAAGCTTATCATATATGCACTCATGTTTTACAATAGTGATCAAAATATCTTCTAATCATGGTAAAATGTACTAATCGTGACAAGATAAGCATCAATATCTTCTTCTACTTACCTTTACTCTCACTATTATTGGTTTCATTTATGTGTTAGATGAATGGTTCTTACATCCTAATAAAAAAGATAGCAAAGATTCTTATTATTGGTTTTATGATGCAATCTATTTGATGTATGTGCACGTCTGCAGACGTGTGGAGTCCACATTACCTTGGTCTAGCGAAAGTTTACATTGTAACTGGATAGTTCGATTTCGGGTCTTGACTTACTGAGCTTATTGGACTTAAGACATTTGATCACAAACCATGGACTTTGACTATCTCATTTGATACCTTAAGGCATGTCGTCAAGTGTCAACTGAACTAGACAATAGGTATGTGCATGCTAGATATCGGTTCGAAGCCTCGAATATCTCATACAGTAATTGATAAAAAATGTAAGCACCGAACCAGTTGGATATACGACGGCTTTATTCTCAAAACCCGATCCGATGATCAAAAAATCATTTCAAATTGGACTCAAATCATCAATTAACGGATATTATCAGATTTAGGTTTTTCGGAATAGATCTTCGGATTAGCAAATCAGTTAGCCGGACTACACAATGAAAACTTTAAGAACGTATGTTGGACTCGAACCCGAGTTGTCGTGATACATAAGATTTAATATACACGGTTCATAGTTAACAAGTTGGAACACAATCACATCCTAAAGTTGAAATGAAGGATCAATCAATCAATTAAAAGTTAATTAGATTTATTATCATAATCATACAATTAAGACTCTAAATTTGCAACTAATAACAACTTGAATTCTTTCTGGACCCTCAATTTGCAAAAAAAAAAAAGGAAAAGAAAAATAAGTAATGGCTGATATTTCATGAACATATGGGCTCAAACTCATTACTATAGTAAGATCAAAAATATCAAATTGCTAATCATTGATTACAGAATTTTAATTAAAAAATGATATTAAAGATATTATATTTTAAAGGGCTGTTTGGTTAGTGGTAGCCAGTTAAGATTTTCAAACACTTCGGTGGAATTCTTTTTGTGAGTAATTTATAAAGAACAAATACAATTAATATTGTTTATATACACTTTAATTTCCTTTTTAAATGATAAGATAAGTGAATAACAGGTGGTTTCCATTAGACCTGTTTATATCCGAATTCAGGTCGAGTTCGGACCGGACATTGTAAAATATTAAGTCCGTTTAATCCGGCCCGGCTACCGGGCCTGTAAAGGTTGTCATACCCGACCCAGGCAGGCCTACGGGTACCTGTTTTTAAAATTTTTATAAAAAATATTTTAAAAATGTTTTTAATACGATTTTTTAAAAAAAATATATATATATATATTATATTTAAGATGTTTATGTAAAATATATTAAATTGACTATAATTATAGTAAATATTTTATATTTATACTTAATATTTATGATAAATACAATACAATATATATATTTTTATTTTATTATATTTTTAGCCGGGTTGTCGGGCCGGACATTTTGGCCCGATCGGGCCTCATCCTCTTTTCATACTCGCCCGCTTTTCGGACGGACTGCCAGGATTTAATCAGGTCTATAATTACACTCTATATTTTCCTAATAATTTACACATTCGGTACATACTAAAATAGTGATTAAGATACCGACTAAATAATTAGTATGGATTTAAAAATATTAAAATTGAATACCATAAAATATAAATTATTAGTTAATAATTTATGGAACCGTTATTTATTTTTTTAAAATAAACAAAATGATACAAAAGTAAAATAATGAACTAAAAATTGTAATAGATATGATAAAATTAACATTAGTGAAATATAAATATTTAAAAACTTCTATAAATCGAATTAATAATTATATTTTATTAAATTATGGTTTTATTTTTTTTGAAAATATAAATTTATACCATAGAACATCTTATATAGCCGGTAATTTACTAAAAATACTTAAATTTAGTATGAAGAGAATTACTACGAAAAAAGGCAAATTCGAGTGACGAGAAAACCATATATGAAGGGAATCACGTAACCATATATGAAGGGAAAATTGGGCGAATTTGACAACTACACCGGCAAATATACATTTATTAATGACGTCATAATATTACATTTTAAAACTAGTAACTATTTTTTTTAAATTAATGTAGTGGCCAAGGTTTTGATTAATAATTGGGCTAATTTGGAAACTAGGCCTTTTTGAGTTTCTAATCTACTAAGTAGGTTTTTCTTATTTCTTATTAAGTTAATGTACCCCATATATATTTTTTTACTGCTCTTCTCCACCGCCCCTTTCACCTCCCTTGCCTCACATTTTTCTCTGTCACGTTATGATATTCCTTTTTTTCTTGCTTCAACCCTCTTCTACATCTCCGATCTCTCTCTTGCTTCAGCCTCGCCGATCGGATCTCTCCCACCCTCGACATCCACCCAGCACTCGTCTCCTCTCCATTTGTAGCCCCATGAACTGTTGGAACCGGGACTTTGCATTCCTTTCTGGTACGATTTGGCCCTTCTGGAGAGGCTGAAGGTTTCAATCCAAAAGCTAAAAAGGAAGACTGATATGAAGAAGAGGAGGAAGAGGTACAAGGCCGTTGAATACGAGGTACAACATGAAGACATGGAGGATTTAGTTGTGAAGATCTGGATCTGGATCTAGATCCAGTCCAGATCTAGAAGGCCGCTTGCTCTATCAAACGCCACGGAGGGAGCGTATGCTTAGGATATCGAATCAAGTCCAGATCTAGATCTTCATCCAAATCTAGATCTAGACAATACCCCTTTTGCTGAAGAACAGGCACTTGGAAGAGAAGGTAGTGAAGTCCACTAAGCACCTGACGAGCGACGTTCGATAATTGAGTCTCCGAAAATGGGCCGATTTGTCGGAGTTGCAAATCTAGGGTTCTAGAATCCATGTATTCCATGAGAATCGCGAGGTCGTCAGCTTCACCGAAGATGTCATGACACCGGACGACGAACGAGGAATCGGTTCGACGGAGGATGTCACGTTCTCGGAGTGTTCGTCTGCGAATGAGTGGATCAGAGCTACAGTGGACCACCTTGAGTGCGTAGATGGCTCTTGTAGAGCGGTGTTCGACTTTGTAAACCGTACCTCCGTTTCCATGGCTGAGAACACAGAGCTTCTTGTAGACGGAGAGCGCTCCTACAGAGGTGGTTTTGGTAAGGAAATTCGGGTGATTGTTTGTTATAAAATTTTATATATATATAAAGTAGGAATTTAGGATGAGGGTTAGGTGGCTATCACAGTATAAGTGGATGAATATGAATTGTGTAATTCTGGGGAAAGGGGCAAGAAACTTGACAAGTGGAACTGTGGAACAGAGGAATGACGTGCTAAGCTTCCTGTTTGAATCTAGTCTAGTGCTTCATGTTGAAGTACAAAAGTTCTGGTATGATTTTGTACAAAAATACTGGTATGATTTTGTACAAAATTCTGGTATGATTTTATACAAAATTCTGGTATGATTTTATATGTAAATTTATGGTATTTAATTTATGGTATATAATTTATGGTACTTAATTTATGGTATATAATTTATGGTATTTAATTTCTGGTATCTAGTTTTCGTATGAAAATTTCTGGTATGAAATTTCTGGTATGAAATTTCTGGTAAGAAATTTCTGGTATGAAATTTCTGGTATGAAATTTCTGGTATGAGAAATTCCGGTAATAGAAATTCAGTCCAGAAAATAAAAAAATAAAAAATAAAAAAATAAAAGGCAAGAAAAATAATAAAAGAAAACAAATGTAGTAATTAAAAATTAAAGTTTATATTTATATAACAAATAACATACATCATTTATTCTTTCTTTCTAAATAGAAGGGTTAATATATTTTACCTACTATTAAATGAAAGTGGTAAAAAATTTGGGGTACATTTTATTAAACAAAAACTCAAAAAGGCCTAGTATGTCAAATTCTCCCTTAATAATTTTCATAACCATTCTTTATTTTTTATCCAATTTTCTATTAGATGTTAATTGAATATTTGTGAATGCTAACTGTAAATTAAGTATATATTTTACAATAATTAAGTCAAAAACTAATTAATGTGGAGATATGATGATAAATTTTTTAATTTTTTAATCATTATAACTATTTAAATTAAGTTATTAATGATCTCTAAAATTAAGCATATATTGTCAGAAACCAACACAACAAACTCAATTTAAAATCTTCACTAAAACCCAACATTAATTAGAAAATTTTAATTCATTGGTTTAAATTATATTTGTTAAAATTTAATCTTTTTAATTCAATTTCAAAAAGAGTAAAATAAACTCAATCTCCACAACTAAACACTTTTAATAAAAAAAAAAAAATATTCATAAAAATATATAATAAACCCTTAAAATTTACAACTAAACACAACCTTAAAATTTAGCAAAGGAAGGGTTATTATCAAAACAGAAAAATAGACGAGAAAGAAATCGCATATCTGCCGTCTTATCTTATCTTATATCCATTAAAGCTACAACTTTTTTTGTCAATGTCAACACCACGTTTTTTGAAGCCACAAAAATTATAGTAAAAAGTGATTTCAAAATTTTAATATATAATAGAAACTGATTTCTATTCTTTTAAATAAATATTTTTAAAAATAATTTTAAATTTTTACAAATTTTTTTTTCATCGATTTTACCAACAATCATATCTTTAACAAGTTCACCCTCAAAACTTAACCCGCACAATGTGCAGATAATACACTAGTACGCAGTAGTTGTGTGGATGAGAGCAAAAATCGGAATATTTCCATCTATAACATAAAATTACCATAAATGACGGAAAATTGGGCAAATTTGTCAACTAACCGGCAAATATACATTTCATAATGACGTAATAAATTAACATTTTAAATTCATTGAAAATTCAAAAATAACTTAACCTTTCTTCTTGATTATGTTAATATAATCTATATACAAAGAGGCATGTTCTGGATAATACATGTATTTGAATAATGAAAATACATGTATTTGAATAATGAATATACATATAATTAAGTAATTTAAAAATGGAGAAGAACGTATACAAATTGGTTTGTGACTCGCATGTACCAAAGAGTCGTGTTAAATAGTGAGAATTTTCAAGTGTGTGAAATAGAATGCTTATTAATGTTGTTTTCTTGAAATGGTCACGATTATGACTAAGTTTAGCATTTATCCATATATGATATGTTACTATCATACCTTACTGGACTAACACATTATTCTCACGATACCATATATATGTTGTATCGTATTAATCCGAATTCTTACCAAATTATTAACGATTCATAATCTCATGCAAATCACGTCTTTTACTCTTCAATACAGACTATTACATTTGCTACTTAATAGTATATTCAACCAAGTTGAGCTTATCCATTCATTCAACGTACACAACATGCACCTTCATTAGTTCACAAATGTACCTTCAGTTTTTTGTGAAATATATATATATATATATATATATATATATATATATATATATATATATATATATATATCCTGACTCATAGGTAAACAACTCTTAATATTGAACATGTAAACACCGAATATATAGACTCAGGTCCGACGAATATCTCTTCCATTAATAACACGATTTTTCCTCCTTTAATATCGTCTAATCTCATCCATCTATTTAACGATCTAACGGATAGAAGTTGTTCTCATTTTACATGGTAAGAGCTGTTTAAATGAGAGTCAAACTCTATATATATATATATATATATATATATATATATATATATATATATATATATATATATATATATATATATATAGAGAGAGAGAGAGAGAGGGGGTGCGGTTCCCATGAGAACAACCTTATCGTGTAATCATGAGAACAATCTTAGACCGTCGGATGTGAATATTAAGAGTCGAGATTTAGGACAGATATTATAATTAGATAAATAATATTCTGAAATTAATGCATTAAACGATATGACACATTCGTAACAAAACTAATAAATAAGAAACAATTTGGTTTACTAGGCCTTTTCTAGTTTTGTGTTTAGTAAATGTACCCCTTGAGAAAAGAGTGTGTAGAGTTTGAGAATAAATACAAAAGGTTGGGGTATATTTACTTAATTGAAACATTAAAAAGCCTAGTTACTACTATAGTTTTTCAAAAAGGCCTAGTTACCAAAATTGCCCAATTAATAATAACTACGAACTAATAATAACTATGAATTATCTATTCAACCAACAATATTAAGAGTCGGGTTGGACCGTAAACTACGGATTTCCGGTCCGGTCCATTCCGGTCCGGTTTTGGACCGAAAAACCTCACCAAAATTGCACAAATTTAGGTACAAACCAGTCCGGTCCAAAATATTCAAAATTGCACAATTTAGATACAAACCGATCCAACCCGAAACCGGTTGCATTGTCCAACATTGTCTATATCTTAATATGATCAAACACTAACAACATATACTATACAATTTTGTTCTAAAACCAAATTTGATTGAAGAACAAGTCTTAAAATTTATGAGATTAAAAAAAAAACATAGTCGATATACTTTGTGGAGAACACGAGAGCAATCCGAGTTGGCACAACATTATCCAAAACCAAAATTTGAAAAATATTTATCCATTTGATATAAATATTATTGTTTTCAATATGGTGGTACTGCCACCGCATATTTACTTGTTCAAAATAACAATTTAATATATTAAAAAGTTTAAATAAACATTTTTAATCAAATATATTAGAGTTATAGATCAATGTCAACTTATCTGAGTAGAGAACACATCAATCTAACGTGCTATAATGTCGGCATTGTGTATTTATTTTTATTATATCAATAAATCACTAATTAAAATTCGTACGAAGAACGAAAATTCAACTAATTAATATATATGCTTATCCATTATGGAATTAATAAATTATAATATAATTATCATTTGCTAATTCAATTTTTTGAAAGTATCTACGTAGGAACTATGTGTATAAAGAGTTACAAATGTGTGCATGAAAAAACTACTTAGACAAGTTTTAGTTCCCATTACACATAACATCTTTTAATTTTTTTAAAATCTATTAATCAATTGATGAATTATAAAAGAACAATAAAATAAATCTACTTAACACTATATGGTCAAATTTAATTTTTACTACTATATGTTTGTATTTTAATTTTTAAACTATATTATTAGAATTAATATATATTACAATTTTTCATAATAAGTACTTTTTTGCGGAATATTCTTCCATATTCAAAAGTTAAACTAATAATATACAATTTTATTAGTGGTGAGAATTTTCTATATATATATATATTAAAAATAATCAGTGAATTTATACCTAAAATACATTTTTTTTTTTTTTGCTTATGATGCATTAACTTAAGGAGAGGAAAAGTGGCAAGCACTTTGCTAAGGAAAAAACAAAATGACCTCCTTAATTAATTCATAAAGTAATGATAAAGGTATTGTATATTATTTTAAAGGGAAAATGTGGAAATGAAAAATAAATAATTTGTCCACAATGTAAGGAAACTTTTGCTTAGAAAACAAAATGAATTCCCCTTCGGCATGCCTTCTCGTGGCGAATAGAAATGTGGATTTTTTAGCTGGTTTATCTTTGAATTTTCCGTCTAGATTGAGTGTATTGTTTGACCCGCCAGAGGGTGTAGTTGATCTTTTTCTTGACGATGTAAGGTCGGGCTATCCCCATGTTCCGACTACTTATCCCTCTTTCTATGAATTAAAAGTGCGACTAGATATGCCAGATATCACTGACTCTCCTTTCTACCAAAAAAAACAAAAACAAAATGAATCTCACTTTTATTATACACAATATAAACATTATATTATAGTCTTATATTTACAGAATGTAATAACGTTTATATATTTATCTGATATCAGAGGAAAAAGAAGCTTAATAGAGAAAGAGAAAAAAAAATTGAATTGTCATGTGTAATATAACCACATATCCTCCTTATTTCCAGCGATTAAATTAGAATATTTTAATAATAATAAATTAAATTGGTAATTATTAATTAAAAAAAAAAAAAGGAGCGTCCTTCGCTTATAAAAACCAACCTTCTTCTCATCTTCTTCTTCGTCCGTGCCTCTTTCTTTGCCTTAAGGGTTTTATCTGTCTCTCCTTAAGGAAGATGGACTCTGTTGCAGGGCCTCCCTCCTCCGGCACCGGTTCCGATGCCAATACAGTCCTCGGGAAATACCAGCTCGGCCGTCTCCTCGGCCGTGGCAGCTTCGCCAAGGTCTATCTAGCTAGATCCTTGAAGTCCGATGACAGTCCGCCGGTTGCAATCAAAATCATTGACAAATTGAAGATTGATCCGGCTATGGAGCCCCGTATTGTTCGGGAAGTTGTCGCTATGCGCCGACTTAACCATCCGAACATCCTCCGTATCCATGAAGTGCTCGCGACGAAGACGAAGATCTACCTAGTCATGGAGCTCGCTAAAGGCGGCGATCTCTTCTCGAAGCTCGCTCGTCGCCCTGGCCATCGTTTTCCGGAGCGAATTGCTCGCCACTACTTTCACCAGATCGTATCTGCTCTCCATTTCTGTCATGAGCATGGCGTCGCACATCGCGATGTGAAGCCGCAGAATATCCTTATTGATGAGAATGGAAACGTTAAGGTTTCCGATTTTGGCCTCTCTGCTGTAGCTAACGAGTGCTCTTCCGCGAGTGGTGTTCTCCTCCAGACGGCCTGCGGAACGCCGGCGTTCGCTGCGCCGGAGATCGTCGGAAGGAAAGGCTACGATGGGGCTAAGGCTGAAGCGTGGTCCTGCGGGGTGATTCTCTACGCGATGCTCGTCGGAGGCCTCCCGTTCGACGACGCAAACCTGGTGACGATGTACAGGAAGATGCATAGGCGGGATATTCACTTCCCGTCTTTCTTAACTAGATCAGCTAAGGCTTTGATTTTCTCGCTGCTGGATCCGAATCCGAAATCTCGGTTGAGCATAGAAGAAATTACGAAAGATTCGTGGTTCAAGACCAGCCAATTTGGCTCTAGGAGCTTGTCTTTAGGCGATTTAGTTTCGATGAACGAGAGGAAATTCGAGAGGGTTTCGAGCATGAACGCTTTCGATATAATCGGGATGAGTTCGGGATTAAACTTGTCAGGATTGCTTGACGAGGGAGCGGGGTCAAAAGAAAGGAGGTTCACGACGAAGGTACCGGCGACGTCGGTGGTTGAGAGGGTGGCGGAGGTAGGAAAGACCTTAGGATACGAGGTCGAGAAAGGAAAAGCAGGTAAGATATGGCTTGGTAAAGGGAGTTTACTGTTGATTGTTGAGGTTTTGGAGATGACATCAGATATGTTGGTTGTGGAGGTTAAGGTAGTCGACGGCGCTGACGGAGGTAGAACGGAGAAGGTTCAATGGGGAGAGTTGAAATCTGGGTTAGGAGATATTGCTGCCTTCTGGCACACTGAAGAAACCTGAAAATGGTGGCCAGTAGAGATTGCAACTGGTTTTGTTTCTTTTCAGCCATGGACAGAAGGAAACAATGGTGAAATTGGAAGGTTTTGAGGTCGCTGGAGAATGATATTGTTACTTTCCAACAGAAATGGAGGATGAGAGTGGTCGCCGGAGAACAGACTGTGTACAGGTGGCAAATTTAGGTAGATCTGTCTAGACGATGATGATGAAGAAGATGATAATGGGGATTGAACCTGTTACAAGATGGTTCAACTGTTGACCTTTACTGATGAGAAGAAGACCATTTGCAATGTCTATGTCCAGGACAAAGTAGAAAACTGTTTAGGCTTGAGAATACTAAGCCTTTTGTAAAGTTTGTATCTTTCTCTCTTTAAGTTATATCATGTATCATAGTTGAATCTGCTAATAAAAAAAATCTTTGATTGATATTTGGTTGTGTTCTCTGCATTTTTTTTCCATGGCTGTCTTCAAGCTCAGCTGTGACCAAAGATGTTACAGGTCCACATAAACAACTCCTAAAGGTTAAAAATTAAAGGTGCAAGTTATCCTAAATATAATGATTAATTACTCAAAGTACACAGAATTTGGACTTGTTAATGATAAGGCGGCTGATTAGAAACGCGTTTAGACACAGAATTTGGACTTGTAAATGCATGGTTAACATTAGAGGATGAATAAGTTGAAGTAGATGAATGAAAATTAAGCATTCCCAGTTCAAAGAACAGACATGCTTATTGCAATAAAGCATGATGGCTACTACTTGATTTGGCCTAACCTAACACATAATAGTCAACATCTGGAATCGTCGTCCCTAACGGCGACAGATGCTTGAGCCGACACCTGAACCTCTCAAATGACCACCCCAGGAATCGTCGTCCCTACCGGCCACAGATGTTTGAGCCCACACCTGAACCTCTCAATGACCACCCCAGCATCCCACTTGCTAATAGCTTTATGTGGAGAATCTTAGACAGCTTTGTGTGGCGAAAGGCAAGTGATGTTTTAATAATGTTTCCACATCAATAATAAAGGCACGAGAAAAGGCCTAGTTGTGAGTTGTTCCTATTGTTAATTGATTTTACGATGAACTCAATTGAGCTCAATCCCAAAACACACATGCGTTCGGATGTGTGACGAACCCCCCCAGGTCCGGACTTATTGGAGGTGTCTATAATTGTCCCGTCCGAATGGGTAGCTTCACACAACATTTGCAATACCCAATTCAGGGAGATGTGATTCATGTGAATAACTTGTACAATCAAATCTTCACACGAATAGTTTTGATCACTTTGTTGTTACACCAATAGAGGAGTTAAAGTTCTGGTACTTGAGAAGAAATTGCCTTGTGAAAGGAACAAATGAAATTGCTGTTGCCTACTTGCAGTACTTGTTGAACCAAACCCCAATGTTAAGGAAGCTTTCGAAGTCTGATTGTGGCCTGCAAACATAAGCAAGCGAGACGCGTATTAGAATTCAAGCGTGTAAAAACAAACACCACCCAAAATGAGTTGCAAGAGCAATCTAAGTCTTATACTTGTCAATGCCATGAGTATCCTCCGGGAATACTATGATCTTGGTCTCAACTCCCTTCTCTTGTAGCGCCCGTGCATACTACAATCAATAATCATATGTTACACCAAGTGTGTCTAGTGAATCAATAGCCGAATTAGCTGTCACATAACAAGATAAAAAAAATATGTTCATATGGAATCTTACTTGCAAACCATTAGAAAATGGAACACGGAGATCCTTAGCTCCAATTAGAAACAGAGTCGGAGTCTTGACCTGCAAAGCTCACATGAATGAGTATTGCTGCAAATGAACTCTACCCTCCTAGCTTGCTTTGACGAAATCAGCAATTCATTATATGCAGGGTAAAAAAAATTGGAAAAAAAGGTTTTCACTAGGCCATGATATAGTCCACAAAATTGAGTTATATGTTAATAGAGATACATTCATATTTTATCCATTTAGCCGAATATGCAATAACAAATTTAGTTATATGGCAATATCTTATACAACCACCCATCAATACCTTATTGATATGTGCGATAGGAGACTTTTGGTAGAAGACATCCAACTGTTCTATAGAAGGAGCCTCCGTGTATTTTGATTGACCCTCAGCTCCATAGGACTCCACAAAGCACCAATCCGGGATATCACTCGTTCCAACCATCGATTCCATATTACACACTGGATTCCTAGCTGCTGCAGCAGCAAATCTTTCAGGGGCCTGTAAGCATCACATAACAAATTGCAAAATGATAACCCACTAGCAGATAACGCCTCATGTTAGGAGAATTTTAGTTATGATAATGGAGTATAGCCAGTAAACCTGGCCAATCAGGTGAGTGGTTAAGAAACCACCATGAGAACCACCAAGGACGGCTACTTTTGAGGGGGTAGCCAGTTTCATTTCAATTACATGATCTAAGGCTGAAAGCACATCATTAACATCCTGCATACCAGAAACAATGTATTAGCTTCTCAGTAGCTTTTTGCTTCGTAATTATTTAATTACATTAGCAGGACACGATCAATTTATGCATGCAACACAGAAAACGTTGATGCACCTGAGATCCAACTTTCCCTGGAAGTGATTGTAATGCTTCTTCACCAAATCCAAGAGAACCTCTACAAAAGATATTGTAAAACTAATGAAAAATCAAAACAAGTAACAATAAGAGCTCCCATTGCCACCAAAATGAAAATTGACCAAAATAGTAAATATAGATGTTCTGGATCTAACCATCTGCTTAGTGGAATTTCTTTAACGTATGTAAAAATTTACAAAGATTATTATAAAAAAATTTAAAATCCCGGTGATAATTTATATTTAGAGAAAACTATACAAACTATATAACCTACAAGTAGTAAGGTCTAGCAAAACAGATAGACAATCAGAGACACAGAGGAACTATCATAACTGTATGTGGTTGAAACACTCATGACAGCATCATAAAAGGTGATGTTAAACAATGGCGGAGTGGTTAAGTTACAGGATGAAGTACAATTTCAGAAGAGTTGAGCATGAATTCTTGGTTTCACTTGCCTATAATTTACGAGTAGTAAGTTGTAACCAATAGAAGAAAGAAATGCCAAGGACTTGGAGAAAGCACTTAAATAAGCTGAATGTGGTCCGCCATGAAGAACAACAATTAGAGGATCATGAACATCACTCTTCTTCTCTTTTGAGGATACAAATATTGCTTCAAAAGGCTGGTTGGCACCTGAAAGCATAGACCAGAACCAGTAAAGCATAAGTGCATATAGACTGACACAAATTTACCCAAAAATCAACAAAGAAAGCATATAGGATTTCATTTCCAAACGCTAATCCATACCACCTAATAAGCATATAGGATTTCATTCCTAAACATTAATTCATCCCATCCAATATCAAGCTCCGTTTCCAGGTGAATATTATATTTATATACCACTCAATGTGATACAGTTAATCCAGACTTATATACACGAAAATAGTTTTTTCTCTACTACAAGGCAAAGGAGAATGGGTCCAATTCTGTGCACGAAGATATTAGCATCATACGAGGAAACAATATAAATCTATGTTGCTGTAAGTGATCTACAGAATACCTTCAGCTTTATTTTCAGACACGTTCTTCACTGGAATTTTCAAAATGCTACACTGAAGTGCCGACAACAAAGACTTCACCTGAAACACTCAACAAAATAATTTAATGGACAATAACCAATTTCATCGAAGAATACCACAAAAGGAAAGTGGCTTAGGGCCTTACCTTTGTAGAGCATCTGAAGGTGGGGCTAGACACATCTTGCCAACTCCAAGAACTTGTGGATGACTCCTTGAGAAGACGACCATACTTGATTTGAGGAACATTAACTAAGTTACTGCATACTTCCAATGCAAACAATTTTTTTAGGTTCAATTTTTTGGACTACTTTTGGGGGTCACTTAGATGAGCATAAATACCAGCAATGATGTTGTCGCCATCTAGCGCAAGCACATCCCACGAATAGCCTGGTTCAGTGGGTGTGATACGCATTACTGTACCACTGCAGACAGCCGAGCAACTTTTAGTGAAGTACAAATACAACCCCCAGAACTTGACCATGGACGATAACTTACCTTAATGTATCCACAGAAATAATTACTTGATCACTGCCCCACATGGAGGATGAAATCATGGAACGTCCATCAGAAAGCCACGGATTGGTAAGTAAGGTATAAGAATATAATCCAGGGAAGGAGTTATTCTTAGGGCACATCACAACCGGAACCTATCAACACTAAAACAAGTTAGAAACGAACAGAGCTCACAACTATGCATCCTGATGCTGAATAGTGGATTCCCGAGACGAAGGGACCATAGCAGATTCTATGCTGAACTCAGTAACTCATCGTCAGACATTAACAACCATTCACAAACGTATAGCCCTTATCTGTGTCTTCTGTTAAATATCAAAATTTTCAGGGTAGGAAAAGACAATTAAGATGAAGTACAAGACACATTTCAGTGAGATGGGTAAATTTGCAGCTAAGAATGCATTTATCTCGGATAATATTTTGGGCCAGAAAGAGGTGTATGTGATGATTTTATGATCTAGTATTGAATTATTTCGAAAGCAAAGGAGTTTGTCTTACTGGAAGTAACAAGTTTACTAATGAAAAAAATTCCGTTACAATTTACGTATAAAGAGATGAAGCTCAATGGAATCGGATGGGGGCCATCAGCCATGGGGCTTGGCAGACAACTTGAACTGTACTCTTACTGCTAAGTGCTAACACTCAAATTAGGATACTACCAAGTGTACAACCATTAGTACTAACTGTAAGCGCATAAAAATTCCCAGCACATCCATGCACAAATGTTTATCTTAATGGAAATATTTTAGAGCAAAATAATTAGTATGATCAAGAAAAGATATAAGTCATCTTCCATTTACTCCTTACAAAACCAAAATAGGTCCGCGTGGCAATATGTCCTTATCCATTACAATGATCTTGCACAGAGTATAAGCTCCCTGTAATAGATAAGGACATCACACAAAACAAACACTAGGTTCTGACAAGAGTCTTGTGAATTGTGATGTGAGAACCAAAACTTAGTTTCTATATGTGCATGAGCAGGTAACCGCATCAAGGGTTACACAATGCCAAAAAAAAAATGAACACCACATATTATCTAAATTCAGCATCTAGTAAATCAAGAGATTACCACATCGATTATTTTCTGTGACAACTCTCCTTTGAAGTCACTTGACCAATCAATTTTGTGAACTGAATTTGTGGCAGAATGGGCCCCTGACTCTACAGAGCTCTTTGCAGATACAAACACAAGATATTTTCCATCAGGGCTGGAACAAATAAAATAGCTCATGTCAGTAAGATAATAATCTGCCTTTATTTATTCTCTTTTACATATAAGTAGTATTCAAGTATAATGTCAGTATGTCACTAGTCTCAGACTCTGAGATGCAAAGGAGATATCGAGTTCATAGTGAAACACCAAAACATAAAATATACCGAGAAACTCTATCTAGCATAACCCAAAAGGTATAAACAACCACAACTCAAATTGACCTTAAAAACTATAGAAGCAAGTAAACTTGTATTGACAAGCTTATCACATTTGCCAAAACACAATACAGAAGGAACTGATCAATATATTTTTCGTTAAGATAGGTAGATAAATCTTGAAGAAATAGACTACCAGATCAGAGTATGAAATTGCACCTGAAACGTGGAAAGAAAGCACTACCCATCCCTTCCGTAAGATTGACTATATTTGTGTCTTCAGAACTAGCACAACTCCTGCAGAATACAGATCAGTGTATAACCATGAAAAGGCACATTAATAAAACGTTAACTTTAGCCGATACACGAGGAAACATCAATCTGTGAAAGTGGCCAACCTAGTTGTAGTTGAAGATTCATCGGCTTCTGACTTGCCAAGGGAACAGTCGACATAATATAAAGAACAACTCCGGTTATAACAGAACCTGATACCAAGCTTTCTAGTTTCTACTGACCATCCAACAAAAACTAGACCTTGTTGTGAGCCTGTACCAGATGGAGCCCACACAACCTGACCAGCACTCAATGACCTTTTTATCCCTTTGACAGCATGTACTTCACCGCTATATAAAGAAAAACATGAACAATTAAAATGAAGCAAAATTTACTTTAAGGTAACCTATTCTAGAATCTATTATCAGGGGCATTACATATCACCTGTTAACATCAATGACAAAAACTGTAGGTCGCCTCTTATTCACATAAGTCTCCCCCCATCCTTCCTCCCAATCACCTTGGCCTTTCCAGGTGTTAGAATCTTTTTCAGAAGAACCTCCATTCTTGTAGCCGAAATTATTGAATGTGGGCTTGGGAACAGAAGGCTCTTCTGCAACATATGCAATTAGGGTCTCTTCAGAATTCCAAGAAACACCCTCAAACCTGTTGTCAATAAGGCCAACACGAACAAACTTATAAATGTGCAAACAGAAGAATAATGAAAATTAGAATGAACCATAGGAATAACATCTCAAAATTACCATCCATCTGCATAAACTGAACCATGAATTGTTTGAGGAATATGAAATTCCTTCTCTACATGTGATTGATCCCAAATCTCAAATTTTATAGGAGAGTCATTCTCGGGGTTACGAACAACTAGAAGCTTTGAACCTGATGGTGATGGAACCACAATGGAGACACCAGTCATCTCGACAGGAAATTTGGACCACTGGAAGGTTACAGGACCTTTCTCCTCTTTTGGTATATAAGCAGACATAAGAAACTTTCTTCTCTTATTTGCCAAAAGATTTGGTTGGCTAATTAAAAACATGGCACTAGAATCCGTTCCTGCAACAAGAATTGCCTCGTCTTATTCCGACATCTAAGAGCTGAAGGATCAAGAGAAGAAAAACCGGAACAAGTCATTGATGAATCGTTGTACAAGCATACCTGACTTGAAAATCCAGCTCTTGTCAATAGTGGCTATATTACTGAACTCTAAAAGTAATTTAGATAAGGAAGCATATTCTTCCTCCATGGCTGGGTCTACACCCAGAGGCAATTCTTTGGAAGACGCATCTCCAGCTCCACCCATGGTTGAGAAGGCTAAAACTCTTTTACTGAAATTAGGCAAAAAAAAAATTACACTGAACATGCAGATACATTTAAAAAATTGCACAACAAATGCTGAACCAGATTCCAAAACTGGAATAAACAAGCAAACAAATAGATATATATAATTCTCGAAGCATCAAGTTCTTCATTGCAAGTCGCAGCGCATCATTGTTCAAATTAGGTACAACTAAACTTTGCACGTGATTTTATCACAAAATTAAAACAGAAGATGTAGGTAACAATTTCTGAATAAGATTGATGAGCAAACAGATGATATCAGGACACTACGTTTTGGCAAAACACGAAGATCCTTTCAACTCGAGCCCCGGTACTCGAAATTTCTGCAAAATTACAAAGCGATGAGCCTTCACTTCAATCCAACTTAAAGTAATCTATGTCCATCGTATGTCTAAATCGAAATCAACAGAACTCAACAGATTAATATTGATTCAAATCCCTATCAAAAGTATATGCAAAGAGAGAAAAAACAGCAGGAGAAAACAAATTAATCCCAAAACATTAGATGCTGAAGCACATGCGCTTCAGCTCTCGATATCTTCTCAATCTCAAGCAAATACACTACAAATCTGATTCGCATCAACTGAAAAGAAGAGAGAGTAGCAGATGAAATTCTTACATGACGATGAAAGAGAGACGACGATTTGGGGCGATGGGGGCAGAAGAAGTGAGAGAGTGAGAGTCTGCACAACATCAGATAATTGTATATCCAAATTCCAAAATTGCTTTCGTTTTCCGTTTATATATTGCCCTTAATAATCCATTTATTGAAATTTAACTACTACAATTTTCATTGTGTGACATTATTATCCTCCATTTATTTTTATTTTTTTTAAATGGAAAGCGGTTCGAAACCATTAGCCGGCGCACCGACTAGTGGGTCGAAAGGCCGAAAAAATCGGCAAGACGGTCAAACCGTCATGAAGGAACAAATAAAGGAGAAAATAAATATACAAAAATACATCAAAATGAAACCGAAAGCAAGAAAGTCTTCAAGGGAACGTGTTCATCAAGAAAAGTCCGTTCATTCTGCTATCATTATTTTCGGTTTCAACACTAATAAACTTAATTTTGTCAACATAATTAGGATTCGTTCGTTAAGAACCCTTTATGTTCTAGATGGTGAAATAAACATAAGGAAAGTTTATTAATATTGTTTGTGATAATGGTATGTGTATCAATGATATTAATACAATAGAGAACAAAATAGGAAATACACCGGGTGGCCCGAATTTGTCAACCTAGATACATCTGAACAATTAAGTCGGGTTATATGAACTTATTTATTTCATTTCTAGGCTTATATTATAAATATAAATACATAATGTTGTTCATTACTAGCTAAGTATAAATCTACTAGGTCAATTTAAACACCTTTGTTATATGATGCTACACTCTCACTACACCAAATCTTCTTGATTCCCTGCCATTAGAGCATATCAAACCGGAAAATCGAAGAACAACCCAAAATATGAGTTTGATCGACAAAACATGGAAACCGAAACAATCGGTGTGGTTTATGACTTTGTTATTCTCCGCCTTGGTTGTCATCACCTACTTGCTCCTCGACTCTAGATTGTCATTTTCTACGGTTCATGAGACCACGCATATCTCTAACTCTAACTCGGTGAGTTCAAAATTCCTTATTTTATTTTATTTTTTAGAAAAGAGAATCGAGATACCGAAAATTTTATACAAATATGGAACTAATATCCGTTATTTTTTTTGTTATTCTTTTTTTTAACACGAAAAAAGCTCAATTAGGTTAGTGTGGATTTCGTATATTAACTTTATATGATCCAAATCATGCAAATATATAATGAAAATTTGATTTTTAGAAATTGTGTAAATGAAAATCACTAAAAATGATAAAATTTCTATACACTTCCAAATATGTGGATATTTATAACCAAATATGATAGAAAACCGATTTCAATGAATCAATAAATACTCGGCTAAATTCATTTGAATCAGATTCGATATCCGAGTGACCGGATTTGTTTGTTCCAATCAAATTATCGGGTAATTGAATTGGATCAATCGAATTAGATACTTTTGCTGACGACGTCAAAATTACGCAGGTACAAACAAACGATGACAACAACGACAATAATGAGTTGGAGAGAATCTTGAAGCGAGCAACAACGAAGGAGAAGACTGTGATAGTAACATGCTTGAACCATGCATGGGCAACACGAGGGTCAGTGTTCGATTTGCAGCTCGAGAGCTTTAGAATAGGAAACAACACAAATAGGTTACTGAAACACATGGTAGTAGTGTCGTTCGACGACAAAGCTCACCGCCATTGTCATAGCTTGAAGCTCAATTGCTACTTTCTGCAACTTCAAGATTTCAATATGTCAGGAGAGGCTATTTTTAAGACTTCAAATTACTTGGAGATCATTTGGAGAAAGGTTGACTTTCTCCATAATGTTCTTAGCCTCGGCTACAACTTCTTATTCACGGTAATATTTTATTGTATCTTTTCTTACACGTTGTTATTATTCTTACACCAAATAAAACAACATAAATATATATAATAACTTTTTTTATAATATTGCAGGATAATGATATATTGTGGTTTAGAGATCCATTCATTCATTTCGAGGACAACGTAGATTTTCAAGTATCGTCAGACGTATACATGGGTAATCCGACAAGCTTTAATAACCGCCCTAACACCGGATTTATGTACGTGAAATCTAATAAACGAACGATTTTCTTCTTCAACTTTTGGTACAACTCGCGAAGCCTATACGATGGGAAGCACGAGCAAGAGGTGTTCGACGTCATTAAGCGTACTTGCCTCTTGAAAGTCATTGGCCTCAAAGTAAGGTTCCTTGATACCAACTTCTTTGGTGGTTTTTGTCGAACAAGCAAAGACTTTAGTCAAGTTTGTACCGTACATGCAAATTGTTGCGTTGGTTTGGAGAATAAAGTTCATGACTTGAAGCTTATCTTGAATGATTGGAAAAAATACTCGTCGTCGCCTCAAAATGTGCCTCGGCCTTTTAAATGGAGTGCTCCAAAGACATGTCGACTTCCTCGGCCTTAGAAAACCGTGATTTGAAGGTTGTTTTGAACCGCTGGAGAAAGTATTTGTCGTTGTTGTTTGAAAATGTGCCTAAATGCCTCGTCTTGTAGTATGGAGTGTTTTACAGGTATGTCGAGTTTAGTTACACATGTTGAAGATGGAAAGATGTATGATTGAGGGATCCAAATGATATTAGTTGGCATTGTTTTGGGATGCTTGAAGATTACTATTGAAGGGAAAATACCCTAGTTTAGTAATCGAACACAAGAATTTAAACTCTAAAGGTATGTCGAGTTTAGCTATGCATGCTTGATGACCTCTACCCAACATTGTCCCACATTAGAATCTTTGGGCAAAATTTTCATGCATTTTTTTAAGCTTGTGCTTTTCATGCAATTAAACTTCAATCTTTATTTTTCCAAAAAAGAAATTCATTTTTGACGTACGAACACGTTACATTACAAGAATGTGACTGCGTAGTCGAAGTCAATGCTTCCATATTCCGATATTGACGTAGACCGGAACCTATCAAAGTTGTATGAGAAGTCATCGACGTCACATTTAAAATTAGTTTCAACACTATATAGTATATACACAAAACGAACGCTTTTATGATCAGTTAAACTCTCTTTTTATCAAATACTTATCTTCTTCTTTTTTAATCTTCATCGGCCCATTAAATCAACAACTATGGGCCTGTTTAGTTAGAGTTTTGAGAGTGTCATTTAGATTCAGTTTCAGATTGAAAATATTTGAATGGTGTTTAGTTACAGTTTCAGATTCCAATATGATATTTATGATTGTGGTTTAGAAGATTTGAAAACCTGGTTTTGAGAAACTAGCTGATGAAGATTTTGTAAGATTCTTAAGGTTTTGAGAAATCGGGTACCATTCATGCCCTTCTTCTTCCTCTATCGATTATCCTTTCCTTCTTCCGATACTCTGCATTTCTCACAAAAAAATTGAGCCAAAATCTGAGATGCAGAAGTGGGAAGCATCATCCGTCTCATACATACCATTCATCTCTTCCGGTGGAATGCTCATGTCTCTACTCATTTTTACCACAAACAAATTTCAGAAACAACGATAACATTCAATTATCAACCACAAACAAACTGAACCGCAACCATGACTTTCTTCCCCAATTTGTTCTTTTTCTCAAACATTCCTTCGTTCATCTCTTCATCAAACAATGATGGTGGAAAGTTCTTGAGCGAAAGTCAGGGAGAAGCATCAACTGTCTAGCTGCAAAGAAAGAGGTTACCGAGCGAAAGAACGCGAGAAGAAATAAGGATAACGTTGAGCCAACAACGAAGCAGAAGCACCTATGAGCGAAGGCCAAGAGAAGGTTAGCAGAAGGATTTGTGAGCGAATGTCATGAGAAAGAAGAGAAGAACTAACTGTGAGTGAAGGCCACGAGCCCCATATATTTTTTTATATGCTTTCATCTCGTGATAATATTTCTTCTTTATCTTCAACCTCTAACTTTTGTAATGCACTACAATAAACTCTATAGGGCTAAATGATTTTTACTTTTAACATCTACCCTTATTTTAGGTCGGAGATAATACATCAAAATTTAAGAAATTTTAAATTTAATATATAAAATTAATAAATTAATTCTATTATCAATTAACTTTAGGATGAAATCCTATTAAAATTTATTAGTAAATTTAAACCGAAAGTATATCCGCATTCGTATTCCCGTCAATTTACCCTTCGATCCAACCAACTTTAACTTTAATGGAGTAAGAAGAACAATAGTGTCGCAATAATAGTATAATTACTAAATTACATAACCATAATAAATATCTGCACGTTCCGTGTGGGCAACGCCAACTATTACTACTATAAAATTGACAAATTTACTGGGCATAATCACTATTGAAAATTATATTAACAATTTACTAGTATTTTTTTTTTTTGATACAAAGGTAAACAAATATAGGAGGATCAGCTTCTAGACACTAATCGACCTACAACATCCTTTCGGATGAGGTGTCGAACGTCTTCTGAGATTGCATCTACATCCAGTTCTTCATTATATCCGTGCAGCGCAATCTTGTCCGCAACCGTATTAATTTCCCTATAGATGTGCTGAGCGGTAAAAGCTTGGAAACTAGTAATAATGATTGAGATGTCATTCATGATCATATCGAGTCCCCACGGAGGTTTCCAAATTTGGTTAATCGAATTGATCAACCTCCTTCAATCTCGATACTGTAATTCCAATCTCCTTAGCCTTTTGAAGGCCATACCGCAAAGCAATAGCTTCATCTTCCAAAACTGAGTCGGCATTGCAACTGCCGCTTCCTATAGCAATAGGAATCACATGATGGTTTCGCACGATAAAACCAAATGAACAATTATTTGTTAGATTTTGTGAGGCGTCAAAATTGAGTTTATAAACACCTTCCCTTGGTCGTTTCCACCTTAACAATTTACTAGTAAAATGTGAATAAATTGATATGTAATAATTGGATTAAATTTTATTTTATTTTAAGATTGGTTATTTTAATAAAAATCTATCTGTAAAGGATAGGATTTGGTAACGAAACAGAACAGACAAAGTATTGGTTGTAAGGAAGAATAATAAATGTAAGAACTATCAAATTGACTCAAAATCCAAAAATGACCGTTGGATGTAACACGTGTCAACATCCAGTCACACAATTGAATTAAGCGAGACTCTTTTCTTAATTTTCAATAGAAGACCCATTTTGTTTCCAAAAGTCAAGATATACCCGTTGATTCTTCAACCCCTCTGGGTCCCCCAATTACTAACAACTAGGCCTGTTCAAATCTGGGTTGTCCGTCCGAAAAAAAGGGCGGGTATGAACATGAGAACAAGTCCGACCGGGTAAAAGGCCCGACATGCCAAGCCCGTCGGGCTATACCCTGACAAGGTCATAGGCTCGGCCGGGCCGAAAAGTCCGGCCCGTCAACCCGGTAAATAAAAAATAAATATTTATAGTATATTTATTAGAAATATTAAGTATTAAAATAAAATATGTAGTATAATTATAATAAATTTAATATATTTTACATAAAATATCTTAAATATAATTTATTTTTAGAAAAAATTTAAAATATTTTTTGATAATATTTTTTTAAAAGAAATTGAAAAACGGGTACCGCGAATCCGTCTGGGCCGGGTACGACACGTCGGCAGCCATCCCTGACCCGGTAGCCGGGTCTAGACCGGCCTAAATCCGGCTAAACGGGCTCAATATTTTATAAAGTCCAGCCCGGACTCAGATATGAACAAGTCTACTAACGACTCATCTACCATGTTAGTCATGAAAGTGGAAGAATAATCAACCAATTAGTGCAAAGTTATCATGAGTAATTAACCAATGAGTATGAATCTATTATGATAATCAACCAATTAGTACTAAGTTTACCAAACAATGCTCATAATGTAAAGGATACGTATTATAGAAGCCAAATTACAATCCACAACACTAGCACATCTATGTTGACCCTTTCCACTCAAATTATAGTGAAATTGCAATATCCCCTGAATTAAGATTATTTGACAAAACTACCCATTAAAATCTTAAATTACATCAAGCCATCCGTATATCGTATTCTTCTATCTATAAAGTGTCCGTTTAGTAGACCTTGTTTTTGAAACTAATGAAAAAGAATAAGTTAGAAAGTAGGTGTTTAGGAACACAATGATGGTTTATTGCCGCTTATATTCTTTTCATTTTATAAAGTATATAGAGAAAACTTTCGAATTTTAATGTAGCTTATATATTGAATGATATATTACATATATATAACCCTAAAAAATTAATATCAAATAAAAAGGTAATCATTTTATGAAATTATATAAGTATATCACGGCAATAAACTTGCTTCTCTCAAACACCTATTAAGTTTATATAAAAAAAGAGAGTTACATTCGTCGTAATTTCAGCTAGTAATAAACTTCAACTTCGACTGTAATAAACTCGAGGTTTCTAAATCCAACACCTTTTTGCATAGACGAGTTGAAGTTTAGATTTATCACTTTAATTTTACATGTTTTGCGGGAATTTTTGTTCGGAAAACCCCTCATTTATGTGTATATTTTGAAATTTGGAATCTAAAAGTTGGTTTCATGTAATTTAAACTAAATGTCTCCCAACTTATCTTATAAGACAAAAATACAACAACAATCAAAAAATTCTTAAGCACGAAAACGCCATGAAAACACCCCAAAAGTGGCTTTTGTTCATCTTCTTCATCCTCTGTTTTCAGTTCCACAGTTCCCAAGCTCAGCCAAGCACTATAGGCTACCCTTGCACCAACGCCACCGCGAATACCACCAACGGCTACCCATGCCAGACCTATGTTTTCTACAGGGCGGCGCCCAACTTCCTAGACTTAGCGAGCATCGGCGACCTCTTCTCCGTCAGCCGATTGATGATTTCCGAGCCGAGTAACATCTCATCCGCTGCTTCTCCTCTCATCCAAGACCAATCTCTTCTCGTTCCCATCACTTGTGGCTGCAATTTCGTTCAAAATCTCACGTATTCCATCTCTTACGCTAACTTAACTTACAGGATTCAATCTGGCAACACTCTCTGGCTAGTTTCCACTTTCTCTTATGGAAATCTCACCACTTATCAGTCAGTTGAAGCTTTGAATCCAACCATTGTTCCCACCAACCTTTCAATTGGTCAAGATGTGATCTTTCCGATCTTTTGCAAGTGTCCGAATCAGACCCAGTTAGGGAAAGGGTTGAAATTCGTGATTTCTTATGTTGTGCAGCCGAATGATACTCTGAATTCGATTGCGACAAAATTGGGTGCTAATAAAGCTGACATCTTTGGGTTAAATGGTAGCTCAATTGATCCATCTAGTACTATTTTTGTTCCGGTTTCGAAGCTTCCCATATTCAGTCAACCTATTGTAGCTAATACTACTGTGACTCCTGTGAAAATTGAGAAGCATAAAAGTGCTGTTATAGGTTTGAGTGTTGGATTGGGCGTTTGTGTGATTTTGCTTGGTTTGGTTTTAGGGTTATTGTTTTTTAGAGAGAAGAAGGTAAAGAAGGAGGATTCGGAATGGAAGGTGATGAGTCAGAGAGTTAATGGAGGAGGTGGAATTGAAGGGAGGGAGAATTGGAAGGATTTGGAAGTGAATTTGTTGGCTGATGTTTCTGATTCATTAGATAAGTATAGGGTTTTTGAAATTGGAGATTTGAGAGATGCAACTGGTGGATTTGATGAGAAATGTTTGATTCATGGATCTGTTTATAGAGGTTGTATTGATGACAAAGTGTTTGCTATCAAGAAGATGAAGTGGAATGCTTATCAAGAACTCAAGATTCTTCAAATGGTATATTTCTTCTCTTTCTTGCCTTTGCTTTTAATTAAGTGATTGTTAGAGCTTGTAATTATGATTGTCTTCAACAACATCCCTTAAATGCTTGAGTAAAAGCCATTAGCATTGTAATTAGCTGAGCTTTTTCTGGGGTTTCCTTTAAATCAGCTATCTAGGTTTGCTGAAATTTCATTTTGAATGCTGATGAGCTAGATCTAGATCAATTATTGCAGATTTGGTTGCTGTTTTGCTGCTGTGATTGACTGAACTCAATTCTGTTCGAATTTTATGAAGGTAAACCATGGCAGTCTTGTTAAGCTAGAAGGCTTCTGCATAGACCCGGAAGACGGAAGCTGCTATTTGGTGTATGAATACATAGAGAACGGATCTCTATACTCGTGGCTACACGAAAGCAACAAGAACGGAAAGCTTAACTGGAGAACAAGGCTAAGAATCGCCACAGATGTAGCAAACGGGCTTCAGTACATGCACGAGCACACGAGGCCACAGGTTGTCCATAAAGACATCAAGAGTAGCAACATCCTCTTGGACGGAAAAATGAGGGCAAAGATTGCAAATTTCGGACTAGCAAAATCCGGTTGCAATGCCATAACAATGCATATTGTCGGGACTCAAGGATACATGGCCCCGGAGTACTTGACTGATGGGATAGTCTCTGTGAAGATGGATGTGTTCTCGTTTGGTGTGGTGCTACTCGAGCTTCTCTCGGGTAAAGAGGCTATTAGTGCAGACGGGAAGGTTCTATGGGCGAGTGTTCAAGGATTTTTCGACAAAGATGAGGCAGAGAAGAAGGAAAGGAAGGTTCTTGAATGGATGGATCCTGTGCTTTTGAAGGAGTCGTTTTCCGTTGAGAGTGTGATGAGTGTCATGACTGTGGCTGTCGCGTGCGTGAGCAAAGACCCTTCTAAGAGGCCGAGTATGGTTGATGTTGTGTACTCGTTGAGCAAGAGCGACGATTTGTTCTACGACGTTTCGGATGAGGGTGTAGATGATCCAGTTGATGCAAGATGAGCCTTTGATGGTTTGTTTAGTGTAATAGGGAATGCTTTGGTGAGTTACCATGAGAAGAGGTTGCTACAAAGTAAGAAATAAGGCCTTTGTGTATTAGGGAATGCTTTGAAGAGTTACCAATAAAGGGTGTGCTTTTGTTGTATTTGTAGTTTTGTAAGAATGATGCTACAAGAAGTTATGGCCTTTATTATATGTACATTAATTTTTTACTTTTATAACATAATTATTACCCTTTAAATATATAAAATCACTCAAGAATTGTTAAAAGGAACACAAAACCATCCCTTATATTTTAAAATATCACAAAATTCATTGTATTTTACTTGCAATTTGCAAAACTATACGAGCAAACCATCTTAATTTTTTTTGAATTACATTGACCATTTATTTTTAATCTAAAGGTTTTTTTTATCAACTTACACATATAAAAGAATTTGGTGCAAATTTAAACTATAAACTCATTTGGTGCAAACTCATATACTATCCGATTTCTAAACGTTTTTTTTTTAAGTTGGGAATTAAAAAGTAATTTGAAATCTTAAGAAATAAGGTTTTTTTTGTAAAGATTAATAAAATGATGGATAATTTTGTCCAATTTTTAAAAAATATAAGTGATTTGTAAAGTTTACTCTTTTAACAAACTCTAAAATTTTGATTATTTTTTTTGGTGTGAAGGAGATTCGGAGGTCTCCGGTGCATCTGACGCGCTTTTTATAAATAAAAAAGGCTAAGTGGTTTCATCACTCTGGGGATAGCCTGACCCCTTACATCAGCATGTAATAGCATAAGATATTTTAACTAGTGTGAAATGAATAGATCAATTCATCCAATTTTTATAAATTAATACTTTGTATATAAGTGTAGTTTTATAGGTGGATTAGTTATAATTATATATAATAGTTGAGATTATATTTCTAATAGCATAGGATATTTTAACTAGTGTGAAATGAATAGATCAATTCATCCAATTTTGACTAATGTGAAACGGAAAAGGATAGATCATGCCAATCTCCAAATTTGGGGCATTTTCTCTCGTTTTATATTTTAAGTGGGAAGTGGGTAGAATTTCACCATAAGTACATTATAATCTCGAGGATAATCTTGCACCTATTGATTTGAGGTCATGCTTTCATCATCTATCAACTATACGCTGGCCATCTTTAAAAACAAAAGCATCTTTATTTCAGATACTTTGAATTTCTTTACTCATATAAAAAAAAATTATAATTGATATGTCAGATTTCGAGATGTTTATTTTTCACTCCAGTTTGGACTTTCGTTCTTTCGATGAAGTCCAGATTAAACATATTTTCAGAGAGATAAACTGTGTTGCTGACCGGTTAACCCACCTGGGTGTATCGACCTACAACACCAATTTTTCTGATGATCCTAAACTTCTTGTTCTCATCCGTAAGAATGTTTTAGGTTGGACTACCTCTAGAAGGTAGTCCAACCTAACCGCTTTCCGTTATAAAAAAAAAGAAAAAAGTATGAATAGGTAGAGAAACTAAATCTAACAATAAAATTAAAAAAATCAGTAAAGAATCCAAAATTAGATTTTTGAGCCGCATATGTTCTTAATTATACTATTTATAACAAAGATTCAAAAAGAAAAGCAAGCTAGGGGATTAATTAGAGCTACTACGACCAAAAATAACAATTTAAAACTACAGGGTAACGTATAGATTATTATGATCCCGTAATTAATATTTTAAATGTCACACTCGTACCAATTAGCCGAAAGTTATGTAATTAAGATAACATTTTGATATTGTACGTAAACTAAAAGGGAGAATTTGATATACTAGGTTTTTTTGAGTTTTTGTTTAAGAAAGTGTACCCTAAATTTTTTACCACTTTCATTTAATAGTAGGTAAAAATTATTAACCCTTCTATTTAGAAAGAAAGGAATAAATGATGTTTGTTATATGTTATATAAGTATAAGTTTTAATTTTTTATTACTGAATTTGTTTTTTTTTATTATTTTTCTTGTTTTTTTTATTATTTCTTTTTTATTTTCTAGACTAAATTTCTCATACCAGAATTTCACATACCAGAATTTTTATACCAGAAATTTCATACCATAAATTTCATACCATAAATTTCACACCAGAAATTTCATACCAGAAATTATCATACGAAAAGTTCATACCATAATTTTTCATACCATAATTTTTCATACCATAATTTAAATACCAGAAATTTCATACCAGAAATTTCATACAATAAATTTCATACCAGAAGTTTCATACCATAAAATTACATACCATAAAATTACATTTTATCATACCAGAATTTTTTACACTAGATTTTCATACCATAAAATCACATACCATAAAACTACATACCATAAAGTTACATACCATAAAATTACATTTTGTCATACCAAAATTTTGTTACACCGGATTTTCATACCATAAAACTGCATACCATAAAACTACATACCAGAAAATTTTCATACCAAAAAACTCATAACAAAATTACATTTTGTCAACTTTGACTCCATCTATTCCACATGAAGCTAGGTAAGCATGGAGTTCATTGTAGAAGTTGAAAACCTTCCTTGGGTGTACGAAACCAAGGCCGAGGACTGAGAGACTGTCCATGACAATATCAGGTTGGTTACCCGTCACCCCTGGAGACTGGACTGGGTATGCTAGTGTCGTGTCATAGTGTTCCATGCCTGCAGCTGCGGGCGTTACCCCACCCCAATATCCGGCGAGAGCATGCCACGCATAGATGAACCTGTATAGACAGAGAAGGACCCAGTAAATGATTAGGGAAAACAAAGAAAAAACAGTTCAATAGCCTTAATGTATTGTCTAGCTAATACCCTATATAAGGAGGTAAAGGAGCTCAAGTACTTTTATGTTTATAAGCTCCTTATACTGGATAAGGAGTCTCATTTTGAAGGTTCTTAAATTGAACCAGTATTCTTTGTGTATCCCTTCAAAGTTGTGAAAATATGTTTTTCTTTCTTCATGAAGAATATCCATGCAACCAGAAATCTATTTGGCTATGCATAGGTCCACAATGAGCAGTTAATGTTTTTTCAAAAGAATATGTTATTTTCTCATTTTATCGCAAGTAACGCTGCCTGTTAAGCAGCACAGAACATTTGCCACATGCAAATTGCAAAGCCAGTCAACAATTTGCAGAAAATATGCAGGTAAAGAGAAAAAAATGAGTTGAGAAGGATGGGCCACTCACTTAACATTGTAGTTCTGCTTGGCATCATCAACTACAAGCTTCAGTCCAGGAACTTGATCATTCTTCTGGCTATTTTTACCCTTTTGGAATTTAGCATTCTCCTTGATTCCAGTCAATCTATTTGCAAATCTACAGGAATACAACCAAACCAATCGACAAATTTGAAACCATCAATAAAACTTTAAGATAGCAGTTGCAAACCTTTTAAGATAGCAGTTGCAAACCTTTTAAGGCCTTGTTCTACACCTTCAGCTGTGACATCAGTGTAGAAAGCATCCCATGTGCACCAACCAAACCAATCGACAAATTTGAATCTCAAATTTGAGGTAAAAGGAGTGGATCTAGGGTTGGTAATGGACAAGACGAAGAAGAAGCGAAGGAAAGAAAGAGATAGGGCAGGAAGCTTGGCGGCGGCAAGAGGCATCAACGGCGGCAGGAGGTAGCAGCGTTACTCCGGCGGCGATGAGTGAAGGTAGAGATGAACGGCCGTTAAGAGAAGAGAGGAACGAAGGGGCGGCGATGAGTGAAGGTAGAGAAGAAAGAAATTAGGTTTGACGGTAAAAAATAAGTTGGGGTACATTTACTAACTCAAAAATACTAAAAAGACTATTTACTAATCTAATTCTCAAAACAGCCTACTTACCTAATTAGCCCAAACTAAAATCATATGTCTACAAAGCTACACATTGGACAAGAAGAAATCGTTATATAATGTTATATATCACCAGAAAATCATCCAAATTTAAGGATTATATTATTATTATGGAAAATTTAAATAGTATTATATTATTTCTCCCCTTTATTTAGCTTTTTATGCTTTAAATCCATCAATAAAAGACCACACACAATTTCATTTTGTTTTGGTCTTCTTCCGTGACCACTTATTCTTCCTTTCATAACAAAGAAATGATAGGGAAATAAACCAATATGAAAGGGTTGTTCTTTGGTAGATTATTCGAAAATTATAATCATTACAATAATTTCGATAATTTAAGTTAATTTAAGGGTTCGTTCGATATTTTCGTGATATTATTCGAATGACTAGTATACTCAATAATTCCTCAAACAATCGATAATTCAAATGCAACTAAATTAAATTTTTTGTTGTAATAATCCCAAATATAGTGCTAAATAATATCGCAAATAAAAATAATCTTTAATTCTATTTTTGTCAAACGCACGCTAAAGTTAGAGAATATGCTAGAATAATCTCCCCAATAACCTGATAATCCCGCGCCATCCAACATACACAATTACACATAACATTTTATGTTTTTTTTTGAAAGTGAGTAGGAGGGTACTCCGAGCTTCAAATGTAAAAGCAGTAAAAGTTATAAATAAGTATTCAACGAAGATTAAAATCTTATAAATCCTCTAAAATTAAACGTATAAGAACGTCTTCGTTGATGTTATCGTAGATAATACTTCCCCCGATCGTAAATAAATGACTTCCTAGGATATAAATTTTGATCAAATTTAAATGTCGTTTTATGTTTTCAAGGTTATTAATTAAGAGAGAGTTGTGAGAATAGTTCTTAAAAATTGTTTTTATTAAATATTTTCATAATAAAATATTCACTCATTGCTCTAAAAGGGTGGTGAACATTTAATAATTGATAAAACTGAAAAAAAAACTAATAAAATTAAGGTTGTTTAGGAGTTTTCTTAATAATTGTGTCAATGGCTAAAAAGTCATTTATTTATGATCGGAGGAAGTATTATATACAGTTGAAGAATTTTTTTTATCAAACATTTGATTAGCTTTATAGGGTTCATTTATGTAAAATTTTCCTAATTTACGGGGAGTATTGTGTAATTTATTCATTTTAAAAAAGAGAAAATGCGTTGACAGTTTGACAACTTTGGCTCCCCACGCCGTACGCGTCTTTCAAAGGCAGAATTATTGTCTGTTTCACGATCACTTCTTTCTCTCCCTTTCTCTCTCTACAAAAAGCTGCTTTGTGTTCCTCTATCGCTCTCCTGATCGCCTGCTAGCTGAATCCAAGCTTCTTCTTCTACCATTTACTTCACCATGGGGACTAATCCGACTTCTGAGGGTTTCGCCGCCGACGATTTCCTCGAACGCCTTCTTGCAATTCCTAATTATGCTGACTCCGCCGGCGGAAATTCGCTTGGCAGTGACGAGAGGATGGGATCGACGGCTTCCTCTACGGTTTCTTCGTCTCAGCTGAGTTCTGGTGCTGGTGGTGGAGACGGAGGTGCGGTTGGCTTCGTTGGCGGTGGTACGGGACTTGGTTCGAATTTTCCTTTGGATTTGAGCTTGGCTTCGCCGGAGAGTGGATTTAGGTTTGCGAACGATGTTCTTGTTAACGGTGGAGGTTCTTCGGTTAACTGCGTAAGTTTCTTGCTTGTTGAATTCTATACGATAATTAACTTGAAGGACGTTATGGTTGGTGGTTCAGGTAGAAAATGTTTAATTTACTGAATTATGAACAGTTGTTTTTAAAATTCATGTCTAACTTTATCCCTGTTGTTATGTGCCTTATGTATAGTCTAGGTTTGTTATTCAGATCCTTTAGAGGTCTGAGACTTATTATTATTCATTGTTGCTTGATGACGGATTGAAAAATGGCTATTAGAATACACATTCTGATATGTTATTAGTTCGTCCTCTGAATAAAAGTGGGGACAGAAGGTGTTTGAATTTGCATGTAGACAAAACTGGTACATGTCTACAACGATATAGTTGATATGATGATCTGTAAATCTGGTTCAGGTAGCTGCAATTGGATGATTCAAATAAATGCTGTTTTTGTTGTAGAGGTTTTGCAAAGAGAATGTATTTGTTTTTATGTTTAAGCACTTTGTCTAGAGACGTCTCTTTATCAGTGGAATTGTTTCTTGTGCACAAGTTTCGGTCCTTCAATCCCCCTTTTCAGTATCAATGACAAGTACCAGCAAAAATAACAAATATATCCAACAAATAAGATAACCATTACAAGCAAAACGATATCCCTGCTGTCTGTGTCTTCACACTGCTTTGAAACGGGACTTGTATTTTCTCCATGGGCGGCATTATTCATAGCCCTTGCTCACCATGGAGCTCAGCTTCTTACCGTCTTCAAGCTAACCATGGTACCTATCAATACATGTAAATTGGGACCTTTCTTCCTTCCATTCATAGCCCTGTGCTAACTGAATTGTACATGGCAAGGGACTGGAATAATGAGATGACTAGATGAGTCTTTCTTCAATACCATTTAGTGCTCTTTTGTTCACTTCGATAGTGGAATGTTTTTGTTGAAATGATATTCATGGAATTTGAGATCTAAGACCTTGCTTTTTATGCTTGATGATATGTGACTAATATGTATTGGGGTGACTGTCCTGCAGAAACAGATTACATACAATGGATTCTAGCAGGGTTTTAATTTTGCAAAGGGTACACCTTTATGAGTTATTCTGTATTAGTGTATGCACCCATGTTCTTTTCTTCTTTTTATGGTCATCACATGGTTATGCTATTCCAGAATGATTTCTGGGTTTGATACGGGTATGTTGTTAAGTGTAAATTAAATGGTTTTCCTGTTCATTGTTCCCCCTTAAAAATTTATTACACTTTGAACTGTCTGTCTTTCATGCAGTTGGTCTCTCCGTGGTCTTTCTTATTTGATTGCCAAGAGAGAATTGTATTTATTGAATAGGTTAATTGGTTCTTTACTAAGCAGCATTTCAAGATTATGTGCCCTTTATTTGCAGGACGGGCAATTTGTATCTTTGACCAACTTATTTCCCCCATTTGGACACATGCCTCCTCACTCAACTCAACCTGCTGAACCAAATATGCATCAGGTATACTTTGTTGATTTCATCATTAGTTTTTAATCAATAGGATTTTAGTGGCAAAATTACTGGACTAAAAAACGATCTCTCTGCTGTGGACACATGTCATCAAATAGCTTATCAAATGATGCACAATGAAGTGTGAAGTCTACAAAGTACCAACTCAGTAAAACTTCAAGGAAATTTATTCTTCTTTTCTTTTTTTCTTGGAAGTAGAAAACCAAACTGTAGATCGTGCTTATGAATTATATTCTGGGTTATCCCTAATGATATTTAATCATTGATGTAGTCTGATGTGTGGGTATCTATTTGACAAATGAAACAATGATCACTAATAGAAATAAAGAGGGTTGCATTTAAACTGATTATACTGTACAGAAATGATGAATGAAGCTCTATGTTCTGATTGCATTTTTTCATGCTTTAATATCCTTCCTGCTTAATTTTATTTTCTAACTATGCTGCAGGTTTTCCATGGACATACCACTTCTGGTGCCCCAGGAACTATTCAGAACCCACCTTCTATCCGTCCAAAAGTCCGTGCTAGAAGAGGACAAGCGACAGATCCGCACAGCATTGCTGAGAGGGTAATCATACTCGTGACACTAATAGTGTTGTATGGCACTCATAATTTCCTTGCAAGATAGTATTTCTTCTATCATTACGGAAGACTAGGTTGTAATGTCTCTGATATGAGCTTTAGGATTAAAGCAAAAAATTGGAATTTAGCCTCATTTTTTTAAATTTTTTTTAGTTATGGTTCTAATATTATCTGCTCCTGTAGCAAGAATGAAGAACATTAAAACCTAAGAATTTTTTACTCATATACCTGTGCTTAACTATTTGCTACTAAGTTTCTCAAATAACGTTGTTTCTTTCTTACAGTTGCGTAGGGAAAGAATAACAGAAAGAGTGAAGGCACTGCAAGAACTTGTTCCTAGCTGTAACAAGGTAAGTGTTATGGAATGAAAATAACATCAAAAACATTTCCTACCATGGAACCCTTTTTTTTTTTTTTTCTCAGTTTTACTTGGGGTATTTAGATCTCACTAAAGTAGTGGAATGAAAATAACATCATAATTTTGTTGAAGCCCTAGGAAACTTGAATTATGGAAACCGTTACCTGTAATGTATTAAACCTTGTCAGTAACTTCTTCACAGGGTAATGACAAGATTTAAAATGGTTACAATTAATCAAAAACATTTCTCCTGCGACATAGTTAGCAAAATACTACAAAAAAAAAATGTTTTGATGCTCTTTTCTTATTGTTCTTCAAGCTTTTTTAGTTCGACTTTTGTAATGACAATATTAGTTATTGATGATATGAGAATGTCATTTGATTCCTGGAGAAATCTTTATACCTAATATTGTTGAAATTAATGTTTTATCCTTTTTGACAGAGTGATAGGGCAGCAATGCTGGATGAAATTCTGGACTATGTTAAATTCTTGAGGCTTCAAGTGAAGGTAAAGAGATTTCAAGACTGATAACTGTCAAAGCTTATTAATCTTTATTTTGCTGAATTCTTTGCTTATCCTCTGAAGCAACATCCTCGTGAATAACATATATTATGATTAAGGAGAAAGGATGCCTAAATTGAACTTCTTGTGATCTCTTAATGTTCGGTTTGTTTATAGTCTATGATAAGAGCTGTTATATTCTCGGTTGCTTTTGTTTTCAATTAAATCTGTTTAGTAATTTTTCGAAAATCTTGGCAGGTCTTGAGCATGAGTAGATTGGGTGGAGCTGGTGCTGTGGCACAGCTTGTAGCTGACAATCCACCATCATCAGCTCAGGTAGTGTGACATGGATGGTAGACACCAGTTCTTATTTCAAACAGGGCATTCTCTTGCTTGTCTTAGTTATCTAGTGTGTGCAGCTATCCGCAAAAGTCATTTGTCCACATTGATGTTTGCTTAAATATACAATAGCTGTACAAATAAGTTTGAATGGCAGGACTAGTTGGGCGTTCTCTATTTATGTCATCAACCACCTTTCGACTAACGGTTATGAAATCCTTTTCTCAGGGAGACGGTGGTGAAGTTGGAGGGAATGAGCAACCATGGGAGAAATGGGCAAATGATGGAACAGAGCAAGAAGTTGCTAAACTCATGGAAAAGGATGTCGGAGCAGCTATGCAGTTCCTACAGTCAAAGGCACTCTGCATAATGCCGGTTTCACTAGCTGCTGCTATATTCACCACGCAGGTGGATCCACCATCAACCCATGCAAAGCCAGAACCAAACACTTGACTTACCATTAGGTTTTACTGATCCCCCTCGACATATTTCCACATTCTGATGTTTCTCTTCACGGATTTTATGGTAAGAAGCTGTGTAATAGCAATTGGTAAAAACCATGCCGACTCTCAGAAGTTGAATAAGCTTTTGGTGTAGTGCGACAATTTACGTTGTGGGACCTGTACTTGAACCCGTAAGTTCTTGAGAGTAACGGTGGTAGATAAACCCGTAAGTTCTTGAGGGTAATGGTAGTAGATAAAGGGCGTATTCTGACTCATAAGAAAGACGTGTGGTGTTGTTGTTGTAATAGATTTGCTCCCAGAACATAGTAGTACATGCCTCTAGATTGGGCAACTCACGTTCCGATTCTACATATTTGCTGTTAACGTGTAAGCTGTGCATTTTGTTTGATGTTTGAGCTTAAAAGTATTTTTGATATTACAGCTGTGGTAAATATTGATACCAAGCTTAAGTGAGTGATCGAAACAAACACGTGAACAGATCCCAAACCGAACTCGATAGGCTGCAAGGCGTGATTTTCTGGTTAAGGCGAGGTAAGATGAAATTCCCATCCATCTAACTACCAAGCTGTCCAAGCATGATTTCAGTTCAACTTTACTTCCTACTATAATCCATCAAAACACTACTTAGTGCTAATCAAATGTTAAAATGATCAACTTCTCATCAAAACACGGATACATCTTTTACTTTAATTTTGTTGTTGATGGGAACACATGACATGATATATTAGAAGACCGACTAAATGCATACCAAATATTTGAGTTACAGAAGTATGCAATCACCAGAGCTACACAGAATATAACTAAGAATAGACACAGCCACAAACACAACGGTATCAATCGTAGCCAAGCCTACACCGAACTTGATCCAAGAGCATCTTCAGCTTGTGTCAGATTTGTCGAGGGCTGTCAAGCAAAAACTAGTGTCAGGCCAAGACAAGGAAAACAACTTAACATACAAAAGAAAACAAAGATCACATATCAGCCACAAAGATCACATATCAGCCTTGTTATGGTTCAATGTGTAATACAGTTTTAAGCTTAAAACTTCCAAGGGTTAGGAAATGGCTTACAAGTTACAAAATTTAAAATGCAAAGTGCCAGTGAAAAGGAGGCATCAGTATAATCCTATGAAGTTAAAATCAAGCCAGATAGTGTTGCATCACAGAAGTGATATCTCTAGCCAACAACCGAACCTGTTCGTGCAGCTATCAAATATTTCAATTTCTTAAGCTATTATGGATCCAGTTTCTAAAAGCGGTTAGTTATGCAACTTAATCTTAAGAGAACAAAGCTCTCTAAATTCCATAAGATGTCCGGAGTAAATTAAGACTTACTGTTGTAGTTGAGAAGCTTTTCAATCAGATCGACATGGGTCATAAGCATCCTCCGGCAACAATACCTGACCAATCCCAAAGCATCAAGTGCATCACTGCATACACATTATATATATCAGCATACTAACTTCACTAATTTACCAGCATCAGATAAAACACAGGCTAAACTCTATGCATTTTGATTTTTGGTAAACAACAGCAGGTCTGAATAAGATTGACAATCTTAGTATCAAAGTTTGAATATCTTCAACTGAATATACATCTAACTTCTAAGCAATACACAAATGAAACTGTGAATTGGAAAAAAGGGAAGAACATACCCTTCACTGTAGTCAGATTGAAGTAGATCCAGGTAAGTGTCCCATTTGTTACCAATCACCTAAAAATGAGAATTTATTGTTAATTTTTATATGTATACAAAAACATAACTTGCACAAAAACTACAAGTCCTAAACCTAATCCATGAAACGAACGAAATTCAGCTAGAATTTATACCTTTCCACAAGTAAAGCACCGAACTGGAATAATCATCTTGTTTTAACCTGTTGGAACAACAATTGTAGCCGTATTTGTTAGAAGTTCGAACAATATTTCTGCATAGAAAAAATGAACCCTAATCCGGCTACTTCAAATCCCAGCCGCTAAGAACACAAATTTTGGAACAGAAGAATCTCGTCCAACTAAGAATAAGCATTTTTGAATTGAGAACGGGATATGTAATCACGTCGACGAAAGAGAGGGTTATGACTGACCTTCCGACAGATTGCAAAAGTGTTATGGCCGCTATGCTTTTGGAGCGAATAGGGTTCTAATTCTAACTCCGATCATCTTTATATAATGCTAGAAGCATTTCTATGGTGGGCCGTTGAAATGTCGCTTTGGGCCCGTGTTTCAAAGCCCAAAATTATTTATGTATGCTTGTTTTTGTAAATGTCTTTCAGTTTGTTCAGTCCCAATCTCCTACCTTGCCCCATCACCGCCATCGCCGCCTTGCCGCTGCCGGTCAATGGCACACGGCGGATTTGGAAATCGCCGGGTTGCCGGCCGGAATCCCGGTAGTAGCAGTAACCGGCCAAAGAAACCAGGTCCAGGTGGAGGCGTTGGTAAGAAGAAGCCCAAGACCGTCTCCCTTAAGAACCAAATCCGTTCCACTGAACGCATCCTCCGCAAGGTAGCGTTTGTTTCTTTTTCCGTCTGATTAGGGTTTGTTTTGCATGCGAAACCTGCTAGGTATTTGTAGCTAGGAAGATTTTAGGGTTAACTTACGAATTTTAGTGCTACTAATTTTCTATTTGAAAAGTAGGGATTCTCATTTGTACATGCTTGTTCGGCTTGTGTTTCTATCTATTGGATTTTAAACACTTCGGTGTTTTCGAATTTCTAAAGAGTGGTAGTGTAATTCATATTGAATAGTCTTCTTTTAGAGTAAGCTGTTCAACTGATTTTCAAAGGACTATTAGAGAATCAGCTTAAATGTTTGTTTGTTGGAAGTGCACTGTTACAGAGAGTAGACATGGTTTCTTACCGACTCTTCAAATTTTCTTAATCTCACTTTGAAGGATCTTCCACCTGATGTTAAAGAGATTCATCAGAAAAAGTTGGAGGGGCTTAAGAAGCAGCAAGAGATTCATGACCGCTTAGCCATTGAACGCAAGATTTTCTTACGTGACAGGAAGATAAAGTTCTTTGGTAATCTTTCCTTGTTTTGGTTTAAGTTCAGTTTGATTTTTTTGGTTATGATGTGCTTTTAGATTTACAGTGATTTTGTTTTGAACTTTTAGAGAGGAGGAAGATAGAAAGAAGAATTAGACGTTTGGAGAAAATGCATCGTTCTTCATTAGATCAGGCCCAAGAGGCAGAAGTTGCAGAGCAGCTTTCCAAGTTAAAGGAAGACCTTGAATATGTTAGGGTAAGTTTTGTGTTAAGTATGTGCATGTTTCCTATGAAGTCCTACTTGTGTACTATGAATCAATAGTTTGGACAGGAATGTGATGATGTCTACCGAATCATTACTTCGAACATATTTGAAGATACGTCACTTTTATAGTGTGTAGTTATAAGATGCAATAATGTTAGGTAGACCTCTTCCCAAAAGGAATGAAGCGAGTTTTTGTTGGGGGGTTTTAACGTTGAAGCTTAAGAATGTGCTCTTTTATGATGGTTGCAAGACCAAGATCTTGTTATTACAGTTCCAATTCGACAAACTCTTCGTCAGAAAACATTGAATTACCTCTCTGGACTTTTTTGGTTCATTTGATTGCTAGAAATCTTTTTCCTCAAGCACAGTTATATTTTCTTGAGTTTTCTGAGACATGTTTGTTTCAGTTTTTCCCAAAGACAGAAAAATATGTTTCTCTGTTTTCGGGCAGTGAAGATGTAGAAATAGTTGATAGGAGAAAGAGGTTGCGGAATCAGATCAAAGCGAATCTGGTTGCTGCAGCAGCCAGTGGAAAGGATCTCGAAGGTAATGTGTTGTTTCTCACTTGCTTGTTAAAGATTCTTCTATCTGTCATAGCCTCTTTTTCACATTCTGCTTTGAGTTTGATTTCTTATCAAACTATAGCCTCAACTTTAAGCTTGCTGGTTCTTTGATTATATAAAATCTGTTGTGAATGGACTGAGTCTTTCCTTGTAAATATTTGTCCAGTACAACTATTAAATATGTGCATGGACGAGTATATGTGCTTCTAAACTTAATATAAGACGTATGAAATTGAAATCAATGCAATTGATTTGCTTGGTTTTGAGATTGGCCTTTGGAGTTTGATGTTTGTTTGAAAATGTTCGTCTTCTTGACAGAGACTGGGAGTGAGGATGATGGACTACTCGATCTGAGTGATGACGATTTCTTCGCAGCGGGATCGTCTAGTGATGAAGGAGACGCAGATGATGAATTGACTGACAAAAGTACACGGTATGACTTATTCGATAAGGGGTTTTGTATTATTTTTTGTACCTGTTTCTGCAAATTTCCCCTCCCTTCTTTTTGCATGGAGGGAGGGAGCATTTATACATCATATGCTTGTTTTCATCTTTGATTCAATTATTTACATTTATCTAGGTTGTCATCGAAAGTTCATTTATGTCTTATTGATAATTGTTAGATATAAATCAGCTGTCTTTTCTTTGGAATATGAATAAATTCAGCTTGTTCTTTCATTCCTAAATGAAGGTTGAAACTTCGGGAATTTGACTGGTCAATTGATTAGTGAGTGATCGATGTCAAACGTAAATTCGCTGAATCATCAATCATGCTAGATTGTTAATTGTTATGGCCAGTGAATCTCTTGTTGTCCATGGGCCATGAGTGAGGCCATTCATATTTATATTAGTCCTTTACTAAACCTTAGATTAGGAAGCATTTTGTACGACGTTATACTTTCCCGAATGCATACAGTCACCTCAACCTTTGTATGCGTCAAAGTACCGATTGACTTTGTGAAGGCTTTTTTGCTGCTGTATGTATTCTCCCTGGTACCCGTATAAATTTAAAACCAATGCTTCTGAAGCTTTGGTGACGTCCTCCCCCACTATATTCCAAAGATTTTGATGCCCTTGTGTAATGCAGGGAGCAAGCTTCTAGTGCTTCTGGAAAAGCAACTTCTGGCATGTCTGGTGACGAAAGAAATCAGGTTTTTCCTTGGTTGATTGTGTTATGTAGGTTATTTTTGTGGTAATTACCTCCATTTTTCCGATTTCTTATCATCCGTATGTAACGCAGAGGCAAATTCCTGCTCAAGCTCGTATGCTGCCTCCTCGGCCATTTACATCCAGCTCATTACCAAGTTCGAGCAATCATGGTTCGAGGATAGGAACCGGAACTTCATACCAGAAGAAGCCCTTTGTGTCAAGAGCCAACTTATCATCATCCAGCAACACATCGAATGGCAGGAACGTGTCTTCAAGTGATGGGGGATTCTCTAAATCTCGGAGGGATCAGAGCAGCAACTTGAGTTCCAATTCAGATGCGCGTAAACCTCGACGAAAGAGGAGACCCAAGAAGAAAAAGCAACAGGCTTGAAGATATCACTAAGGAAAAGCCAAAAGAACCAATTCAGGAAGTTGAAAGGTGGTATGTTGTTTTGTATTGTCTCTTTCTTTACATTGATGATGATTTTTGCAAGTGTCTTGTCTGAATCCATGCGATTGATGAGTAATATATTACATGAACTTGTGTTATTAATTGATATAACTTTCTGATATTGTAAGAACCAATTTTGGTCACTACTTTTGCTAGTTTTATGAAAGTGTAATGTACAAAAGCCAAAAGACCAATGTCTTACAAACCTGGAAAAACTAAGAAAGCCTTGCTGATGTTTCTTGCCGAGCAAAGACATTGTGTTATGTAGAGCATCTCAGCCCATAGAACCCGCTTTCGGGTGTGCTTCATGGGTTCGGGCGGGGAGAAGAAAGGCGGAAACATACTAGGATAGGTTTGGTTTACCCTTGTAAACCCAATGAACATATTCGGTTCAGATTCAACCAAACTCGAAATGGAACTCCGTAATGCAACGCAAGCATGTTCACATATTGACAAGAATATTGTTTGCCGACTCCGGTTTATGCCGAGTACATTAGATCATTATATGTCCGGGCTGGCTGTCTGTCTGGCAGAAAAAACATGAGTATAGACAACTAGTTTATTTTTTTGGATAGAAAAAACATGAGTATAGACAACTAGTTTATTTTTTTGGGGTTTGATCCGGTCTGTTTTTTTTCCGGTAGGACGGTTATGTGCAAAAATTTTTGGACGGCGGACTGGACATTATTTGTTTTGAGTACTTTAACGAGCTATACTCGTTTATTGCATGATTATTTGATGGTAATTGTCTTTGTTATTTTTCATGTATTTGGATTGTTGTTGAATATTATATTACTTAGCTTTCAATTATTTTGATCATACTAACTTTTGTTATTTATATTGGGGGATATTAAGGGCACGGCGGTCGATTTCGTATACGCATCACGTCTACGTAGATTTATGACCGTTGAGATTCGAACGTTGAAAAGTGACCGTTGTAATTCGAACGTTGTAAAAGTGACCGTTGTAATTTGAACGTTATTGATTTCATTTGGTTATATAAAGATAGTAATAGAAGAGGTGAAAAACGCTCACAACATCTTCGAAAAAACAACACAACGTTTTTTGGAGAACAGCTGCGAGAATGTCAACACACGAGGATGATGAAGTGATGATTCCGTTCGACGATACAAAATTTAGTGATCCAGACGAGTTTCTTCGGCATTTCGAGGTAAGTACTTTATAACCGAAAATATAGAAAAACTAGAATTGTTGTATATAATGTATTTTTAAGTTAGATATAGTTGCAATTAATTAGGAAACATTTATTATAATTCGTGTTTTTATTATTTGGAGATTAGAAAACCGAAAACTAGAAATTTTATTTTTTTTTTCTATGTGAACTAGGATCTTCCGAATTATTCTCGTGACGAAGGGAGTGATTATTCGCGAATGTTTGAAATTCGCGGTTTTTTCCATGATCGCGAGACGATGGTGGATTGGGCTCGATTCATGGGTGGAACCATGAACATGGTGTTGGTTACTAGTAGGTCGTGGAAGAATTCTTGGGGGTTCGTTACGTTTCGTTTGACATGCGAACGTTTTGGAGCCCCTCGTAAGAAGAAAGATGTGGATCCTGATACCGAGTCATCTTCTAGTCGAGCACAGAAATCGAAGAAGGACGGATGTTGTTTTGAGCTTGAGGGCGTACAGAGAGCTAGGACTCATCATGCATCCGGATTCAAGACATCTTCTCAACCTATTTCCTTATGTCATCGTAATGGACACGACGTACAAGACGAACGAGTAAGTTTTAATATACATGTTACTATGATTTTAGTTTAATATAAATGTAAACTCATAATATATCCTATATAGGTACAAGATGCCGTTGTTAGAGATTGTCGGTATCACTAGCACGAGGTTGACGTTTGCAATAGCATTTGTTTTCATGGCCAAGGAAAACGCCAATCATTACCAGTGGGCATTACGGAGACTCCGACATGTGTGCGGAAATGTTACACCGGGGGTGATTGTGACGGACAGAGAGCTAGGACTCATAAGTGCCCTCGGTGTTGTTTTTCCGGATGTGAAGCACATGATTTGCACCTTTCATATAAAGTGCAACATCCAACATAGATCTTGGGCGGTGACTCGGTCAAAGGAATTACAAGCTGTTTTTGCAGCACACTACCATGCTCTTATTGAATCTAGATCTCCTGAGAGTTACGAGCGTCGTTTGGGTGAAATGAAAGTGCATTGGCAAGCTTATCCGAGGTTGATGGAGTATTTGGAAACTACATGGCTAATCCCCTACAAGGAAGCAATTGTTCGATATTGGTGCGACTTGCATCTACACTTTGGCACGAGGACAACGAATGCGTAAGAACTTATTTCTATATTGTTTGCAATTGTTTTCTAATGTTTGTCTTGTAGATTAATTTATTGAATTGATATTGGTTGTTAGGTGTGAGTCAGCACACTCATTGTTGAAGGGTACATTGCGTTCTACCGTTCAAGGATTTCAGTTGGTGATGGAGAACATTGACTTGATGGTAAATGATCAGATTGATAAGATTCAAGCGTCAATAGAGATGTCACGTGAGAGGATGTTGTTGGCTGTGCGTGTGCCTATATTTGATTTGCTCCGAAACAAAGTAAGCAACGAGTGCTTTTTGGAGTTGTTGGAGATCTACGAGAAGGCAAAGCAAATTAGAAGCTTGACAACATGTAAGGATTCATATTGGAGGGAAGCTCATGGATTGCCTTGTACGCACGAGTTCTATATTGCTATTAGGCATCGGGAGCCAATACGTTTGGATCAGATTCACCCTTATTGGAAGCAAGTACGATGGGAAAAATTGAATCCGATGCATGAAGATGAGGTTGTCCATATTGATCCATACATGGAGTCACTCAATGACTTTAGGGAGCGATTGGACAAGAATTTGCTTCCGAGAGATGTGCTTGAGCGGATGGCTTCATCATATGAAGATATTACAAGTCCGGGAAAATCAACGCTGAGAGTACCAGAGCAGAAAGTCAGAACTAAAGGAAGACCACCAAAGTACGGCATTCTTTCAACAAGGAGAGAACCAAGTCGGTTTGAACATGGTTCTGGATCGGCACGTCCACGTCCTCGAGGTCGTCCACCTAAAGCAAGACAACATGTGGAAGTTAAAGTGGAGGAGCCCGAGCCTGAAGAGGCCAAAGTTGAAGTTAAAGTTGAGGAGGCTGAGCCACGTGGTAAGAAAGGCACCACCAGACGTTCTAAGAACTATCGGTTCAAGGGTGATCAGATGCAGAAGTTCATGAAACCCTTCATCCTTTCAGCCTATGATGTTAAAGGAGATGGGCATTGTGGATTTAGATCTCTTGCCGTGGTTTCGGGATACTCGGAAGAAGATTACTTGATTGTTAGAAGGGAATTGGCTACAGAGTTGTTGATGAGAAAGGACTTGTACGCACGTGTGAGTATTTTTTGTTGATAACCCCTTCATCCTTTTCTTTGATTTACTATATTTTGTTGATAAAATGATAAATTTCACTAATATTTGTTTTTTTTTTGTCAATAGTCGGCGGTAAAATGGACGGTCGATCAAGTTATCGAGGCCACTTGGTGGACTGATCCTATACCTTGTGGGCCGGAGAATTGGATGAAGTGTCCACTTATTGCAACAGTAGCAGCGACATATTACCGGTGTGCAGTTGTTATACTTGGCTCTACCCCCGAGACATGTTTACCAATTGTTACAACGGTTGAGAACCAAGAACCCCCAACAGAGATTCGTGCAATAGCGTGGGTCAATGGCAATCACTTTGTAGCCGTAAGTTTTCTTTCTTTCTACACCACTTATATCTCATATATTCTGTTACTTTTATTCAAGGATGACAAAAAAAGGTAATCAATTTTTCATTTGGCAATCATCTTTCGTTAGGTTTGGCTTAAACCAGACTCTCCATTACCACCTTTGACCCTTCCATGGAGGCATGGACATGATTCTAGCGTTGATGGATGGGATGCACACTTCAAAGATAGATTCAAGATGTTCGACGACCTCCGGCGCAAAGAGTGTCCCAGAGAAGTGTGGATCAATCTCGTATCTTATTCAGACATTTCAGATTCAGAGTGATATGTTATATGTGTTTTAGGGTTTCATTTGGTTGATGGATGTTTGTATTGTAAGGCAAGCTTATGAAGTGATGATGGATGTTTGTATTGTAAGGCAAGCTTATGAAGTGATGATGGATGTTTGTATTGTAAGGCAAGCTTATGAAGTGATAGTCAATCTCTTAGTCTTGGCTGTGTCGCCCTGACCTGAGATGGTGCAATATGTAAAGTACATCAATCTCGTCTCGGCTGTGTCGCCCTGACCTGAGATGGTGCAATATGAACGTCCTGGCCAACTGACTCGTCGTACATCGTATGTATGTCCTCCATAGTCACTGAGCCACGACTAATAATATCCCGTAGGCGGGCCTGAATAATGTGTAGCCTCTGCATTGGAAAATAAAGTTGTCAGTTAAAGGTAAAGCATAATACTATAAAACTTTAAATAATATCTCGTACCCGAGTATCTGAAACAGGGACCGGAGGAGGACGATCTACCGGTGGAGACTGCATAGCTGAGCCAGGAAGGAGAAATGGATGGCACCGCTCGCTAAACCAGGACATGTAGTCCTCAGATACTGTCCATGGTAAAGGGGCCCTGGTCTGACCCTGAAGCGCAAATCTGCTCGCCTCCTCGTGTCTAGCAGCCCAACGATCATCTGCGCCATGGAATCTCACCCTATACCCTCTACTGCCAGAAGCGGGGCGCTGCTCCAAATAAGGGACAATCCTCTGAAGTGGGATCGTCTGAATGTACCCAAACTGTCGGAGGACTCGATCCGGCATATATGCCTCGATGATATCTCCTATCTGGATCGTCCCTCGGTACCTCGACACAGCAAACTCGCCCTCAAAATCTAACACTCTGTCGCTATATGGCATGAACTTGATGTCCTCCGCTCTCATCTGATCTAACTGTGAGCGCAAGGATCTCAACCTCTCAAGAGTGGGTGCTGGTGTCCTCGGAACAGACAGTCTAGAAGCCCATATGGCAGATCCATGACGTCCTGGATCCTCTGCCGCTGAACAACCCAAGGACGGGAAGTGGGCATAGATCCAGAACTGTAAATATTAAAGTAAATGAAAGATGTTATTAGTAAGATTAACAAATGTAAGTTCTTATCTAAAGTGACTAATTACAATGAAAGTTCTTACCTGTAGAAGGGATGTACATCCTCCTATCGTCTTCACCTTCAGTCGTGAGGCATCGCCCAACATACTGTAGGTAAAGTCCAGATTTGTCATTTTATCATAACAGTAACAATAAGAATTTATTAGGTATTGAAGTAGAGTGATAGTTATACGTACGAGTACAAGTACGCTAGGACGCCGGTGCCCCAAGCATAGTCTCCAGTCCGCCCATGGTCTCGCACGAAGTCGATCAAAAAAGGTCGAATCTTGTTCGTCGATTTATCGACGAACAAGGATGACCCTAAAAAGAAAAGAAGAAACACAGATGCCACCTCCTCAGCTGGGGTAGCTGGGTCGCGCCGAATGGCATCATACGCAGTCCTCAACAGGTCCACTGGTAGAGCTGTCTGGTGACTCCTAGCCTCCACCTCTGATATGTGAAATGTATCACTCAGCCACCTAACCCTATCTCGTGCCAGCATAGGTGTGACCATGGCCTCTCCATCAATCCTAATGCCTAGGATGACGGCTACATCGTGCAGGGTGATGGTCATCTCACCCCAAGGTAGATGGAAACTGCTAGTCTCTGGATGCCAGCGCTCCACAAATGCATGTATGAGGGCGTGGTCAACTCCAGCAAAAGAGACATCTAGCAAACCCATCAAGCCACTCTGAGATGCTAAAGCAAACCAGGAAGTGGGGTCCGCTCTATCAGCGTCGGAAATCCATCTACTGAGTGTCTGAATGTGCTCTATCCGCCGTAAAGCTGTCATCGGCCTCCTGTAATCCTCCTTCATAACACACCGAATATTCAATTAAACGTTTTATTAATTTACTTTTTGTAAGATAATGTGTTGTAATTGTGTTTAGTTATCTACCTCTCCCATCCAGACACCTCGAGCACGGTGTCCGGCATAGCAAGTGAGCACATCGCTGATCAATGGTGCCCCTGTATCAGCAACTACACGACCTCGATCAGCCGGTACAAATGGCTCCTGCTGCGGCGGTACTACAGGATCTGCAGCTGGAGCATCGAAGTCAAAATCTCGCTGCTCGGTATGATCGCCAACAGGCGGCTCTACCTGCTCCTCAGCAGGAATATCTGCAGCTGTCTCCATGTGCTCGTCAGCAGTAATATCAGTAGGTGGCTCAACCTGCTCGTCAGCAGTAGTATCAACGCGCTCGCCAGCTGTGGGATCTATCTCCCCTGCCTGTACAGAAGGACTGGCCACATCCTGGTCCGAGTCAGATCCATACGTCGGTGGTGGAAGAACCTCCCGAGGGAGAGCCGGAGATGCATCTGAGATGCATGGTCTCTGTGGCTGCTGTGGTGGTGGTGTGTCGGCAGCCGAACCAGCTACGTGGGACCTCCTCCCCATCGTAGCTCTCGCAGTGGCGAGACCATCTCTACGAGCCGAGGCCGTGGGACGCCTCCGTCTATGTCTCTGCATGGCCTGTAATATCTATATTTGATATTACAGGTCAATTTAATTAATTTTCTTTTATTTAGTTTCCTTTACTTTCATTTAAATTGAATTTAAAAGAAACTAAAATAAATTAAATAAATTATAATTACATAAATAAAATTAGGGGGAAAAAGTAAAGGTAGAGATTTTAATTATATATATTTTTAATTTAATTTGTATTTATTATTCTTTAATTAAATTAAGTTTTTTAAAATTAATTATATATTTAATATATTTTTTTTTAATTTAATGCATTGGAATTATAATTCCAATGCATTAAAAGATGAACAGTACTCCCACGGTTTCGCAATGCGTGACCGTGGGAGTACTGTTCATCTTCTTCGACAGTCCGCCATTGAAGGCGGACTGTCGAAGGTCCTTCGGCCACAGTTTCACCAATCTCTCTTCAATCAACCTAAAACTAACTAATTCAACAACAATCTAACCTATTCATGTCCATTTCATGCTCAATTAACAACCGAAAAGTGAAAAACGAAAACCGAGCAAAAACCGAACAAAAACCGAACAAAAATCAAACGATACCTCTCTCGGGTCGTGTTTCCGCTTCTGAAATGGCCTTCCTTCGTTACCGTCTTTGTCCATTGCTGATTTTGTGTCGAATGGTGCTTGATTCGGCTTCTCGTCTTCTTCGTCGCTTCGTCGCTGCTTCCGATTTTTTTTTTGAATGAATGCGCTTACGGGATCTCATTCCGTAAGCGCTTTTAGGGCGTGAAAGGGTCACGCATTCGCAATGCGTGACCGTCACGGTCACGCATTGCGAATGCGTGACCCTTTCACTCATTCGCAAAGCGTGAACGTAAGACCACGTTCACGCTTTGCGAATGAGTCGTGCATTTCGTAAATCCTGAACCGTGCGAATACGAGTTCCGTTTATATTTTATGTTTACCATAAAAATTAACCAATAATATACTTCTGTCAAACACTTATAAGATTTTATAACACATTTAAAACTCTATTCAAAAAACTAAAGCTATTCAAAACGCTTAAACTACTCAAAAAAAAACTCATAATACGGTACATGGCCTAAGATTTATTTCGGGATTTAGTCAAAATTTATTGTGTATGAAGAAATTTTAGAGTGATATTCAAGAAATTCTGTATATTTGAAATTTTCAAAAACCCATTTCGTATTATCCGATCTAGACTTCTATTCATATCTCCCTCACAAGTTACAACTTACATAATAAATAAAAATTATATTTCATAATAAACCACACTAAACAAATATATATATATATATATATATATATATATATAAATTATCAATAGGTACATTAAATCTATGGGTCCATGTTTCATGGATGAAGTGTCCTATTTAACTCAAATTCAAAGCTACATACATGTGATGTAATTAAAGTCAAAAGTCTTTTTTAAGTCTCGTAGAGTGTTAGATAAACAAAGATAATCAAACTTTTTTTTTCTCATGTTCACAAATTGAGATGACATTTAATCCCTCTTGACAGCTAATCCTGTAAATAAAAAGTGAGACAATTGATCAACTTGAGTCAAGTTTTTAATCAATGTGTTAAATGAGCAAAAAAAAAAATAGGAGACCTATAATTGAAGTCCACTTAAAATTTACTCTCGAGCTTAACTTGATTCTTAACTAGTTAGCCGAGTATATCAAATCTCGACTTGTTCAGCATCTAACAATTATAAATCTCGACTCGTTCACTCGACTAATAAGATGAATATGAACATAATAATAACAAGTAGAATCCGAGATATATAATTGAAGTTGGCTTAAAATGTACTCTCGAGTTTAACTTGATTCTTAACGAGTTGAATCTGAGTATGTCAAATCTCAACTCGTTTAACTTAAGAACATAACTATAATTATGACTAAATGACTTAACCTTTTGCAAGGTTGTTATTGTCGAACTACTCGGACTTGCTCACTTGACTAATGATCTGAACATAAACATACTAATCAGGTCGATTGAAGTTTAGAATCGATACATATTTGACTCAATTTCAAGAAACCCCAAACATAAACCTAACAAATTTTGACTCGCCGAGTAAAAACATCGCTTTAAGAAAAATTTGATTTTAGAATCAGTTCAAACTCAACTCAATTATAAACAAACAAAACATAAACATATCAAAACTCGACCCGTTCGATTCATACCCGAGGACCCATCAACCCTAATGTTTCAAGGAGTGTATTGTTTAGTACCCTTTGCAATACACTATACAAAAGTGGAAAAAAGCATAGGCAACACATGTCTGCAAATGCGGCAGAAATTCCTTAAAAGTGAAAGCCTACAAACCCAACATGAATATAATAGAAAGATTTGGAGTATCTAAGTGTACAAAATCCCAAAAATGTGGGTGTTTACCAATAAGATTATATGGTAACAAAAAGTGACAACCTTAATGATTCAACTCAATGCCTATAAGGGCCCGTTTGGTTCCAACTCCGAAAACGGAAACGAAATGAAAACGAATTTAGTCCATATGTATATCTATATTTATGAAATCATTCTCCATAGTTTAATGAAAAATACACTTGGTTCCTCACATTTTGTTACCCTATAGGGTATCAAAAATAATCAAACTCTCATCCATTTACTACAAAACCCAATAAATGATTTCAAAACTTTTAATGAATAAGGGTATACGTATTGGCTAGATTCGTTTCCATTTCGTTTTCGATTCCGGAGTTAAAACCAAACGGGCCCTAAGTCTCAAATCTTAACATGACTTTGTAGTGTTGCGTGTTACCTTTTTGTTTACCCAATTAGAAGGCGACATGTTGCCCTTTTTAGTGACTTTTCTTCACTTCTTGAAACTTGTTTCTCTTTGACTCTTTGCCTACAAGCCATCATCATCGACCAGAGCTATTGGATTTGCAGTAACTTTTGTTTTTTACTGTTTTCATGGAGTAAATATTCAGTGAAGGTGAAAATGGTGTTCACTCTCTTTTACTTTTAACCCTAGTGGTAAGTATCTAGATGGGTAGTTTTGTTTTGCCCTTAAAATGCCTTTTGTTCCCTGACAAAGAAGCCAAAACAAGTACCAACATTTTGAGACTTTCATCTTTTTGTTAAAGCTTGGAGCTTTGTCTAACTTTGTAGTTGGCCTCATGGTAAGCACTTTTCAAATGAGTTAGCTCAATCGATAATGTAAAGTAAAACTCTTTTTGAACCAAAAAAAAAAAAAGATTAGAGTATTTTTATGAATCTAAGAGGTTGAATAGGCACCCTTTGTAGATTTAGTCAGAGGGTCGAGGGGACGAAGTCATTTTTGTCTAGGACGGGAAGAGGTGTTGGTCCTAGGTCTAGAACAAGGGTCTCGTTGTCTAGTTAATGATCGAGTCCGGATAAGGTACCCCTCGCATGGGGGCCAGAGGTGGAGACACCCGGCTCAAACGATATGGTATATGCATAGTTTCGGTCATTTGTCATATGTTTGATCTTGTGTTATTTAGTCCGGTCTAATAGTTGAGATGTCAAATAATATCTTTAGGGTTTCATTTGCTCTATATATTGTAGTGTTTTCTCTACCTCGGAATGTTTTGTATCATCTGTAATCCGAACTACTCAATAAAGTATTTATAAGATTCACTAATGAATAAATAATGGCTTTGTAATTGAACGTAACTAATACTGGGTAAATCATTATAAATTCATGCGTAGATTCTATTCCGTTTTGTTTAACGTTCTATTTGAAAAAAAAACTGAATTTACTTGTAGAGGCAAATGTTGACCCAAAATATCATTCTCCAAGTGTTTTTCTCATACATGATGACTATAAATTCATAAAGCGTTATTTTTGCATCGACTCTAATATCCCGACACGTAATGACAATCAGAGTTAAACTCACCCATCCTCTTTTAAAAATAGGATAATTACAAAATCTCTTATACAATGATTGTGAATTGTGTAGATTTTGGAATTTAGTACAAATATGGATAACATTAAACTACAAACTAAAATACATTGTACACAAGGATATGGTTTCAAAACCCCAAATCATTTATGTTATAATATGAAGACATCTAAGTTCATTGTATCATCAAAAGTGCCAACCACATTCAAAGGAATACTTCTTTTTACTTTCTTTTAATTATTATTTTTCCTTTTTCTTCATCAAGGCTTGTAAAGTAATTCACTCTCATAAAAATAATAATAAAAATACCAAATCTAGTCACTCCTTGAAGGCTCCTTTTCCAAATATGTTCAATTGAGAATCTTAGGTGAAGTTCTATCCATTAAATTTTATATTAAATACTCTTTTACCATTAAACATGTTTTTAAGCATCTTATTGTTCTAATAAATCTAATTTGAATCATTAGATTATTACAAATCTTGGTCATGGAAATTGGGTATAGAACAAAATAAAGAACATAATCAAACTTTAGGATTCATTGACAAATATCCAAAACTGCCAATATATATGAACATATCATATATATTTATACATGCTATTTCTCATTTACATATCAATCTTGCAACAAAACCATACATATAATTAACATAGATCTTCAAAACAAGTAGCTAGAATAGTACATAATTAACATGCACTTACACATCTATATAACTCCCTCTTTGCCCTAATTTTTCTTCTTCCTTTACTAGTGAAATCATTTCATGAGACATACACACAAGGATTCAAACTTAAAACCCTTTTGCAAAATACATCATATCTTCTTTCACTAATCATAAAACCCTTCTAATATTGATGATGATTTATTCTTCACATATTGCATGCCAATCCTTTTGCTTCTGACCCTTTCATGATTCTTAGCCTCTTGCAAGATGACATAAACATTCTGCAACACCAAAAAACACAATTTTCCTCAATAAAATGAACATATATATGTATATAGACATGGAAAATTAAGAGAGAAATGAACTTACTCCCAAGGAACATCACCAACAAGCATCCAATCACCATCTTTATCTTCATAAGTAGGAACAAATTCAGAACCAATGTAACCTTCTCTTTCAAAATACTCTCCAATGGTGAATTTGAACATATCTTCCAAAGCCATGAACAAATCAGAATACCCTTTATACCCTTTGATGTCAATCTTCCTTAAGTAAGGTGCACCATCCATGCTAACTTTCACATACATCCCAATTCCATAACCAACACATTCTTGAGTCTCAACATCCTTCTTTTGATCATAATGAAAGCTATTTCTCCTATATGATCTTATTGGTGGCCATCCAACAACTTGTGATCTACAAAAACAAATTTCCACAAAGCAATCAAAACCCATCAAAGCAAAAGCCAAACAAAACATAAAGATGAAAGCTTTAAGTAAAGTTAATTACTTTGGTGAAGCTGTAGCATGGCTTTCACAAAGATCATCGTCGGAGCTTGCACCGGAAGAACTGCGTTTGTTACTCCGGGAGACGCCGGCGGTGCTTGGTGGGTTATCGGAGCCGGGTAAGCCTAATCGGAGCTCCGTATCCTTGAGATTTGAATCGATCTCCATTGATATTTTTCTTCTTCTTGTTCTTGTTCTTTGCAGAAGGTGAAATTTGAAGGGGGATTTGGTATGGGTTGTAGGGGAGGGTGTATATATATGCTATAAATATTATATTATGCGATTTTGAGTAAATAATGAAATATTAAAGGTGGGGAATTGAATGAGAGAAAAGAGAGGGGCGAAAGAGTCAAGAGAGGAGGGAAGGAGGGTTGGTCGGTAGAAAAGGGAGCAGAGCATAAAGGAGAGTGCCAGTGGGCCCAGGGGACAACTCTCCGACATTTCCAAACCCACTCCCCTTCATTTTGCTAAATTTTGTGAAATATCCATCAATTTTTGTAAATTTCACGTCATGCCCAAAGACTTTTCACTTACGCAATATGCTCATATTTACACTTTTTTTTAAAAAAAAGACGAATTCATAAAATCATTCCCACATTGAAGATGTTATTTTACTAAAAATATATATTTGTAAATATTTTAGTGTTAAAAAAATAATTTAGCTGAGTTACCGAAAAATATAGCGTCTTTCACAGAAAAATAAAATTTTTTTAGGCCATGGTTCATAAATAAATCTCTTAAATGAGTAATTTTATATAATATAATTTTTTCGATAACATGTTGAACTCTCTAGTACGATATTAAAAAAATTATTTTAAATTGAATATCAATCTCAAATTCATCAAAAATTAATAGGAACAATAAATATAAACCGTTACTTTATAATTTAAGAGTTTCATATTTTAGGAATAAGTTTTACCGTTTCTATTATATTGATATTAAGTTTATTATCTCTTAAAATTTAGTTTATTTTATAAAATATTAATTCATATTTTTTTTATTATAAAAATTAACGGTTTATGTTCTGTCAATTGTTTGTTTATATATTACAAACTGTTCGATTCCCATATATTTATATCGAAATAGGGTGTTTTTTTAACAACCCGAAAAATGAAAAATAGTAGTTTGAATATGTTGAAGATTTGAATTAATTGGTGGGGTTTGAATAAGTGTGGATTGTAAGAAAAATTGATGGAGGGTATGGTAATTGACTAAATTGTAGGGTATGGTATGTGCTTGGGTAAGGTATACCCTTCAATCTTAAGGCCATAGCTAGCTGTAGAGTTGAATGTATTGTTGGGAATTTGGTTGTCATCTTATACCTTGTGGCTTGTGGTCTTCACCTTTATATATATACTCTACCTAGATCTCTTGTCCCATGCATAAATATCATACATATATATATATATAGGGTGTGGTTCCCATGAGAACACCTCTAACGTGAGAACATGAGAACAATCGTACACCGTTGGATGTGAGTATTAAGGGTTGAGATTTAGAGTAGATATAAAAAATAATATTAACTACGAATAATAATAATTAGGAATCCAACAATAACTACGAATAATACATTAAACGATATGGCACATTCGTAACAAAACTGATAATAATTAGGAATCTGTTCTCACGTTAAGGGGTGTTCTCATAGGATCTATACTCTATATATATATATATATATATATATATATATATATATATATATATATCCTTAACACTCAAGAAACAATTTTAAAATAGTTTTAACGGTTACATTTTGAGCTAAATTGATCATTAACGGTTAAATTTTAAGCTAAATTGATCTTTAGATTGTCGGATTTAAAAAAAATTATTAACCATGAATCATATTGTTAAAACCATCTTCTTCCTAAAAATAAATTACGATAAAAATTATCCAAAAATTAAATTTCGTCTTTTTTAGACTTTTTTTAATTATTATTAATACTCTTTATCAACTTAAATACGTGACAATCCGTCGTAATATTGACAGGTGATAAATTATAATAATTTAATAGTTCTCGCCTAACACAATTTTTTTATAATGATTTGCAAATTAATAATTTTTATCAATTCTTCTAAAATATATTTTATCTATTTCCAATTAAAATTTCTTTTCTCAACTCGTGTCTTATATTTTAATATATCAATTATAACGCATTATCTTGTACTCATTAACATTAAAATTTACATTATTTTATTTCAATCCACCTTCAATTGACATTTTTAATATAAAAAATGTTCATTTGTGTGTAATTGTTTATATATGCATCTTTTTGTTTTGATTTAACTTTTTTTTTTTAAACTTACAGTGTGGGAATTTAGCTTCTTTTTATTTTTGTGAAACCGACACATCGTGCATGAGATGGTAAGGCTTAGGTTGTATTTGGTACGATTTATAACTATTTATTATATATAAAGTAAGTGTTATTTTAAATATATACTTCTATAAAATGTTTAATTTTAATATATTATATTTGGATAAATATAAATTTGTTTTTAGTAACATAAACATTGACTCGTTTTGCAAGTGGCATGCTTCATAGCTTTTTTAGAAGCTTCCCTGTAATCCTCTCTTTACGCGGCTTTTCATATATATATATATATATATATAGTATAGATCATATGAGAACAGACTTATCGTGTAATCATGAAAATAGATTCGTAATTATTATTAGTTTTGTTACGAAGGTGTCATATCGTTTAATGTATTATTCGTAATTATTGTTGGTTGAGCGGATTATTCGTAGTTATTGTTGGTTGAATAGATTATTTATAATTATTATTATTCGTAGTTATTATTAATTATGCTATCTACTCTAAATTTCGACCCTTAATACTCACCATGCGACGGTGTAAGATTGTTCTCATGCTATCTACTCTAAATCTCGAGCCTTAATCCTCACGCCTTATGTTTTTAAACTAAGAAAATATTATGAATTGCGCATACCTAATTTACAAGTAGCATGTTTCATAGTTTGTTATGGGCTAAGAAAAACTCGATTTAGGCTCACGTATTTGACTAAATAACTCGAATATTATAGGTAATATTTTTAAACTCGAGTAAAAGTTAAATTTTGCTAAAACTCTACTCGATTTCAAATAAACTAAACATAAACATGTAAATATTTGAGGAAGGGGTTGAAACAATTGTTATGTTTTGAATTATTTGTATATAGTGTTACAATTTTGTAGGTTTGTAAGGCATGGCTAGAAGTGTAACAATAAGAATTAGGAGATATAAGCTAATTTAGATGGCATGATCTTCATTGACTTGACTACACTAATCTATGTTATCACTTGAGTTAACATATAAGCTAAGAGTAAAGACGACTTAGGTCAAATGTGTCACTTATAGATCATAAGGTGACTAAATTAGCACATAAGTAGAAATTGAGGTTTAGCGAGTTGTTATTTGTAATAATACGGGATCGACGTGTAACCGGGCAAGAGGTCCAAACCCACGAGTTTGCTTGATCAAGCCCAACTCTCGTGTATCCGATGTCCTCGTAGGCTCAAACCATGAAGTTGAAACGCAAAGCTTTGACCAAGACCTTTACCGAACTTGGTATAAGAGTTGTACTAGCTTGCTTGAAACCCTAACTGGACACTATATAGCAAACGGAATAAGAGATAGCGAGTTGGGGTTTTCTCTTTCAGCGTGATAGAGAGGTTGAACAAGTGAAGATCAAACCATCCAAATCTTGTCTGTTACAAGAAGGATTCGAAGGAAGAAGGTTGAAGATCTAATCCAAAAAGACTCCATCTTTTTATTAGAGTAGTCAAGCGACCTAAGGTCCTAAACCAAGAGTATATTCGAACGGTTTCTTTAAGCCTTTCAAGTCCAACTCTCGTAACCAATGTCCTTAAACTATTAAGGTTACAACGCAAAGCTTTAACCAAAACCTTTGCCGAGCTTGGTATAAGAGTTGTACTAACTTGCTTGAAACCCTAATTTAACGCTATAGCAAATGGAATCAGAGATAGCGGGTTTTTTCTTTTAGAGTGATAGAGAGGCTCTCCATCACTCTGAAAGAGAAAACCCGAGCTTCTTTCAAAAATGGTCTTCTTACTCTCGGTCAACTTAACTTTAGTTATTTATTCTAGCCTTTTAAGAGTGGTATTAGTACACAAACAATCCATATCTTTAACTCTTCCGATTACTTCGTGGATTGGACGAGCCTCCCTCGCTAATGATTCCGCAGTCTATATAGTCAACAAAGAATTTCCAAATAACTTAATTAACGAAAATAATCAATGTTTTCCTTTTCTTTTCATGATAATCATGGGTTGAAACTATCATAATCGATCAGGTTTAACTTTTCAAGATTTGAAGGCTTCTCTTAATGATTATATATTTATATTTGATCCCCCAACAAGTCATATATTAGCTTAACCACTCAATTAATTAATTAAAAATTTAAGTATCCCACTTTCCCATAAATAAAATAAATAAGTAAAATGCAATAACACATCCTAATTATTCTCCATGTTATTAAAGTTTATCATTTGTCATTTTTAAATATAAATACGTACAACGATAGATTCTTTTTTTTGTATTTAATGTTAATTATTTTAGATGGTGGGAACAATTAGCTCGTTAAAGGTGATTTTATTAATTAATTAGTACCCACTTCAAATAATAATAATAATTAATTAGTATAAAGACATTTTTTCAAACATAATATAATAAATCATATCTATATGTTTATTCACACCTCAAACTTTTTAATTATCAATTGATGATTGAAAAAACATTCCTTCAATTTCCTCTCTTATATATTACTCCATTTTATTATCTTACAATTAAAATATACAACTTAAGAAATTTATTTTTTTAAATGGTCAAATAAAACCCTTTTATTTTTGAATAAAACAAACTAATTAAGTCCGAGTAGTTATAAATTAGTAATTAGTTTTATGATCTAATTTCATAGTCGAATTATTCAAAGTCACACTTTTTATTAAATATGTTTTCGACTCACACTATACATATGTTCTTATATAGTTTCGTTATAGTTAATTATGCATCGATAAAAATATTATTATTATTATTATTATTATTATTATTATTATTATTATTATTATTATTATTATTATTATTATTATTATTATCGAAGGTAAAATACATTCCATGCCGTTGGATGGGAGCCGACTAACGAGTTGGGTCCTGCATCCCTTTTGAATGGTAAACGCAATCCTAATCAAAATAAAACAAGTACTCCTACTATATCCGGACAACTCTTTAGCAACCGAACCCAATCTTTTAAGAAGTTCCACCGCGTCGTCACCCAGGTCGCCAAACGTGGAAAAGGAGAAGGGAAGAAAGTGATACTCCATGGAGCTACAAACCTCCGCATACTTCTTTTTCTTGTTATCAGCAGCGACTCTCACAGCTTTACCCGCAATGAAACTAGAAAGGTCAAGCGAAGAGAAAGGAGATGTATCGGTGATGTCAACACATATGTCTTTGCCCTGAAACCAATTATAGAAAAGAATGTCGGTCGGACGCAACTCCCCACCACTACCATCAAGCATACCAGTACGAACCTCTTTTCGAACAGATATCCCAATCTTAAGATATATATATACTTTAGGTTTAAACCCAGCTATACTTCATAAATTCAAAGAAATTCTACCTTATAATCAATCGTCTTACCGAAAATAAAAGATAATTCTTGAATTTTGGACAAAATTTTGAAAATGAAATGCATTAATGCTAAAATCAAGTTTTATATAATCTTGATATTATCAGCCATGCACGTATGTGAACATATATTATGGTCCTGATCTTATCTATGATAGAGTCTTAGCGATAGAATAATACATCTACCTAAGTTCATAAATGTGATTTTTTCATACCTTAGATTATGAAGCCTATATTCACCGGCATATCAACTCATATTATTCTGCAGCTAATATATATATACATTCATGCATGCAAAATTTATTACTTCCATCGATCTTCCCAACTAATTCACATAAATTCCCAAAGGATATCTTACAAGTCAACGTCTGCATGATATGGCTAGCTTTTACGTAGATCCATCTTGTGGTATTTATATATACAGGGAGGGAGGTTGACTCCCATAACCGGCTCTTACCATGAGAACAAATTGTATCCGTTACATCGTTAAATAGATGGCTGAGATTAGATGATATTAAAGGAGAAAAAATCGTGTTATTAATGGAAAATATTCGCCAGACCTGCCTCTATATATTCGGCGGTATAGTCACATATATTCGGTGTTTACATGTTCACATGGTAAGAGTTGTTTACATATGAGTCATGATCTATATATATATATATATATATATATATATATATATATATATATATATATATATATATATATATATTGTCAAAGTCCAATTCAGACGGACCGGTAGAGCGGCGAGATTCCATCTTAAAACCAGTTGGCAATATGAGGAGTACGTAGCCCACCGACACAAGTGGAACTAGATGATATATATCGAGTTGCACTTGTTCATGGGTTAGGATTGCGAGCCGAATAGATGTTAACCGCTCTGATACTATGTCAAAGTCCAATTCAGACGGACCGGTAGAGCGGGGGTCGTGTGCATACGAGTACACATGCGCATTAGGCTCAAGCCTAACACATAAACCCGATGAGGTTCTATCCTAAAACCAATTGACAATAAGAGGAGTAGCCCACCGACCTTATATACTATGCTCGGAGTGTCCACAACTTTCGACGTGAGAACTTGTTATCTATATATATATATATATATATATATGTGTGGTACTTCTCCATTGTTGGAGCTTGAGATTTTGGTCTTTGCTAAATGATTGATCGAGTAGGTAATCGATCCTATTGGGTATTTGAGTGAACTGGATGTGGGTGATTGTGATATGTGACCGACATTCGTGTTTCGATCTCATAGGATATATTGATCGAGGGATTGTATTGAGATGAGTAATTTGTGTGGGTTGTACGTGAAAGTGACCATTGTCGTTGAATATCTAGGCATTGCTTAATGGCATGAAAGTTGTGTATGTTGATGAGTTAAGTCTTTATAAATAAAATTAACGTCGAGATAAGAATGGTATTTGAGTCGAACGAGTTCAAATTTGGCACGTCTATATTTGGGTTATTTGTAAATTAACGTATCTCTTTTGTTACGTGCGTCTTTTTAGCCATTCGTGCAAACATACGTTTATATTTGACTCGTTTAGAAAGTGAATGAGTTTGAATAAACTTTACGATCCTATGTTGAACTCATTTATGAATTGGGATCGAGTAGGTCAACGAACACATAGTTAACAACCTATTACTTCTCATTTTTTACTTGATTAATAAATTCGGCATAATCGTGTTTGACTCATTTATGAAATTAGACTCTTTTAGAAAGTGCACGATCGTCATTACTAATCACACGAGAGCATGTTGTCAAATTAAAAGTTATGCTTTATTCACACCGAAGTTCTCTTAGAAATTTTCATTCTATAGCAAAAGATGTTTTCATCGAATTTGACCTAGACAGATAGATAGATAGACAGATAGATATAGTATGTGAACTCAACGACAGTCCATCACCTCACCTCAATGTTAACTCATTAGTAACCTCAACGACAACTCGACACGTGTCTTCAGCGAGGCTCGACATTAACCTCATATGTTTTACATGTAAATTTGTAATATTATATCGATTATTCTCTAGGACAAAATATAATTGTACTTATTTGAATTGATCAAGATCTTGATCACGAAACATTCGTACGAAGCATGCCAAAACAACAGCTGGAATTGAGAAAGTTTGTCTTACTTGTCACTTACTTTGGCCCTTAATTGTAAATATGAATCCAACCAACCTCAAAATTAAATTTCCAAATGGCATTGATAGCCGTAGGCATTTTGCAGTTTGGCCCATAATTATGACTGCCAGCATTAGACTTGGGTCCCTCAGCCTCACGGGTACACTTATGGTGTTGATAGGAATATCCGGTTAATCTGATCTACTAAACCGGATATCTAATTCGAAAAGATCCGAATTTGAAAATAACGGTTAGTTGATAATCCAATTCAGGAGAATTTTTCGAATCACCGGATCAGAATTTTGAGAAAGAAAAAATAAAAAAAATTAAATCCAATATATCGGATTGACTTGGTAATAACCACTCGAGGCAGATACTTCTTTCCACTCATCACTTTGATTTTTTAATCAAATCTGACATTTATTTTTATTTTTATAATTATAAATTGGTAAAGAAACTCCGAGTTTCGTAAGAACACATCATGAATCTAACTCGTGTATCCGACGAGGTTCCGTCTACTCTCGTTCCGACTCCTTCTCCGTGACGGAAATACCCCTATAGTGTCCTTCCTTCCCCACCAAAAAATGGTTTGTATTGGTCTGTTCCAGCATAATGGGCCGACAGACACCAAAATGGGCCGAGTTGGATTGTGTTCTTGTCTTCTTGGTGGGCCCAGCGGGTAGTGACATAATTGTAATGGGCCGAAACAAAGCCCAAATAGAGGCCCACTTCATTACCCTCACCTACAACATTATCCCATGAACTAGCTAGCTAGTCAATAGTCATACGCTTTGTATTCGATTGATTCGGGAAAAAATCTGAATTTTTGGACACACAAATATAGTATTTATATTTTATATACCAAGAATTTAAAAGAAATTTGATGGATTTTAATGATACAGTTTTTATTTTTTGAAAAAAAGAAGAGATTTTGTTAATCGTGTTTTATCTTTTAATTTTTGTAAGCATTTGACCCTAAAAATAAACCCAACATAATTTTGTGGGTTTGGTTACAAATATGTTTTATTTGGGCAAAGAATCGTTTGGTGTTGATATCCTGATTTCATATGTCAGGAATAAATATTAAGATATGGGTATCATATTAGTATCTAATACCTAACAAAAAGGTGACAATGGTTACTGAACGACACAAATTTGACACAACGATGAGTCAATTGAGAGTGTAATGAATATATAGTGATTTCTAATCGTGTTAGAAAAACGATGAAATTGATAGGGAATCATCCAGAGGAAGGAAAACAAAGTTTCAGCCGAAAATTTTAGATTTGAGAAATTTTATAATCAACAAAAAAAAAAGTGAATAAGTTACTTGAGAAAGAGAATTTTTCATGGAGGGAGAACCTCACACAATCCGGGAAAGGAAGAAGAGATGAGTATGGAAGAAGAGGAGAGAAAAAAGATCCGATACATTTCAAAATATTAGTATATCAAAAGGAGAAAATTCCGGATATTAAAGTATAAATTTAATACCGATATATTAAAATATTAAATACCGTATATAAATATACTCATATCTTTAATTAAAATATCAATATCAAACGAGTTCTAACAATTAAAATATGAAGAAAAAAAAAATACCAACAATAATAGGTGAATGAACTATAGGCATTAAAAATCTGCAATGATGCTAATAAAATATAACATAAATCATAGCACTATCCTTATAAAACAACTATTTTACATCCAAATAAACTCATAAACTACAAAGAACATAAGGAAATATTAGACATGTAAAATGACGTGGCCCTTTTCTAGGTCTCATATTGTAATAATCACAAAATGATCTCCAAATTCGAAATGAATATCACATACAACTAGAAAAAGATTCACTTGATCTTTTTTGGACTGCATAATCCCCAAATAATGAAGCATTAGGCACTCAAATAATGATTATTTTATCTCCAAATCTCAATCCCACATCGCCATTGGAGAAGCCACAATCACAACTATTTAAGTATAGAGATCCATCAAGATTCAAGATGAGTGTGTACGTGTATGAGTTAGCTAACACATTGTAGGAATCTCAATGACAATATAATAAAGTTGTTGATAATGTAAATATGAAGCATGAGAGATTTGTTTATTTGGGTAAGGATTTGAGATTTGATATTAATATCTCTTTGTCTATAGGAATTGTTTTACTTTTGTGATCACAATCTCTAATTTTGGATTCTAATTAACTAAAGCATAGCTATTTTCAAAGAGAGATATTAATATATAGGGAACAAAGTTTAAGATAACTTATTATAAGTGATAGTTTGTAAATTTAGGTAGACATTGGAGTTTATATAATGTTGGATCAATTATTTATTTTAGTTATTTAATGAGTTTTAGCTTTAATTTAACTAAAAAAAAAGTAAGCTTTGACTTCGTCTCAACTTTAATAATCACTGTTCGTTCAATCAGTTGAAAATTACGGGGATCGGATGAAAGGGCTTAAATTAAAGGAGTGAAATTTGTAGAATTTACTTATCGTGAATCTTGTTTTTTTTTTTTTTTGTTCTTTATCTTCTAAGTTGTGTGATGGAAATGTTTATGTCACACATTGTACAATTAGCTATCTTAGGATTATAATGCAATGTAATCAAGAGAGAAATACAACACATAAATTGGTTACCACTTTGTCACAAATATGTAACTCTATCAAACAAAGTTTTATATATAGGTCAATAATATCCAAAACATAGAAATCATACAACTTAGAATGTCAGTTCTAAAACATTAAAAAAACCTTTATATCAGTTTGTTTTACAAAAATTACCTTTTCAACTCAACTCCTCAAGTCCAATACAAACACCCACAAGTCTTGAGGTTTTCCACGTGAAACACAATCGTACCCGATAAGTTAGGAGGACGAGCTCTCCGTCGAGCCATCGCTTGGGTCCTCTAGTGTACCCCCCAAATCTAGAACAATAATCTTACTACCAGATCGAGACATGATTTATCATTCTAATCATGTCCTTTTTAACTGTCTCGTACTCCTTTAGGGTGTGTTTGTTACAACTTTAAAATTTTACTAGAACTTTGTATTTTTTAAAAACTTGTTAGTGTTTGACACACTAGTTTTTTTGTGGAGAATAGATTTTTAAAGAGATTTTAAGAAACTGGCGTTGATAGTTTTGTGGAGATTATTACGTAGCTCTCACTTATTTCTTTCAATTTACATCTTGTGTCATCTCTTATATTTTAAAAGTATTTTAATATTTGTTTTTTAAAAATATTTATTTTATTTAGCTAGTAAATCTAACGAATTATTGTTGAACAGATGTCCCAGTGATCTTTCCAACATGAAGAATATTTATTGAGTAATGAGACAGTTTATTATACTAACTACTCTTACTCTTCTTTTCAATCTGTCGGTTGGTCCCTTTGTTTATTGCTTCCTTTTAATCGTCTTAATAAACAATAAACACTATGGATTGAAATTTTGGAATATTAATTCACCTCTTTTTGGCAAATTAAAGAATGTGTTTATGTTTAACATTTCCTAACATTTTTCTAAAAAAAATTCTGATGATGGTTTCATTAGATTTTGGTATTTCTCGGATTATATTAAAGGGTTTTTCAGCTTTTTAAATTGTGGTATTTTTCCGATTATGTAAGATGGCTCGAGTCCTTGTTTCTCTATTTGGGGTGTCTCATACGACCCTAAGTCGTCTCATGTACGTTGTTTGTTGAAGTCAAGTTATTCTTCACATTGCCATAAATCTTATCATTTATGACAATCAAGTTACCCTTCATGATATAACATAGTATAATACAATACATTTTCCTCTAAAAAAATAATTTGGATCACAATTGTGGGGTTTGCAAGTTAGATATGTTTTGAAAGCTAGGTTGTCTATAATTGAACAACTAAAGTACGTGCACTGAATCTAACCTTGTTTATGGATGCATGGGGCATGCATATACCTAAGTGGATGTGATCCAATATTCGACTTATTTCATTTATCCGACACTCTATTTTATTCGTCTTGGATTACAATTTTTCACTCATTCAATAAGTATCTGATTAACTCGACCTAAAAAAAGATATATATATAACTCGAAAAAGTTGGGTGATCGATAGATGATGGGGAAGGACATCCTTCACTGACACGTTACATCTAAAATATCTAATTTCTTGTATAATTAGTCATAAAATCACAAAAATATAGAGGTTTTATTGTTCGTTATGGTACAATAATGTATTATAAACCGTGTTTATTTATTTTTTTTATTAATGTTATTTATTATAAAAATATGGATTTTGTATTGTATGTTTAAAATTACTGTTTAGAAATATAATATAAGTTGTCGTCCGTGGATGAACCTGATTAATCGACCGACGATGAAAATTAAAGGACCTAAAGTGAATAGGTCTAAATAAGGGGAAGTACATTACATTTTACATGGTCTAAATATAACATAAAGCTAATATATTTTTAACAAATTAAAATATAAAAGTAATATTTTGAACAAATAAAAAGAATAACCTATTAATAGTATATACTAAACTCTTACATATTTTTATAATCACTAAAAATTAAAACAAGTTTGATATGAACAAGACAAAGTCTAAAATTTGCTTGTTATATACTAAACTGTTTAATATTTTTATAACACTCAAAAACAACGATCAAATAATTTGACTATTAATGGCACATAGTATAAGGAACAAAAACTATGGATTTTGTGAATTAATCTTAATCATTATGTTAGATGGTCAATGTAAGAATAGTACAAATGAATGCAACCTTATTAATGTGTTATTTTCAATAGGGTTGTATTAATATAATTTGTAGAATAATTGTTAGAAATACTAATTATTTCTCATAAAAACTTAAAATGAATACTAAAAATTAACATGATGCGGTTAGTCTAAGACTAACTGCATCCCACTCCGTCTATAATGCTATTTATGCACATTATTTATATACATATTTGCGTATAGACTCCGTGTATATAGCTTTTGTTACATTTCATTCCGTGCATAATCTTATTTTAACCTTACTTTCTCTTTTTTCCCATAAATTATTTGGGAAAAAATAAATTATAAAAATATTATTAGTTTATTTGTGGAGGAGTAGGACCCACTTTATTTTGTCCTTTTGGAGAATGACGTCTATATTTGAACGGAGTGAATTTTTATTTAACTATTTACACGGAAAAAATACATGTTATGTAAAAATTTGTTTTAAACAAGAGTGTAAAATTTAACCCTTTTCACTATGGATGTAGAAGGTAGTGTTTAGAACGATAATAATAATAAATTTTATTTTTGGGAAATAATGATTATTCCCAAGAGAATCTGTAATTTAATTAATCAATGAACCGATTGCATGAATTATTCATTCATGTGAGGGTGAAGAATTGGTACCTTCCAAGAAGAACCCTCGCATATATATAATTTTCTTTATAATTTAAATATCATTTATAATTATCATTTATAATGACAATGTTTAATTATGAGTTGCAATGTTATATATTATTCCAAAATATATTATACTCATTGTTTAGGACTAAGTATTTATAAAGCATAATGTTTGTGTTATTTAACAAGCTTTAACTTGTGTATTTGCATAAAATAATGTACAATTCAAATGTACTATAATTTATCATCATGTGTAGTCTTGACCAATTGGAACATTGCCATGTTAAAGTGTTTTAAACTAAAAATCAATATTAAGCATAATTATAATTATTATAGTGCAAATTATTTGTCCCATTATCCTATTTCAATTTTATGTCCTATTTTTCTAATTGAGTTACTTTATTCGAAAATAATAAATTATTATACTTAATTGAATATTTCTTTTAACATTTGTAAACTCATAATGAATCGTTTATAAGAGTGAGACATGAAATTGAGATAGAATAATAGGATAATATATTTGTATTATAATTATTGTATACAAAATATTTTCTTTTAGTTGTAATATTTTTTTAGCAAAAAAACAATTTTAACTTAGAAGAGAGGTGTTTAATCCAGATAAAAAAAAAATTTCGAATTTTATGTCGTTCTACGAACGACATAAGATTTAGAGTTGGTTTAGAGTGATTGTTTGTTTGGTAGAACGAGATTTTTGAGTAATTTAAAATAATTTTAATTTTTTAGTTAGGTTTTTATAATAATTTTAAAGTATAAAAATCTAATAAAAAACTAAGAAGGGTTTCCCAAAAAATTGATAGATTTTTATGGTATATATATCAATAAGAATTTATATATATATATATATAATAGTAAATAAATTTATAAATAAAACTAATTATTTTAGTAATCCTGCAACAAAAGTCTCGCCCCTAAATTTGAGCAAAAATAGAACATGATCCAAGAATCTCGTAATATGTGTTGGACTTTCTTAATAAACATTAATCACTAATATGAGGATTATGCCAAATTTTGCTTCATATTGTTTATCAAATACAAGGCAAAATAATAATTACATCATATTAAATTTGTTTATTTTCCTAACTTGTTTTGTACTTATTGAGTGTTGACTTCTGAAAATTATGTTAATAATACACATTTCTCAAATTCATACCCAATAATCTGGGGATCTAATCCATTTTATCTAGATTATTTAACATTATTTGTCACATTATTAGACCATTGTTCTTAGACAAATTAACTAAACAAAATAGTTAATTATATTGAATAAAATACGGTTCCTGCTATTCGTACCACCTTAATCATTTACCCGTTCTGCGCCTACGCATTTTTTTATAATAATTTTGGTAACTATGCCTTTTTGAAAAATTATAGTAGTATCTAGACTTATAATGTTTCAATTAAGTAAATATACCCAATCTTTTGTATTTATTCTCAAACTTTACACAGTCTTCTCTCAAGTGGTACATTACTAAACACAAAACTAGAAAAAACCTATGAAACCAATGTAGGCTTAGTAAGTTTTCCTTAATTTTTCGAACCAAATGTATGTTATGTACTACTACACATACGCTCTACGACTACGCATGACGTATGCGTAGTATGACTACGACTACGCTTTGCGGAAGCGTAACCATTTTCCTTTATTTTTGAACGAAATGACCTTGTTGCTACAGTTACGCATTGCGTACGCGTAATCGGTATATGAATAGCATTTTCAGGTGTACGAATAGCAATCTCGATAAAATACATTAAAAAAGGCTTTTGCTTTTTCAACGTAGAGATAATTATGAATCTAAATCATTTCCTTAATATAAATTATTTAGTATTTCCATTTACATAAGCATCATCACAGTCGTCATCCTCAATTCCTCATCATCGTAGTAGCTAAATCAACGCTTTACACACTTCCACGTGGCGTTATCCTGCTGGTTAGTTTCACATTAAACTATTTATAAAAGTTTCCCACATCGATCTCTCTGGCAACTTGTAAGCTCTATATATAACACTGCCATATTTTCCTTTTTCTTCCCTAAAAACAACTTTTCTCGTCAAAACTCATATCAAACAAGATCAAAGACAGAGCTTCGAGTAATGACTGCAATGCTCGAAAGAGAACGGCAGCTTAATCTCATGAAGGAGACGGAGCTGTGCTTGGGACTTCCCGGCGGCGCCGAGGTTGAAACCTCGGCAAAGATCGTTAATGGAAAGAGAGGCTTCATTGAAACCGTTGATCTGAAGCTTAACATTCTACAGACCAAGGAATCAACGGTGGAGATCCCTTCTCCTTGTAACAAAGATCCCGTTGCCAATCCTCCAGCCAAGTAAGTAATATTTATTCATATAATTTTATTTATCCATATAAAAAATTCACTCATTGGTGCTAAAAAGTGGTAAAAACTTAACAAAATAGAGAAAAATTATGAAATAAAAAATATTTAGGGCCCGTTTGATTTAAACTCCGGAAACGGAAACGAAATGGAAATGAATCTAGTCCATACGTACACCCTTATTTATGAAGTTGTTGAGAATCATTCCTTGTGATTTGAACTAATTGTAGTAGAATTTGATTAGTTTTAATACCCTATAGGGTAACAAAGTAGGGGGAAACAAGTGCATTTTACATAAAACCAACCGGAATGATTCCATGAACAAGGTACATATGTGGATTAGATTCGTTTTCATTCCGTTTCCGGAGTTACAACCAAACGGGGTTAATAGTTTCCTTATAATTATTGTGTTGATGATTAACTATTTTTCTTTAAAACTTTTAGTTTTTTGGTTTTAGAAAGTGGTAAAAATTTAACAAAATATAGAAAATTTTATATACAATATTTTTCTTAATTATTGTGTTAACGATTAAACGACAGGGCACAAGTGGTGGGTTGGCCACCGGTGAGGTCATACAGGAAGAACGTAATGGCAACTCAGAAGAGCGGCGGCGAGGAGGCAGGAGAGAAGGCGGCGTTTGTGAAGGTGAGTATCGACGGGGCGCCGTACCTAAGGAAGGTGGACTTGAAGATGTACAAGAGTTACCAAGAACTCTCTGATGCCTTGGGCAAGATGTTTAGTGCCTTCACTATGGGTATGTAACGTTATTATGTTAAAAAAATTAATTTTTTTTATGTGTGAAATAATATTATATGGATAAATAATGGACAGGTAATTACGGGACCCAAGGAATGATCGATTTCATGAACGAGAGTAAATTGATGGATCTTCTCAATAGCTCTGAGTATGTTCCTTCCTATGAAGACAAAGATGGTGATTGGATGCTCGTCGGAGATGTACCATGGCAGTAAGTTTTTATTTTATTTTATTTGTTTATACATATGTATATATGAAAATGATTAAATAAGAACGGAATTTATGAGAGAAAGAACGTACCTTACTCCATAATGTGCATATATGTTTTCACATGGCTCATATGTGCATCTTATGAGGCATATATGTCTAACACACTCTGTAAATTTGGACCGTAAATCTGGATTAAACAAATATTCCATAAGAACTATTTAAACATAAAATGTATGTATTCAACTACATATTTGAACAATTTTCTATTTGTCTTATCAATATTGATTGATCAATGATCAATACTAACCGAAAAAAATGATGTTGTGTATTGTTAAGAGACGAAGATCGATTGTCATTATGACTTTTGATCCCAAAGATCTTCTCGCAAGATACTAATCTTATATGAAATTTTCTGTTACCTAATGCAGGATGTTTGTTAATTCTTGCAAGCGACTTCGTATAATGAAAGGTTCAGAAGCAATTGGACTTGGTATGATTAACCAATAAACTTTTTAAACTCGACTATTTATCTTTTCTTTAGTTTTTTTTGCAATTAAATGATATATTTATTTAATTTTTTGTCGAAATTCAGCCCCGAGAGCCGTGGAGAAATGCAAGAATAGAAGTTAAGAATCACAACAACGACAACAAAGTTCACCGAAACAAGGAGACGTTTACTCAGTTGAATAGAATGTGTGGCTCGAGTTCTAATTATGAAGGAAATGTGGGCTTGTTTTCTAAAGTATTTTAATATTTTTGTTTCTAAGTTGAAACTGTTATATGATATTTGTATTTTTAATTTGCCCCGTAAATATGAATTTCAAGAATATCAGAAGAGATCTCTACAGACATCAACAAGCAATAAACTTTTCATGTTGTCTTGTGATTTGTTTATTGCTTTTTTTCTTCTTCTATTTTTTATAATATTTATGGGGTACTTTTTTAATTTTCCTTTTTTCTTGGGTTACTATTGTAATAAAAGAAAACACAGCTTGTGGTAGTGGTTGTTGTCTTAATCTTCGTTGTCACAGTTGGTATTATTCCTTCAATTTACTAATCATAAATGGGCAATTTCCTTTTTTTTTTAACTTTTTAATATTTTAATTAAGTAAATATACCCTAACTTTTTGTATTTATTCTCAAGCTCTACACTCAAAGGGTACATTTACTAAACATAAAACTAGAAAAAGCCTAATAAACCAAATTATTTCATCATCATAAATCAAGAGAAATTATAATAATTTGTTTTTATTGGCGATCATATACTTTATTTTTTTTAACTATGTTCAATAATTTAATTTTCGAACGATACCCATTAATTTTATGAATTTTTTTTACTATCCATAAGTTTATATTTTAAAAATATAATTAGGATATACTTCATCTGTTAATATTTGACATTAGAGTCTCCAAATTTTGGTTCACAAATATACGTCATATTAAATGTTATCAATACGTAAAACCTTTTATAAATATAACTTTATCTATATTTTAAATATGTATGTTTTCTCTATTCTCATATAACTTAATATATTCTAACATTGTTTTTTACAAAAAATATATTATAGTTTCTACTTTTATTTTTCTTATATATGTGTGATTTTTTTACTAATATCAAATATTGATAAAGGGAGGGAGAACAAAATATTATAAATATTTATTTTTAAATTTCAGAAAGACAGATAAGACCGATAGGCACTCAGATATAATCCGAAAAACTCAAAAATACAGAATTATCTAAAAATTTGCCTTTAAAAAAATATGGGTCCATATTGGTAATTTGTATGCAAAGAGGGAACATGCCCATGTGAGTGTGGATGGACATCATATTTATATTTATATTCATTTATTTAATTTTAATGTCATTTGTTGCAAATTAATTTCTCTAGGCTAGTTTTTAGTCCCACCTGCATGAATTATTGCAAGAATAAGTACATAAAATTTAGTGCTATATTAATTGATCATGTTAAAACAAACCACAGTATTTTGATTGACATTTTTTCAGGATTATTTGGTAATTAAAGTATAGTTTTAAAACAAATATTATTCAAGATTATCCATAATTATAACAAAAGAACTTATTTTACTCATTTACTCTTTTAGAAAAGTAAGTGAATTGAACAAACTTTTTTCAAGCGGAATTTTTGAAGTTAAATTTCAAAGTCGGGTAATTATTAAATACTCGGTAAAAGAGGGGTAAAAGTAAATAAAATAATATTTTATTGGAAAATAATAATATAGTTAATTGAAGGGAGACAAGTTGGAATTATTAAGAAATTGAGGGGGCACATTGCAAGTTGTATTTTGATTCTTTTAACATGTACATACCCCAAAGTCTGCACACTCCAACTTGGCCACACTCAAGTTGTTATACCAATCATTTCATGTGTATTTTTTTTTTTTAAATAAAGGGCATCAAACTATATATTATTGGGATTTTAAGTATTTTTCAGGCTTTTTTTTTGTTGAAATTAAAAAATGATTTTTAAAATAACTTTAGTTGAATTAACCATAAATATGCAATATTTATGTACAATATTATTCGAGTATTGTAACATAATAAAACAATATGTCATGTAAAATATTGACACGGGTTGAGGAAGGTAGTGTTATTGTACACATCCTGCTCAAGTTACTCATGGTTGATCATCACCCTATCAAGTTTGGTTCAGACGTTACTAAATGTCCAAGTAAAAATATTTTTACATGTAAATGGGACATTGGAGAGACCAAGAGCCTAACAACTCTCGAACATCGCCGTAATATCATTCATCCTAATCCTAGTTCCATTGACACGTTCAGTTGAGAACATGCCGTTATTAAAATCTCCTAAGATCTCTCTCCATCCTAACTCTCAAAATCTCCCAAATTTGAGCTCGCTTATTACAACTATGGAGCTCGTAGACAAAGCAGGTACCAAACCGGAGGCCCGTAACCCTACAAGTAACAAGACAAAAGATGTACCGGATACCAATCTCAACAACACTAATATCAAACTTACATTCATCCCACATTACTAGGATCCCGCAACGATCGAGAACATGGAAGTTGGCGGTGAAGGACGAATCCGGTAATTGATTCTTCATCAATGTCAGATAGATGTTGTGAGAATCTAGTCTCAAGCACTCCACATAAACCGGACTTGTACTCAACTGAACGTGTCAGATTAGCGAGAATATTAACAATCCGGTGCTTGGGTTGACGGGTAAATCAAGATGAATGAGAAAAATTGGATTGAATCACGTGAGAAAGCAATGAATAAATCGTCAATGGTGGTCGCCAAGCCTGTCTCCCGGTTCAGTTTTACAATGTTTCAAACTTTCACCGTTTTTGTAGCAAAGAATGCGAGGTTTTTAGAGTTTTTTAGTTTCACGATTTTTGGAGCAAGGGATGCGACATTTTTTTATTTAGTGTATTATATACCCTTTGAGCTTCTTCAAAATGAGCAAGTTTTAGATAATTGGGTTTTTTGAACAAACAAACTCTATTCATCGTAACACTTGTATCAAACAAATTTCACGGTTTTTTGAACTATGATTTGGAGTTTTATCGATTTCTTATGAAATTCATGTACGATACTAGTGAAGGATCATCCACAACACCTCATATACATAGACCAATCATTAGAGCAAGGGCTAGAGCACTTAAGGAGAAGGAGTTGATATCCTCTTTAAGTCATGTCATGGAAGGATATATCACTAGATCAAGAGCAAGAAGAATACAAGAGGATGTCTCTAGCCTATTGACATCATTAGCATCTAAGGAGCCATACATCAGTGGAGATGATCAAGGAAGCAAGGGAGAGAAAGTGGAGATCTCCACTCCACCCAGTAAAGAATCTCGAGCATCCAACCGAGATATGGATATATCTTAAGTCGAGATTATCATGAATCTAGTCAAGATTTATATTAATGCTATACAAGATTATAGTTAGTTACTTAGACATTTAAAGCTCTAAATATTCTAAAGGTCTTAATTTTCTATCTTATATTTTGTAGGATTATTTAGTCTTTTTCACATATATTGTGAGATACTCGTTGCTCTGCTTTTGAAGTTTGCGTTTTTTCATTTAAACTCAATAAGAAAGAGAACCTTTGATTGATAGTTGTGAGTCATTGCGAGGTTGTTCTTGTGTGTGTTAATCTTCTTAAATGTTGGTGCTACTAGTCAAACTAGTTCCTCCTTGTGTATGTCTTAATTTGAAAGCTCATGTAAGAAGGTAACTCTTTGTTGAGGGTTTACAATTAGTTAAGGTTCTTTGCATGTTCATATCTTGATTTTACCTTCTTATATATATTTTTTTTTTGTAAAGGGACACACTCTATAAATCATAACACTTGTCCATAAAAAGTTTCATTGTTGGTGGAGCAAAGTATTCGATGTTTTGGAAGTTTTTTCGAGTTTTGAAGAACATCGTGTACTATAATACCTTGTGAACTTTTTTAAAAAACGACAAGTTTTAAATAATAAACTTTTTTGAATGGGGACACTCTATATTTCATAAGACCATTCACAATGGTTGAGTTTTAAACTTTCATTTTGTAACTTATCTTTCCGCCACATCCGCTTTCTAAACTCTATCTATTTCTTTCTCCACATGTTTCTAAACTCTGATTTCTTAACTCTATATTTATTATAAAGAATACATAGATATACTTTTTAAATTTTGGATGCTTAAATTTATAACTAAATTTATTTCAAACAATTATATAATAAATATATAAAAACAATTAGTTATATTTACAATAAATATGAAAAATAAAAAAAAACTAATACATTGCTTATATTGAATCTTGTTTTATTAAATAATTATTGATTCTAAATATATTTAATATTAGAATCTATGGATAGATAAAAATAAACTATAAACTGCAAGTTATAGATGATTGTTTAAAGAAAATGTTAAAGGATGCGACATTTTTTGAGTTTTATCGATTTGTAGAATTTCGTTTACTATGCACGCTTTACACTTTTTTTTAAAAACCGGAAAGTTATAGATGATTGCTTTTTTTAACAATCACACTCTATAAATCACAACACATGTACAAAAAAGTTTCATGTTTTTGGGAGCAAAATATGCAACATTTTTGCAGTTTTATCGATCTTCGAATAATTTCATGTACTATAGCCTTTTTAAAAAACCGTAAGTTATAGATAATTGAATTTTTTGAATTGACTTTATACATCATAACACTAGTACCAAAAACGTTTTACGATTTTCGGAACAAGAGATGCGACATTTTTAGAGTTTTATTGATTTATTACGAAATTCGTGTATAATACCTTTTGACTTTTTAAAGAAACGACAAGTTTGAAACACGTTATTTTTTTTTGAATTGAAACACTCTATAAATCATAATAATGTATGAAAAAGTTTTACCATTTTTGAAGCAAATGATATCAATTTTGTTTGAATTTTTCAAAAAAAAGAATGTCTTAGATAACTGATGTTTTTTACTAGACAAACTCTATTCATTACACTTATACCAAAAAAGTTTTACGGTTTTAGGATTAAGGGATGTTGCATTTTTTGGTGTTTTATCGCTTTCATACGAATTCGTGTACTAACGCGTATAATGCATCCATTATTTTTTATTTATAATTAGATAATAATAATATATAATTATTAAATCACTACTCGTTCTATATATTTTTATATTAAACTTGTTAATAATATGTATATAATTCAAAATATTCTTAAATATAGATATTTTTATTGAAATTATAATTTTCTTACTATTTATAAATTAAAATTCAATTATACAACGTGCATCATGGGTATTATACTAGTTTTAATTTTAAAAAAACTTTGGTAGTAAGTTTAAATAAAAATGTAAAAAATATAAAAAGTAATTTTTTTATTTAAAAAAAATAATAAAAAAATTAATTAAATCTTTTATCATTATTACTCTTAATTACCATACTATAAATTCATTTAGTAAATATATTTCTATTTTATCCGATTTTTTTATTAGGAGAAATTATATTCTACTAAATTGAGAAACCGCCGCCCAGTTGACTTTGTTATTTCTTTCGCACCGTTTTCTCTCTTCATCAATGTAGTCTCCTCTGCAGTTCAAGCGTCAATCTTTTCTCCCTAGGTTTTGCACTATTAGACCCGAAAACTGAAATCTGACGTGCAAACGGCTGCGGTGTGTTGCTATTGGGGGTTAATTTGTATTTGATTTTGCGTCAGGGAATGGTAAAGGTAGAAAATGGGGAGAGAAGGGTACATAGTTCCATTGGAGACTCCTACACCCCCACCTCAATCTCAATCGGGTCAGAAGAAGAAGGGTTCGGATTCGAGAAAGTGGATCCTGATTGACTCTTCGGGTCATGGCTCCATCTTGGAGAACGTTGACAAGTATGCTATTATGCACCGTGTTCATATCCATGCTCGAGACCTTCGAATCCTCGATCCATTGCTTTCTTACCCTTCTACTATTATGGGTCGAGAGAGGGCTATTGTTCTTAATTTGGAGGTAAATTTGTTTTATTTTCTTCTTTGTAAGGGTTTGAGTTGATGATTGACTGTGCTTTGAATTTTTTTTTTCTTGACTTGTGAGCAGCATATCAAGGCAATTATCACTGCTGATGAGGTAACCAACAAATTTCACTTTTTGTCTGTTTGCTTATTACTCAAAGGGCTTGATCAGCAAACAAATTCTCTTACTTGTCTTACAATATTGCTGACTTGATTGGTGGAACTCTAATGGAATTAGATTTGACAGTTGACATGAATGCATATGTAATTTTGATTGTTAAGGATTTTTCGGAGCTTGAGAGTAATTTAGGGTTATAATTTAGATTACTACGTATTCTCTGATATTCAAAGTTGAGATTTTCTTTAGGTGGTTATAGGGCTTTTTGCCTGTTTGCTATTTACTCATGTGCTTGAGGAGCAAGCAAAGTTCTTGGAGGAACCCTAATGAAATTCAACATGAAATGAATGTAAACGTTGTTTTGATTGTGAACATCTTTGGAGATCTTTAGTGTGTAATCCTTGTCAAAAGAGAGAATGAAGTTGGTATTTATTTGGATTTTTGTTTGGTATGTTCATCAATAGGTCCTACTTCGGGATCCATCTGATGAGAACGTAATCCCGGTTGTTGAGGAACTCCAGAGGAGATTGTATGCATTGAATGAAGAACAGGGTGGTGTAAGAGAATCAAATGGGCATGATGGTGAAGCCGGTGAAGAGGACGGTATGCAAATTTGATCTTTTGTTTTAATGTTCAAGAAAAATCTTGTTGGTCAGTTATTGGTAAATTTTAATCACTGCTTCAATTTTTAATTTCTCCACATATAGAATCTCCATTTGAATTTCGGGCTCTTGAAGTTGCGTTGGAGGCCATATGTAGTTTTCTTGCTGCGCGTACAACTGATCTGGAGACGGCTACTTATCCAGCTTTAGATGAACTTACCTCCAAGGTTGGTCCTGATGTTCTTTTAACCTACATGGTGTTCTATCTTGTTAATTCATATGGAAACTGCTTAATCCACCAACAAAAATTATAAGTTGTAAAGGGTCGGATTGTCGAAATTAGGATCCAAAAAGGAAAAAACAAGTGTACAACTGAATGTAGTTTGAGATCACTTCTGTGCATCAAAGCCTTTTATTTTTTTTACAACATATGTCTGTTTCATTAATTTGTGTGTAGTATCTTGGTTCTCTTGAAGCAATGTTCTCTTGCATCTTTCCTTTGTTTTTTTCCTTCTAAATTTTCACTTTGCCAAATTCTCTAATCTTCAGATTAGTAGCCGAAAATTGGATAGGGTTCGTAAATTGAAGAGTGCAATGACTCGGCTGACTGTTCGTGTTCAAAAGGTATTTCCTGCAGTTTTATGCTGGTTTGTATGTTTTCCGATTGGAAAGTTCCCTTTAATAACAAAAACCAATATCATTTACTAATGAAAGCTGTATGGTGTACACAATCTAGATTCTGGTTGATGTTCCAAAAAAATGTGGTATCAATAGCACATCACCACAGCCGTGCGGGTTTCTTAAAACTATGGCTACTTGCAGGTGAGAGATGAGTTGGAACAACTTCTTGATGACGATGATGATATGGCCGACTTATATCTATCTAGAAAGGCGGCTGGTTCTGCATCCCCTACTAGTGCTTCCGGTGCTGCTAATTGGTTCACTAATTCACCAACTATTGGCTCCAAAATAGCCCGAATGAGTAGGGCAAGTATGGCAAGTGCCACCAGAGACGAAAATGACGTTGAAGAGCTTGAGATGTTGCTTGAGGTTGTTACATTATTTTCGTATTCACGTCATCTGTTAATCTGTTACCCCTCAAGTCTTCATTCATTAACTGCCTATTTGTCTTCTTCAGGCATATTTCATGCAAATAGACACCATTTTTAACAAATTAACAACGGTATGTCTACTTCTCTGCTGCTAATCGGTTCACTAACCTTTCCTCTGTACATTTACGGTGTAAACAACTAACATGAACAAATTTTGTAGCTTCGAGAATATATTGATGACACCGAAGATTACATCAACATTCAGGTAAACAGCAGGTTACCTAACACTTAACTACCATACGAAACTTCTTGCATAATCCACAGACAAGCTAATGTCATGTTTCTTGTTACAGCTTGACAATCATCGAAATCAGCTGATTCAGGTGAGGATCATTTCGCTAGAGATTATGCATTTGCCTTCAAGTTGGTTGATTGATTAGTTTCTTTTACTGTTTTTTTTTCAGCTGGAGCTTTTTCTAAGTTCAGGAACGGTTTGTTTATCCATCTACGCATTAGTAACCGGAATTTTCGGGATGAACATACCCTACACTTGGAATGACGGTCATAGCTCCATCTTCAGATGGGTAATGTGGATTCATTCAATCAGTAAAGATCCATAATCAAACCGAAACTCAAACAGCATTTTTGACTGATGTCTAAATTGCCATGGTTATAGGTTGTCATTGGGTCCGGAGTGTTCTGCGCTATCCTGTTCGTGTTGATTATGTCGTATGCTCGTTACAAGGGTCTTGTCGGATCTTGAAAGCTTCCAAAGATGAAGGCTTTGCTCAAACTGGTGTTTGAAAATGCATTATACCAATAATAACTGTAAACTGTAAACTGCTACAATGCTGCATAGTATGTTTCTGTACACATGATATCAATCAGTGGTTTTCAAAGAGAAGATATTTCTATTTGTAGGAGGAGAGGAATGATGATAATTAGTTTGAAAATATGTAAGACAGCAGTAACATCATTATGAAGATATGAAAAGAGGTTAGGAGCTAGGTGCACAATTCTAGTAAGAAAGTAGCATTATGTGTAAATGGGAAGATCTTTATAGCTTTAGTTGAAGCTTGATGAATTGGCTTGTCAATGGGAGTGGGGATGGCCTACTTATAATGGACTGAGTGGCAGACAATTGGGCCTGGTGGGCCTCATATCCAAAACTCTTGGTCTCCTCTCAAAAGGGAGACCAAGACAGGTAAAAGGACAGTTGCCCAACTGCTCACTAGTGGCCCATTATTTGATCTGAGGAAGGACTTTTCTTTTTCTTTTCTTTTTTTTTTAAAAGAAAGAAGTCTTACTATTTGATAGACAAAACAAACAATGGTTTGTATGGGATATTCGAGGGCCGTAAGAATGTTTTAGGTTGGACTATCTATAGAAGGTGAGCCAAATTGATTGGGTTGTTTTGGTTGTGAATGTTAATATTATGAGTTGTGTTGTGTGTGGATGGTGACTGGTGAGGTATGGGCTTTTTTTTTGTGAGAAGGTCTAAAATGCGCTTGATTAATAGGAGAAGAAAGGACTAAGTGGTTATCCCTTAGGGGTATATGTTGCAAAAGATTCAAAACACTCTTTGACAAGTCGGGTCAAGCAATACAGTTAAACCAATGTATGACCAAAAGATAGACTAGTTAGGTGATTCTAAGTTATTTGTTTCATGGAAAACAAGAAGAAACTGGATAATCCGGTCTATTTTCAGATAATTTTGGCATTGAAATACTAGTCTTGCGATTGGGTTACACAACAAACATGAGAGCCTTTACAAGCTTCGATTCTCTTTCTAGGATTACGTACTTGTAGCCAGATTTGAAGCTTGAAGAGACTCTCCTTAGCAAACACATGTTGCGTGGTTTTGTTTCAAGTTTGATGTGCTATGTGTGTCTAAAGATATAGAAACAACACAAGACAGGCCTCTCGGTTACCTTGTTATTTGGGTTACTATAATTTTACATCAATCTGTAATAATCTGATAATCCAAATTGAAGTGGATGAAAAGAATAAGCCTAAATATAATTCCCAAAATACACACTCATAAACATAAACCGTATAAACAATGGTAGGGTGTTTTGATACAAAAATTAAACTATTGTAAGAGTAGGAATACATGATTCATGTGTAAAGTTCCATAGCAAAAGGAAAGGTTGTGGAAAGATGAAGATTAGTGGGCATGAAAACACAAAGGAAAAGGTGATAAGGTAGAACCTCATGTTCAAAGCAAAGAGAGACCAAACATGAATATAATACATAGAAAAGAAAATGTTCTCCAATGGCACTTTAATGGGCAACAACCACTTTGGCTTGAGAATGACCTAAAACTACTTCAATGCTTCATAATATCAAAGAATTTCTCTTTTCATGGACCACACACTTGACAAAGATTTAACAAAGAGGCAAAAGCTATCTAACACACACAAATATATATTGTATATATAATCACAAAAGAAGAATGCTATTTTGTAGAGCATTGGTAAGTTAGATTTGATACATGTTGATGTAATTGTGTAGGTACTTTTCATTGTGTTGTAGCAATATGTACTCGATGGAATAGCAAAGAGATGATTTCTATGTGGTGAAGATTGAAGGGCGTGATAAGGAAGGTCCTCTAATGGTGGAAATATGAATGTGGGACATAGTGCTTCAATGGTTGAGGGCAAGATCTAGCACCACTCCAAAGTGTGAAGGGTCTACCTTGGATTTTATCATTCATATGATTATATAACATCACACTATAGCTAAAACATGTCCTTTAAAAACCCTAACTTGCACTAACAAATGATATAGAGACCTTGATCAACATGACTTAAACAACAATCTCACCTTTTTGTATAATATGTTTTCGATAAATCTCAATGGAATAGATAATGTGTGGGTCCGTAAATTCATATAACACATCATGCATCACAAACCTAACATACGAGTCTTACATATTTGGATATTTATGTATATATTTCGCATGTCCCTTTAAGACCTAAGATCGAATAGAAAATAATCGATATGGTGCCGTTTTTCATACCACCTAATGCATATCAAGAATCAGAGCTATAACGGTAAGATATGCATAGAGGTGGTAACAGGGTCATCTGAGTTGGATTTTTTCGGTTTGTTATCATTTCTGATTTCGAATCAGCCAAATCGATTTTTCAACTCGGGTGAATTTTTACCACTAACTAAGATGGTGGGTAGGAAGAGAATAACACCAACTATAATGCTATGCTACTTCTTCTTAAGATAAAAAGATAACATGAACACCTTAGTTTTCAAGAATCTTAAAAACAAAAGTGAAGTAAAAAGGATAAAGGATAAGAGTAAGTATAAAATGAAAGACTAAAGGCTAGGCAGGGTGGAGGTTTGGTGAGATTCTAACTTCCATGTGGTTGGGCAGAATAAATATGACAAGTTTTTTTGTTGTTATTGCTCCCCATGTGTATATGTAATATTCTCATTTTTTTTCAAATCCCTAAGTATTATTCTCATTTCTTTCTTTTATTTGCCAATCTTCATCTTAAGTCATACACAATAATAAATGATAATTCAATGCTCAAAAGAATGTTGGTTACAAATCTATATCATCCACTTCAATTCCTATTCAATTACAACCATGTTTTTTTCTCTATTAATTAATAGCCAATTATATACACATAAAAAAAGAAAGAATGTTTTTTTTTACAATATTTACTCAAAATGAATGTTTTGAATAAAAAAAATCCGCATTTCTCATAATATTTGGTGTATCAAGAGACCATAAAAAACGAAGATCAGTTGATATTTTTTTGATAACGGAAAAAGATCAGTAGACGGACTAACCGTCATGAAGGATCGCAACAAAGGATAAAAAGAAAACACAAAATACATCATAAAAACCCGAGAGCAGGAAAGTCTTCAAGGAAATATAGCATGAGAAGATCAGTCGATAAATTAGCTCGGTCTTGAGCGGTCAGATTTCGATATATATTTGAATATCTAACTTTTAGAAAAAGTAGTTGTGTATATATATAAAGCACCACTTATCTTCACTCTCCTTGAGACCACTTCCATAGAGAGGGAGAAATGGAAAGAAAAAGTTGAGCTTACAGTGAAAAACATGTTAGGTTTTGTACTTGCAACTCAAGGATGAATCCAAAGGGATCGCATTGATCCAAATTTCGATAATTTGGATCATGCCATCCCTTCGGATTCCTCCTTCAGTAGCTAAACACCTTCATAGGATGCAAATTTCGATAATTTGGATCATGCCATCCCTTCGGATTCCTCCTTGAGTAGCTAAACACCTTCAATGGATCTATATTCATCCTTCTTCAACCTACCATCAATCCGAGCTTCTCAAAACCGCCATAGCTCGATCTATGAGGTACATACCAACCCTTTTGATGATCATCTTCATCATTTTATATATGATTTCATGCTTGATTATATCTTATGCAGACCCCTTCATGGTTTACTGCATGTTCTTGCTTTGTTTTTATTGTTTCTTGTTTTGCATGTATTACTGTCAAATTTGATTACTCTTATGAATTATGTTCTTCTGTATATGTATCTGATTGGATGAATGAAATCAGATTTCATTGGAAAATGATATGACAGTTGTTTGGTTGAATAGGCAAGAAAGAAGACTGTATGAAGAGAAAATGGATATACCAAATTTTCCAAATTCAAATAATTAAAATATTCTTTTTTTTTTTTTTTTTTTTTTAAGG